>CM044965.1:14811926-14834384 GCA_024516035.1 Bactericera cockerelli
AAGTAAGTATAATAATATCGCCTTATTTATACTGCCCGATTAGAACTATTAAAGTCCCATTATTCCAGCAGTAAAAATCCCAAATGGGAGGATAACTTGTCATGTCCCGGCTGGGATTCGAACCCACGACCTCTGGAACCTCTGGATTCACAGAGTGCCGCCTTTACAACTGAGCTACCGGGACAGAGTATCTGCTTGAAATATAATTATTCCATAGTCGCCCCTGGTGATCCCTTATTGTTTAAGGAACGTCTACTCAAAGCCGCGTTGAATTTATTTCATCAAGTTTTTTTTTAAATGAGAAATGTCCTCTAAATACATATAATCATACAAGCTAAACAATGGCTAGAAGAACTAAAAAGATCCATTGTAAAAAAGACTGGAGACCCAAGATCGGGAAATTATTTGCTGCAACAAATAAGCCTTGCAGTTCAACGAGACAATGCTGCAAGTGTTTTGGGTTGTCATCCAAATGATGATGTCCTGAATAATGTTTTTTATGTTTAATAAAATATACTTGAAATCATGATTTATTTACCTGTATCTTCATACAAGAAACATGTCATCGTTCTTCTCCCGACACATGGTGCCTACCAGGCTCGAGGCATTTCCACGCTGGACTGCCAATGACAGTCGTTGGCGTAAGAATGCCCCGGCCCTGGTATCACCACATGTGCGTTGTAACTTATCTGAAATTAATTACGTCTACCAATTACGTGAAATTCATCAACTTAGATCTGAGAATGCTCCGCTGAATCTCTTATTTATAAAATCAAAATTGTAAGCTTCTAGAATTTTTCCAAAATTAAATTTTTAGAAATATTTTGATGTATAATCAGTTTTCAGTGAATAATACCAACACAAACCACTACACTTGCACTGCATACCACACACGGAAGAAGCCCAAAACACTGGTCCTGGGTATCCTAAGGGTTCAATACCCATCTCAGTCTTTCTAACACCAGAAAGTAATCTCTTATTAAATATTGTTTTTCATTTTTTTCTTCAGACCAAAATTTCAATTCCAATCTCTTATCAATTATTTATAATTATTTTCGTTCTTTTCTCAGGCAAGAAGAAATTCTTGAGGAGCTCGAGTACTACTCTTTCCCGGTGATCAATCACGTGACCCAAACTCTGGTCACCCCTCGTAGATCTGGCGCTATTAGTGTCCACCCTCTCGATTTGGGCCGCTTCAAACTATACCCTGATGGTGGAGATAATGAAGGATTAGCTCAAAATAAGACAGAAATATTCAGTAACAAGCTTCAGAACATTAATGATGGAGCTTTAACCCGCGATGACCCAAGAGACCAAAATGGGTTGATGTTAAACCATAGCGACCGGGATTGGAATAGTTTGGTGCAATCAGAAGAGAAAGAAAAGGTTAAAGCAGAAGAGTGGACTCGGCCTACCAATGTGAACAAAGCTCTCAGTGTGCTCAAGAAAAGAGTTAGTATATTTCGTATCGTATTTGTACAGGGTTTTTGTAAATGTAAAGAAATTTTAGGAATCAACTCCAGGAGACATTCTAAGACTATTTTATAAAATAAATTTTCGTATTTTTTCTAAGAAATTTCAAAAATATCACTTGAAAAAAGTTTTCACCAAAAAAAATAGACTTGAACTAATTGAATAGAAGTGATTTTTTTTTCTAATGTCTTAGTGTATTATGATTATGTAAAGGGTATTATAATAATAATAATGCTTTAGTGGAAGGTAACCAACCATCAGGCGAGGTTAATGCTCAAAGCATTTTTTTATCACCTAACCCTAGTCCATTTGTTGGGATTCAGCCTTAAAAAATATTACTAAGTTATTATATTTTTGTTAATCACTTTCGTGATATCACGATTATTCAAACTCGCTTTACTAAATCTACGCTGAAACCCGGACTTGAACCACCGACCTCCAGGTTACAAGTTCGCCGGCTTATCGATCAAGCTAATACTGAGGTCGGTAACAATTATTACTAATAATAATGAATAAACCTACTCCCCAGGTCCCTAGCATAGAAGAGACGTCTGTGTTCAAGCAAGTTGCCAAGTCTCTCACCAGCACTCCACCAGAAGAGAGAGAGACGGAAGACTCCCCCCTGCTGCTGTGGAGTGAGAAGTACAAGCCAGAGAGTGAGAGAGATATACTGGGTAACCGCAGCAGTGGGATACGCTGAGGAGCTGGCTAGAAGCTCGGAAGAAAGTGCAGAGACGACCCTGTAAGTTACTTTTTACATTTATTTTTAGAAAATTGTAACAAATTTTCTAAAAAATTAATAAAAATTCCTATACATATTTCTTCTATTACTTTTTATTTAGTAAAATATTAATATATGTTTGTGAAATATTAATACTCTGTAGTAGCGAATCATCATGTATTGGTGGTTAAGGTTTAGGAATCCGTGCGTTCGTATCCCACCTGATGCATGAATTTAACTTCGTTTACTTGGGACTGACGACGTAATGTTGGCATGTTTTAGTATCAACTTCTTGAATGTTTGGGCAATATAAGTGTCTATTAGTGGTTGTGTTTTCCATGTTTTCTTGTTGTTATAGCCATGTTGATTTGTCTCACCAGGATAGGTTAGTCCTTAGTGTACTAATCAGGCTGAACTCATGATTGTCTTGCTCGTTAGAGGACTATAATCAGACAAGAGATTAGCGTATGCTAACAAGCCAGGCTAGCTTGTAGTTTTCCAAGGGTTCAATGACCTAATAAGAAAACCCTAAGTTCTCACGGTGTTTGATCGCACAAATATGTGGTTCAGAACGAGCCAACATTTCAATTTAAGTTGACTGGAGACTTTAAGCTGACCATTACTCCCCCACTGTAGCCAAGCTGGTTAAAACAACAACAATTGAATGATTAAATTTATAATCTATGATGTTAAAGTCTGGCTGGGGTACTTTAAACAGGGAGTAGACCAGCAGTCTGGCTGGGGGACTATAAACAGGGAGTAGACCAGTATTGGCTTGGTTCTGGGGGCCCTAGTCAATTATTAGCCTCCTTGTATAGACAGTGGTAGACGTGCTGAGTCATTACTCCACTGTCTGGCTACCATCGTTCACGATGACGCCACCCTATGATGATGATGTTAAATGTTTCATCAATAAAGATACTAATACTCTATCTCTCTGTGCGCAGTGTACAGCAGCAGTGACGAGGAGTCAGACTTCATGGACGATACCAACAGCTCGAGTCAGTTCAGCCGCAAACAGAACACTGCCGTGTTGACGGGGCCCCCGGGCTGTGGCAAAACCTGCGCTGTGTATGCCCTGGCTAGTCAGCTGGGATTCAAGGTGAGTCGAGTCAGTGTTGACGGGGCCCCGGGCTGTGGTTGCCCTGGCTAGTCAGCTGGGGTTCAAGGTGAGTCGAGTCAGTGTGGACGGGGCCCTGGCTAGTCAGCTGGGGTTCAAGGTGAGTCGAGTCAGTGTGGACGGGGCCCTGGCTAGTCAGCTGGGGTTCAAGGTGAGTCGAGTCAGTGTGGACGGGGCCCTGGCTAGTCAGCTGGGGTTCAAGGTGAGTCGAGTCAGTGTGGACGGGGCCCTGGGCTGTGTATGCCCTGGCTAGTCAGCTGGGATTCAAGGCATATAATTGTGCAAAACATGTACATATTGTACATTAAATTTAAACAACCCTAGTCTATTCTAAATTATATTAAAAATTCTATAGCCGCTGAAGCTCCTTTGAAAAAAACTGTAACACTCAACAGTCCATGCCCTAGGCTAGTTTTAATTATTGATTGCAATCTTCAGGGGACTGTGTAACACTCAAGAGTCCTTGCCCTAGGCTGGTTTTAATTATTGATTGTAATCTTCAGGTGATCGAGCTGAACGCGTCGTGCAACAGGAATGGGAAGCGCATCCTGAGTGACCTCTCAGAAGCCACTCAGTCGCATCAAGTGTCCCATCAGTCCCAGGCAGCAGGACAGATCACCAGCTTCTTTGGAACCAAACTCAATGGTATGAGCCATAGGATCTCTTGTCTATCCTATATTTTTAACTGATTGGTTTGTGTTTAATTATGTCCTTATTAATGAAGCATAAAATAATAATAATTTTACTGTATGATAGAGTTGCGTGTTGATGTACTACTCACAAAGGTTGTGATATTACATTTAATATAATTTAAAAAATAAAATCGGAGCTAAAAATATTTTTTTTACAAAAACGAACTCAAACTTCCGATTTCTAATATTAGAAATTCATCGGAAGTAATATCAACAATATAAATCAATGTTCTGAACTTCGCAAGCATCTGAAAGTTTTCCAACAAAAAAAAATCGACTCAACTCAATTTTTTTAATCTAATCTTATTTCAGGACCAGCACTATTCGGGACCAAACCAAGTGGACTCACTCCAAACGGTACAACCATCCCCGATGTTGTTGACCTCTTCGATTCCAGTCTAGAAGAAAAGGTCGAAGTAAAATCGACCGCAAAGTCAAAGAGGAAAAGAAAACGAAAAGAGGATGATGTAGAAAAGGAAGACAGTGATAGCGCAATAAAGAGACCGGGAAAGAAAGAACGGAAATCAGCGGGGAAACTGACGAATGGGAAAGAAAAGAAAAGTTTGGAAAAACAGAAGAACTACGGAAAGAAAATTGGAAAAGGAGGCAATGTCAAAGTCCTGGAAAGTGGGAGCACACAAAATTCCGTCCAAAACACGTTGTCCATCGGGAAATCTACAACAAATGTAGGAAAAACTTTCTCATCCGTCGGAAAAAGCACAGAAAGCGACCCCTCCGATCGGGAAAAAGAAGATGCCGGGAAATCTATGTCGATCATTCTCATCGAGGACGCTGATATAATATTCAGCGACTACGACGAGGGCTTTGTAGCGGCGCTGAGCAGTCTGGTAGCGACCAGTAAGCGACCGCTCATCCTGGTGAGCAATGAGGAGAGGGTGGGGCACTTGAGTAAGCTGATGAGAGGCGGGAGTAGTCTGGTGCTGCACTTTGAGACACCGCTCTATGCCGAGATAGGTAAGTAGTTTATTTCTTGTTCTTTCATTCATGTCGGATCGAGGCGCACGGCAGTGCGCCAGGCCAAGTTCCAGCCTGAGCACGCAGTGTGTATATTTACATGAAACATTTCAGCGTGATTTTACCCCTGTCGTAACTTTTTTATTCTTTGATGTAAAGTTTTGTAATTTTAAACATACATGTAGATAATACCTCTGACTAGACACTAAAAAAATGAAAGCTATAAATACAATGGTTTTAGAGAAAACGGACATTGAAAACTGCCCTTTTACTACTCACTCACTCACTCACTCATCAATATTATGGAGCACTTCCCGTGGTCGTAGAGACTTGAAATTTGATATGTAGGTAGATATGAATGAGTACATACAGGAATAAATCCGAAAATTGTAACTTTTAGAGGGTTTTTTTTAATAAGAAAGAAGACCTTCAAAGTCTGGCTGGGGGACTATAAACAGGGAGTAGACCAGCAGTCTGGCTGGGGGATTATAAACAGGGAGTAGACCAGCAGTCTGGCTGGGGGACTATAAACAGGAAGTAGACCAGTAGTCTGGCTGGGGGACTATAAACAGTGAGTAGACCAGCATTGGCTTGGTTCTGGGGGACCTTGTCAATTATTAGCCTCCTTGTAAAGACAAAAGTAGAAGTGCGGAGTCATTCCTCCACTGTCTGGCTACCATCGTTATTAAACAAGTTAAATCAAGTTTTATTTACAAAATAATGACATAGAACATATACATACATACATAGATAATAAAATTAAGAAAACAAAACTTGATCAAGGGCGGTGCTAATGCCAACGGCATTCTCTTCCATTACGCCACCCTATGATGATGAACCAATCCAAGAAATTAAAACAATTGAGTGCATAAAAAGACCACATCAGTAAGCAAAACTGTTAAGGTGGTCGCCCGGTGGTTACCTTGCACCAAAGAGTGTTATTATCATTATAAAGTATTGCAAGGTGTGTTTAAGTAATTGCAATACCCATCCTAAGCCATTTTTATTTGGCTTCTAAGATCAAGAGTTGGATTGAAGAAAGAAATAACCCCACCCTTTAGTTGGGACTTTTCTTATTTTCATGCATAAATAATCATTTTTTTCCCCATTCACAGGGTGTTTCCTTCAGTTGGTATCTGTACTGGAAGGCATCAAGCTATCCCAGGATAAAAGTCTACTCCTAGTCCAGCATAATAGAGGAGATATTCGCAAGTGTTTGCTAGCTCTGCAGTTCTATATTCTGTCCAGGAGTTCTTACCCGGTAATTTTTAATAAGTACTTTATTCATAGAACAAATTTTAAGTGAGGATATTCCATAGGATCTCTAAAATTACTTGAACTTTTTGTGTCTCGAATTAAAATTTCGCTAAGTATTGGCTCTGGTTTGGCTCTTCAACTTCTCAAAATAAGATGAAATCATTGTTGAACTTGACGATATTATTTTCATCTCTGTTTTTTGGTTTATTAGAGTTTAACATCATTTTTTCAACTGCACAGTAATACACGACGATATTTTCATCTCTAGTAGGGAGAAGTTTTAACAATATTAAGATGGTTGATAATGGTTGATAAAAGATAAATATCGCGAAATTCACTCCCAATTCATTTTCTCTCCCTTTTCTGTCAAAACTTTCGGATCTTTTGGACCAGATGCCTTGGATCTATTCAATTCTATTTAGTCTCTGGTACTTGAAACGAAAGAGAGACGTGCAGGGGAGTACTTCCGACAAAGAGTGAGTTTCGCGGTACAAAGAGGAAATGTGGCATCCTTATTGAGCACACTGAAGAATGAAGACGTTTTTAATGAAATATATTATATCATTTGAAGTATAAAAAAAAGATGGTTGTCTCACCTCAGCAGGACATCCTCGACCAGGTTTTCTGGCCTTGTCAACTTGTAGCTCTTCAGAACTGAGAGAACTTATCAATCAATGCCATGCGGAAGGTCCCGGGTTCGAACCCCCGCGCCGACAAAAATTTGTATTCATAATTTGGTTACAGTTCTTTGTAAGGGATACCTTCCGGTGCGCTCGTGTTGACCCAGCACCTAATTGGGAAGTATTGTGTCACTTCTCGCCCATCAGAGGAGAGGCATACTACGGGATGGGCAGGCTACAACACAGAGCACAAGCGTCTACCTGTTTCATGGCTACGAAATAAAAACGGCTGTGAAACACTCATCTTTAAAAAAAAATAAAAAAAAAATGTTTTGTAAATCTTACAATAATTCTCCGAACTTCCTTTCACGTTTCAGTCTCACCCCCACCCCCCCTGGTGTGCCAGCAGCAGTTCCCAGCTCACTTCTCTCTGGTGGCTCTGGAGCTCTCACTACAAGCTGCCTCCCCTCATACACAACCACACCCGAGCAGTCCTAACACGAGCCGACCCACTACTACATGAGACACACGAAATCGGAGAAAACAGTTTCACAAATCCCAGACAAACTAGTGTTCGTGAACCTGTGAGGAGAAACGAAAGTCGTCCCGGTTCTGTTGAAGATGAACGAATTGAGGAATCAAAATATTTGGACAACGACGAAAGAAAAGTTTCTCAAGAGAATGGGGTTTCGAAAGATGAAACAATGGAGAAAGAATTAGTGGACGGCAGTGGTGTGAGTGTGAAACCTGGCAAGGACTCGCAAGAATCAGGATACGGTTCTGCCTCGAGTCAGCAAAACCCGGAGCCCTGTCAGGAGAACCAACAGTCAAGTCAGGAAAACCAACAGTTAAATCAGAAGAACCAACAGATAAGTCAGAAGAAGCAACAGTCAAGTCAGGAGAACCAACAGTCAAATCAGAAGAAGAACCAACAGTCAAGTCAGGAGAACCAACAGTCAAGTCAGGAAAACCAACAGTTAAATCAGGAGAACCAACAGTTAAATCAGCAGAACCAACAGTCAAGTCAGCAGAACCAACAGTTAAGTCAGGAAAACCAACAGTCCAGTCAGAATAACCAAAAAATAAGTCATCAAGAACCAGGTCACCCAAACCAGGAAACGAATTCCTCCACAGGCAGAGGGATGGATGGGAATGTAGCTTCTCTCAAAGCTAAGTTCTCTCGCAGGTTTGAGAGCTGGGCACAATTCCAGACTGAGAAATCTAACATGAGTCAACTCAGCAGTATGCTCTCGTGTTTCTCCCAGGTGGATCTCATGCATAGGAAGTTAAATGTGAGTATCACACACACACATGCAAACACCCACTCTCTCTCTCTCTCTCTCTCTCTCTCTCTCTCTCTCTCTCTCTCTCTCTCTCTCTCTCTCACTCACTCACTCACTCTCACTCACTCACTCACTCCCTCCTTCCCTCCCTCCCTCCCTCACACACCCTTTCTCTCTCTCTCTTTCTCTCTCACATACACACAGTCAATGGGTAATTATTTTTTTTGACAAATAGTCTTGACATATAATTATGAATGACCCGTTTGACTGGGGGACGTTAAACAGGGAGAAGACCAGGGTTCCGCTGGAGGACTATAAACAGAGAACGGACTAGCCAACCCTAAGGCTAGCTTGCAGTTTCTCAAAGGTTTAATGGCTTATGAACCTGGAGGTCAATCGTTCAAGTCCCAAACTAAGCGAAAATTTAGTAAAGCTAGATTGAGTAATTGTGTCTAATGCCGGGTCCACACTAAGCGAACATTGTTAGCTAACAATGTTCGCAGTGTGGACCCGGCATTAGAAAATGTTTTTACGACTTGTTTGAAATAACATTATTCTTCCCTTTCAGCTCGTCAGCCCAGGCAGGGATGAGAACCCAGTCCCTCAGATCTGGCAGTGCCGTCCCAACGCTTCCTCTAGTCTAGATAATGACGTCACATCGAGTCTCAACGCTACTCATGACGTCACCACGCGAGACCTGTGCGCGAGTCTTTTGTCGTGTGGACGCGGCCTACTGCCCGTGTCTGTTGAGGCTGCTTCGACGCCAGGTGTGAACGGGCCCTACGAGGAGACCAGAAGGTGAGTTTTTTGTACATGTGTACTTCAGTATCAGTATAAACAGAAGAGTGAGAAGTTGTACCAAATGTACAAGTACAGATGTACTTGTATTCTTAACTACTCAAAATTTTCAGGTTTGTGGGTATTTCCTAAATTAAAAGTACAGTTATCACTGAATGAATTAATGAATGAGTCAGTGTTTTTATTACTATTCAAAATGTTAGTCAGTGAATCTCAAATTTATCGCCAAGTATAAGGAACACTATGCTGCTCAAAATAGAATACAATGGAACAAACTAGGAGAGGCCTTTGCTCCGGATGGGGATTGATCAGGCTAATAATGAATGAATAATGTGTTGGAATATTTTTAACCTCTCTCTCTCTCTCTCCCCAGACACACCCAGCAGGCATTCTCCCTCCAGCGCTCACTCCTCTCCAGTTTCTCCCCCGCGGAGGCTCTCTCCCGGCGTGGCTTCCCGCTAGACCACTACACCGGGCTCCGCAGCCTGGCTCGCAGTGAGACAGCCCGTCACGCAGCCTCCAGCAAGCGCTACAGCCGGTTCTTCAGCCACCTCAAGTCGGTGAACATCCATCTGAGCCAGAGCGACACGGACCGGCTGTGCCAGGTCCTGTGGCTGCGGTGAAGTCAACGGCTGCAGGTCCTGTGGCTGCGGTGAAGCCAGCGGCTGTGTCGGGTCCTGTGGCTGCGGTGAAGCCAGCGGCTGTGTCAGGTCCTGTGGCTGCGGTGAAGCCAGCGGCTGTGTCAGGTCCTGTGGTTGCGGTGAAGCCAGCGGCTGTGTCGGGTCCTGTGGTTGCGGTGAAGCCAGCGGCTGTGTCGGGTCCTGTGGCTGCGGTGAAGCCAGCGGCTGTGTCAGGTCCTGTGGCTGCGGTGAAGCCAGAGGCTGTGTCAGGTCCTGTGGCTGCGGTGAAGTCAGCGGCTGTGCCAGGTCCTGTGGCTGCGGTGAAGCCAGCGGCTGTGTCAGGTCCTGTGGCTGCGGGACTCAAGTAAAGCCGCAGCAACACTCATCACCGGGTTTAGATACTCATGCGGGCTATGTGATCAATGAGAACCTGTGCTTGTCTTCCCTAGCTAGAATGACTATCTCAATCCAGCCATGAAGGCATACACCAAGTCATAATGGGACTACCTGTCTTGCGCTGACAGTCTAAATAAAGCACTAAATGATGACTGAAACTCGTCTTTTAAAATCTTGAGCACGCTACGTATTGAGATATTTTATCATGTATTAATTGTATTAACAATGGTCTTCCGATCTCCATAGAATTAAATACTTTATCACACTCTGTAAATATGATTGCTGTATTATTTTGAATGTTATTTCGTAAAAAAATAAGACTATTTATTATCATACGAGGTCTTATCAATGGCCTAACTCCAAGTTTATTCGAACATCTATGTCTTTGTACTTGAAAATCTGTGTTTCAATTAATTTAAAATAGAAAAATTGGAATCTTGTCATGATTGTATCTTTCTTTGATATAGAGCACATTATGCTCAATAATGTGAATGTAAAACTTGTATAAAAAACTTGTGTGTATAAAATATTCAATGCACTTTAATAGAGAGAGTACAAAATGTATAAATTGAATGTATAGAAAAAGAAATAATACTTAGGACGGAATAAAACAAACAATATAGGATACATTCGAGCTAGTTTTCAGAAGAAAATATAACCAACAAGTTACACAAAAAAGTTGATTTTCCCCTTCTAATTTCTTATCTATGAATTGTAGATGTCACTTTTTTAATTTCAAATTTTTATCCTCACATTTTAAACCGAGTTTACGAAAAGTGTCCTTATAAAAATAAAGATCTGTCCTTACCAGTATATTTTGTCTTCTTTTTTCATACATACAGAAAGACCCTGTAATAAAAATGGCTTTCTTAATCAAGAGAGATTCAATCGTCCCGAAATGTACGAGCTCACTTGCTTTAAAATTATTCGATCGCAATACTTTGTATACCTCATTCCTGGTGTAATAATAAATACAGAAAAATAAAATACAAGCTGTGTCAGAGTAAAAATTGCATATTTTAATGATAATAATAAATAAATAAGTAATGGTTACACACATTCCAATTACAAAAATGGGAACCTAGATTGCAAAGTAATGAGAATGGTGAATCCAAACCATATTTTGTGAACAAATCGATCTCCTTCCATATATTTCAAACGAAATAAAGACTATAAGAGCACAAAAATTATTACAACAGTTTTACCAAAATCCTTCAAATTTGTAATCAATTTAATAATAATACTCTTTAGTGGAAGGTAACCACCAGGCGAGGTTAATGCTCAAAGCATTTTCTACCACCTAACCTTCAGGTCTTATTATTATGTGGTCACAAACTCAAATTATTGAGGAAAAATTCATGCACTGGGTGGGATTCGAACCAACGGACCCCTACGCTACTTGGATTACCAGACTAGTGCGTTGACCACTTGACTACCAATGTGCTGTCTTGGTTCAAACATTTGTTCACACCCCTTTCTTTTTTCTTTTTCATGCCTCAAAACCTCAACATCACATTGTTCTATAGGTCGATGTAAATTATTATCATCCTTATGCAATGACAAAAGTCTATGAGCGATCATCATTATCCATAATTTCGCTGACCAGCGATCATCGTAATTTAGATTCTCCCTCATGATATGAAAGGCTGTTGAAAGCGACATAAAACCCAAAAAATCTGATTCACACTGGCACAACTCAGATCCGGCTTCAGCAAAATGCTCAACTCTTATAACCTCAGGATCAATAATGACTTAGCGGATGCATGTCCTAAATGCAACTTAGGACCACATGACACCATACATCTCTTCAACTGTGCAGCCAATCCGACTGACTTGTCTCCCACTGATCTATGGACACGCCCCAAGGAGGTAGCTCAATTCCTACAACTACTAGTCTCGGAGGTGTTGGGAAGTCACTAGCTGAAAGCTCCTGTCGCTACAACAACAACATTCTCACTCGTCATAGAAATCAATACGACCGCCGCTGACATACTGTCTGGCCTGCAGCGCACTCACAACTTTCTCTGTGCTAGCCTGAAGACTGACGAAGCTGTTTCCATCGCGCATGGCAGAGTAGCCGCTGCGTAGCTCTGGGCTCCGAGTGTGAGTCAGGATGGTTTCTACCATGTCCGTGTGAATGGGCCCTGAGAATACAGAGAACAATAAAGGTGGTATGAAGCCTAATGATTGCAGCAAAAATGGTCCTTCAATCGCCCCACAGTGGTGGATGTAAAAAAATAAAAATAAAAAAGTTATCATATTTGTGTTAGTCACTTTCGCGATGTCACATCTACTCAAACTCGCTTTACTAAATCTATGCTGAAACCGGAACTTGAACCACCGACCTGCAGGTTACAAGTCCGCCGCCTTATCGATCAAGCTACTGAGGTCGGTGGGCCCTGAGAATATAGAGAACAATAAAGAGGGTATTAAGGCTAATAATTGCAGCAAATGCCCCTTCAATCGCCCCACAGGGGTGGATGTAAAAAAAGTAAGGGAAAACTTTAGATACATTTTTTTCACTTTATCTTCTATCAATATTATTGTCACTTAGAGGCGTTTTATTTACCAACAAAATTACCAAAATGTTGGTTCATCAAATAATTTCAAACCTCTTAAGTGACGTTTCTCCTCCTCAATTCTATTGGGACAAGCATATCGGCTAAAGCATTTTTCCTGGCTTTTTGTATGTTGTCTTCTTTTTCTCTTAATCAGTATACACATTATAATCTTTTTTATATTTTATTTATTAAACGGGAATAACCCAATATACATAAATTACAAAATGTTACAGTTAAAAACATACAAAACATATCTTCTACATTTAAGTTCCTTTATTCAACCCCCTGCCCCTAAAAAGAATCAAAAGAAGACCGTTGAAAATGTTCTGACGAAATCACCTAGTTCATAACTCACCTGGCGAATAGTTGAGAATGTTGAGACTCGGTGACTCCGCGGCCAACACCTTGAGGTAGGACTCGCGAGCTGCCTTGCCCACACAGTAGAACCCGAGAGAGGGCAAAGGCTGAATGGCGGCTAGTGACGTCACGTTCAGAATTGCCACTTCAGACGATGACGTCACCGACTCTTCACCCTGCGGTGATGACGTAGAGAATTGGGAGACGAATGAGGAGGTGAGTGTGATGAAAGAGACAACGTTCAGATCTAGATACCTGGGGACAGACGGAATAATAAAGTTTGTTTTGAATTGTCCGAGATGAACTTAAGATTAATTTCTCAATAAATTAGACGTGAAGATCAAAACACCTAAGGGAAAGAGAGAATAATAAATTTTGTTTTAAATTGACAGAGACGAAAACATAATTTTAAATTTAAACACATTTTTGTCACACAGGAAAATTCCTAACTGGCCATAGAACCAAAGAATATTACCTTCTGGATCTAGACAATCTTATATTCTAAAATGATTTGTACGTGTATTGTGCATATTTGTCTTGCTATAACTCAAGAACCACAAGTAGGATTGATTTTGTTTTGCATGGTTATTATAATCCAATGGCCGTTCTCAGTGGCCCAAGGCCTTCTGACATTATAAACCTCATTGACCTTTACTTGGGTCTTAATAATATGTGTACAACATTTGGTCGAGATTTGTCAAAGCATGAGGAAATATATAGAGGACATTCAGATAGATAAACAGACACTATTTTTATATTAAGATTATCAACTAAATCTTTGACTCACTTCTGCCATTCTCCTTCATCACTCATTTCACTGGCATACTTGTTCACATCGCCTATGCTGCCTGCATTGTTCACGAGAAAGTAGAGATCATATTGAACACCACTGAACTGAGATAGATACTGGGAAAATTCTGTGCCTTTGGCTTGGAAGAGATCAACTGTGTGGGTCTGAGAATTGGAAAAAAATCTATGAGAAACAAAGACATTATGGCCTTCTCATATATTTTGAAAAAATATAAATCTACAAATCTTCTTAAGAAAAAATATAAGGCTTTTTCTCATTATTTAATCTTATTTAACTTTTATCTACCCCATGATGAGGCTGAGATGTTGCAAAATTAAGAGGACATTAAAAATCTTAGAAAAGAGTGAATTTATTTTCCTCTCTTTGTCAAATATGAGTTTCATATGTGCATTGTCCGTGGTTCAGAATTTTTTCTGACCCATGGACCAGAATTTATTGTCATAGACTTTTTATTTACCATTATTATTTTATTAATAATTATTATTATTTTAGCATTCACATTAATACAGGGCGAGATGCCTTTCATGACAGTTGCTGTAAAAAAAAAAATTGAGAACTTTACCTGAACAGAGACCAAGGGATTTGCTTCCAACACTTTCTTCTTTGTGTCTTCCAAACCTTTCTCAGATCTTGCCCACAAGAGTACAAGAGAATCCTTGCCGAGCTTCTTGCTAAACTCTACAGCCCAGTACTGTCCTATGCCTGTCAATTATAAACAAACAAATAATAAGTTTAAAAAAAACCCCATTGCATAACACAAAAATGTTTTAGCATTGAAGTAAAGATAGATTGAAAATACAGCAATAAAAATGAGAAGTTTTAAATTCTGATTGAATTAAAAATATACATATTCTCATATTCATTGGGTGGAAGTGATTGCCATAGGCAATAACCCCACCCTCTAGATACATCTGTATATATTTAATCCATGTTGTTTATCGTTTTTTATTTGTTGTTTAATTTGTTCCCAATTTGTAATCTATTTTTTATCATTACTTGTTTGTACATATGTCCTATTAATAAAGAATTCAATAATAATAACTGTTATCAATAATATAGTAATACAAACAGATAATTGGGTACTCTACATGGATGGGTGGGTAGAGTTACATAATTATTGATTCTATGTTAGATGCAAATAACTGCAAAAACATTATTTTTCACCTTGACTTGCACCAGTGATGAGCATCAATGTTTTCCTGTTCCAAAATGGGGCTGATGAATTACTCATTGTTTTTGATGGGGCTATCAGTTTTGTTCTGGTCTTCTTCTTCCTTACTGTTTGTTTGTTCTGGTTGCAATTCTTTTGGAATGAGATGAACTAGGGGAAAAAGGTAAATCTTGGTAACTATGGTGTAGGTATGATTTTATCTGTGGTGAAGCACAAGGCCTCTTCACAAATTTTGTGGGTAGTGCAGCATTTCAAAGAGCCTCCTTCACTTTTCAAATTTTATTACATTAATTTCTTTTGACATTTTCATGTCTTTGCTCTGGCACATAACCAAAATTATGTGACAAAATTATGTAACGAAATTATGTAACGAAATTATGTAACGAAATATTGAATTGTAAAGGGAGAGAAGAGGGAAAGTGTGTGTCATGCGCACAATGGCGAAGTATTGAATTGTAGAGGGAGAGAAGAGAGAAGTTATGTGTCATGCGCACAATACGAAATTTGGTCAGTTGGGTTTTGGACCTTGAATAGTAAAGATGAAAATGTCCCAATGGTTGCAGACTCGTATGCAAGCGTTTTTTTAAACAAAAATTTAACATCGCTTTCAACTGCATGGTCATATCAGTAGTCACCGTGGCAGAGTGAGTTAGCGCGCTAGGCATTGTACGCATGGTGACCTGGGTTCGATTCCCAGCGGGGCAGGAATTTCCCCGGTGGGTATTGAACCCAGGACCTCCTGATTGCTAGGTCTTGAAACTCCTCATACATGTTAATAAACCTCTCCCTTAGAGCGTGCGATTAGCTCAGTGGTTAAGCCTTTAGAAACGTCAGTATCTTGATCAATAAGCCGGCGGACTTGTAATCTGGAGGTCTTTGGTTCAAGCCCAAAGTCAAGCAAGAATTTGATAAAGCGAGGAGTTTGAGTAATTGTGATTAACAAAATATTGAAAGGAAAAATTACTAAAAGCCTCCCCGTCACTTTTTACTCAGGTAATGCTGCCACTTGTCATTACTAATACAAGTAACTACTCATGAGGTAGACTCATCACCCCAAACATCCAAGTACAGAGCAAAAAAATTCCTTCCCTGCTGGGGATCAAACCCAGGTCACCATGCGTGCAATGCCTAGCATGCTAACTCACTCGGCAACAGTGACTACTTAGATCTTGGTAACAAATTTAGGTTTTAAAGAAAATATTATCATTCATGTTTACCCTCAAGAAAACATATAAAACCAATTAAGAATCTGCATATAGCAAAATATCTAATTCCTATGTAGTGACTGATTTACCACATTAAAAATATGTGAGACCAAGTTAATGAAGATACATAAAACTTCTGGAAAATTTGAGTTTAAAAATATAATAAATCCAAATAATTCACAGAAATATTTGATCACAAATGAATAGTCATGTTCAAACATTACAATAGAATCCCAGTAATGAGGTGATCATTAAATTAATGTATAAGGGTCATACCTTGAAACAAATTTTGTTTCAAGGTATGACCCTTATACTGCAACTTTTGGTTGCAAAAGTTATTCATTAATAAAAAATCAAATATTTATTTACTAGATTTCTGCATTGCAAACTGTTACACTTACCTAATTCACTGACAGCTATTGGTTGCTGTGGATTGATCCAAGTCTTGGGAAGATTGGAATGTAATGTTTGATCTACGTCTTCAGATGTTGACACCGTTTCTGCATTAGAAGTCAATAAATCTCTCATGCAAGACTCCCGTTTTTCAGACAAAGATTTCACCAAGTGCTCAGATTTAGTTTTCTTCTTGAGATTTTTAAGTTTATTTTCTGAAATTCAAGTGAAAAATTAACTAGAAAATTCAATTCAGGGGAAATGACCATTGGTCAAAACACTTGATATTTACTTAAAAAATAACAAAGAAATATAGGTAGGTGACTCCTCTTTCTCTAGTGTAATGACTGTACTAGAAAGGTGTAAAATCATAGGATAATGATGATAAGATAACAAGTGGCCTGTTCAAATGTAAAAAATTATGTAATCAAAAGTTACATAACTTTCATGTACCTATTGGCAGAGTTTATGATAATGAAAATTGTCTACTTGTGAGGAAGAACCTAATCAGTAGTGATTTAAAAGCTAGCAAACACATTTTTTAAAAAGTTTGAAATGAAGGTTGTAAAGTGTGTACGTACTCCTTCTTGTTATTTCTCAAAAGAAATACTTCCTGGAGCTTACCTAAAGTTTGAATATAGTTCTGTGAATCATCCAGGGGCGTATAACAAGAAGGAGAAGAATCGATTTCAAAATTGTTTTCAAATTGATTCACAGAATCTGATCGAATGACAGGACTGTTCGTTTCGCCCCAGGGATCTGTAGACATCTCATCGACCGATCTTCGACAGTCGAACTGTTCCAAATGCGAAAACCCCATCAATAAAATCGGAAAACACAGGGACTCCCAGGAGATATCACAGGGATTTCTTATCAAAACGCGCAAATTCTGGACTCCAAAATTTTCTTTAATTTTGAATTTTAGCGCGTAATGCCCCGTAGAAAGAAAAATGGCGTCGCAATGTCATGGTCGGAAAAACAGAAAGAGTCGATTACGTTTTTCTTCATCGAACGGTCTAAAGTCCCAGGAATACAGGTGCAAGGTTCCTAATTTTCTGTAGATCATACTGACGAAAACAGAAAACAAAAAAAGTTTGGATAAGAAAGTGAAGAAATATGTATATTTTAAATTTGTATTTTTTCTGGCTAAGATCTAGTTCTATATGGGCCATTTGCTCCATGAAGCCAAGCGGGTAGTAGACGTAGTAGTGTACCTTGTACTACCACAATATTTATTGTTCTCAACAGTTCACTTTTTGTCTACTTACTAGCGATTCCTCAACCTCTAGTTTTTCTCATTTCGATGATACTTAAATTTTATACCAGGTTAAAAAATCAAACGAATTTAATGTGTAGAAATTTTGCTTACCTAGCTCTGTTACCAAAAGAGAAACTTCAACACAGTTACTGCTTATAAAAAAAAAATTGAGTGAAGTTCTCGATAAGAAACACTGGTGCACTCTCAATCAATAATCTCTAATTCAACACTCGGTACAACCTGAATAGAACTAAGGACTAAGCAACTTCTAATCAAAAGTTCTGAAGAGAATTAATTTGAAAAAGTAAACATTATTATTATTACTGTCGACATTATCTGCTCTGCGCAAGAGGTTTCCAATATGTGGTCCAGCCAGAGGATATTTTAAATTGGCATGGATTGAAATGCGTGGCTATACCGGCAAGGACCCGTCTTAACACATGTGCAATGTGCATATAATGATATAATATGAGTACATGAGTATATAGGTACTTTATATATACTCTATATACTTTATATATTTTTTTTGAAATACTGATATACTTATTAAAATATTTATTGACATATTATATTGTCTACTCCTGCACCATCTCCAATAATTGCTGATTTAAACCTCTGTCTAGTTAAACGCATCGGGCAATCTCACCTCATCGAATATACATTCCAGAAGTAGTCTGCAGCTGCCCGCGTAGGAGAGAATAGTGCCTTCAGTCCTTCACCTTGGACACTGACGATGATGCAAAGATCCTATTTCAGCTTGTATTGTACCATTAATTATTTATGTTAAAGTCTGCCTGGTACCTTAAATGTACGAACGACTAGTTGTAAATTTTCGAAATTTAATGAAAGAGGAATTCTAATTTGTGTACAAGACATTAAAAAAAATAGTTTTTTACAGCCTCTTTTATTTCGTAGCCATGAAACAGGAGCTACTGTAGACGCTTGTGGTCTGTGATGTAGCCTGCCTATCTCGTAGTATGCCTCCCCTCTGATGGGCGAGAAGTTACACAATACTTCCCATTTAGGTGCTGGGTCAACACGAACGCACCGGAAGGTATTATCCCTTACAAACAACTGTAACCAAATTTTGATTACGATTTTTTTGTTTGCGCGGGTGTTCGAACCCGGGACCTTCAGCATGGCAAGCGCGTGCTTGACTACTAAGCTATTCTTGATTAATTGGACTTACAAGGGACAGTTTTTGGTTTGAGGTTACTTTGGGATATTTTCTGGTTTTACCTTGTTCAAGAATGAATATTATAATTAGTTCAATTGCGGCACTTTGTTGCCTCAAAGTTTTTCCGACTAGGCTGTGGCGTCTACTTTTAAAATTCGAACAAAAATCTGAAAATTTTAGTTTTGCACAGCAAGTACCTTGTAGGTATCAAGAGCAATGTTTCGACATAATGTTTATTTTTGCTACAATGCCAAGTGAAGTTTTAGGAACATCCTATTGACAATAGTGTGTACAGAAGAGTTACATAATACGCGTCGTGGAAGCGCTATTCTAGGGTCCATCATTCCTTCATGTAAGCGGTGGAGAGAGAGGGAAATTTTTCATCGCGCTATCAATTACTTACCGGTTGTCGGACCGAGTGTCAAGCCTCATCCACACACTTCATCTCATATTTCTTTCTCTTAGAAAAACAACTTAAAAATACTCTAATTATTAGAATCAAAAAACTTATGTAACATCACTAATTTAGGTTGCACAAAGAGACAAGCCGGCTTTTTAAAGACGGCTAAGCCAGCCGTCTCTAAAAAAATAGCCACCCCCAAATGATCCGGAATTAATTATTAAGTGTCTTTCTTCGATTTGTGTTGCGAAATTTTTAGACTGTTGGATTCACAATATCTTGGGTCAGTTCTTAAACTTCTTAAAATACTTAAATGTGATTGATAAATTTATATATTGTATTGTTCACATTTACTATTCAGGTCATGTCACACAAAATTTCTTAATTTCTCGTATTTAAAAATCAAATTATATGTTCAAACTTGGTATTATCTACTATACGTTCAACTTTGTCCTAAGATTTTCAAGTCTTCTTTGAAATAATTGAGACAGAAATTCCAAGAAATGTCATTTGGCAAAATCAATTTTTTTACCGGTCCTTTCGGAATTTGTATATCGTACGTATGTAGGTACACAGTGTTACATAATCCAGATTGTCTCCCTTAGTAGTTTTCAGGGCCAGAAACATGAGGGAACTTTGTCAACTTTGAACAGTTTCCTGAACTTGATGATACTACAAGATTAGAGAGGAGAAAAAAAACCCCTGATTACAAAAAATACAAGAAAGGAGTTAAATTTTTTGAAACATTTTATTAGTGCTTATATTATACCTACTCGATTTGCGATTTTAATTTTGCTCTCACTTCTTTATTATATTTAGTCAGGTGTAAAATCTTCTTACCCCGCGAGGACTGATGTATTTTTTCCCGGTATTACCTGAAGACTATTCTCATGGGCGCAGGACTCACATATGATTTTTCCCCAGCGATAACAAAAACCCTAAGCACGACCTGATTTTAAATAATCAAAACGTGGCTTCCACGGAAGCACAAAAGTGTAACTTTATATCTTTTGATAGACTCGTCCACACGGTGGGAACTTGGACGTTGGGAATCATGTGAAACCCAAAAGAAATTAACTCTACATTTACTTAGTATTTACAAAATTTGGTAGTTTTATTTGATTTATACAGGGTGTCTGGAATTTATTGATGGATATTTTTAGCAATGTGATTTTTAAATAGAAACCGGCATTTGGTCGTATCTCGGTTAGAAATATTTTTTTTTTTTTAAAGATGAGTGTTTCACAGCCGTTATTTTATTTCGTAGCCATGAATTTTATTTCGTAGCCGTTATTTTATTTCGTAGCCCCTCTGTGATGGGCGAGATGTGACACAATACTTTCCAATCAAGTGCTGGGTGAACACAAACGCACCGGAAGGTATCCCTTACAAACAATTGTAACCAAATTAAGAATACGAATTTTTGTCGGCACGGAGGATCGAAGCTGTGACGTTCCGCATGACAAGCGAGTGCTTAACCACTTCGCTAATCGCGCGCTTTTGCGGGTATGTAACATTTTCAGGTATAGCATTTGCGGGTATATGCTCTGAGGACTTTTTAGTATTATTTTGACCTTCTGAATCGATGGTAAAAATATCCATACATAAATTCACCCTGTATACATTATATTTTTCGTGCAATAGTCACCGTGCCGAGTGGAGCTTGCACGCACGGTGGCCTGTGAGTTCTATTCTCGGAAGCGCAGAAATTTTATGCTCTGAACCTGGATGTCTCTGGTCCCTCATACATACATCTTGGGGAAAATTGAGTAGCTATTTGTATGATAGAGACCAGTCGCGACATTATGAGAAGAATAATATATTATTGTGTATGGAATTATGGATACCTACATTTTAGAGAATGATGAAATTCGGCAATTTTTAATTCTGAACTACCCATTATAGTTGTGGCATAATAACACAAAAAAAAAACTAAAAAAATACTCTATACCTACTAATACATGCTAACATTTTCAGTGTAATAAAAGTGGTACTCTCAAAAGGCTCAATAGTCAATAAATAATGTTTAATTAAAAATTATAAGTCGGTACCTACCTAACCTGTATGTAACTATGTAGATTTTCTATGTAAATACATCTACTAGAGACTATTTTGGATAATATTCTAAAGCTATTAAAATAGCTTTTGATTTTAAAGTACCTTTCCCTGAATTGTACATTAAAAATCAAACCGTAAATCTTGCAAAAAGCTCGCACGAGAAAAATAGCTAAATGTGACGTCATAATATTGAATAAGCAGATCTCTTGAATATTTTTTTCACGTTTTGTTTACGATCATTCAGAAAAACAAGTGAACCGCCAATGTTCTAAAATTTAAACTGAAAAATAGCAGAATTTTCGACTTCCTTGGCTGTAACCGTCGTTTTTTCGGTCCCTCGAGGACCACTCAGGTGTGTCTTTAGTGCTTTAATACCTGTGTCAGTGTTGTGAGTGCCATTATTGGATTAAGAAGCTGATTAGTGGAGCCCAGAAGGGTGCTGGGGATCTAACGTTGACAAAGGTAACTTAAAATATTCTTCAAAAGCTTTTGGGACCTTTTACAAGGGCCCAAGTATCATTAAATAGCTGTCAATGTCCTTATACAAAAGTTTGAAGTCCTGAGAATTCACTCACAACTATATAAATGTCCAAAATATCCAATACAATTCAATGAGTTTTGGGGTAAATTAGATCCTTGTTTGCTGTACTTCTTCTGAAATCTTGTCAGCACCAAACTTTCACTTTAAATTTGGGCTCTTCTGGCTAATTTTGAAACATTAAACCAAGACCCCTGAAGTGTGTTTTTATTTAGGATTTACACTTGAGGGGTGAATCTTGATCCAAAATCTATAATAATCAGATTTTTCAACACTATTATTGGTACATTCAATGATCACTTTTTTATAATGTTAGTGCAGTATAATATCAATGTAGAGACCTTTGATCCGTTTGTTTCAGTTATTTGTAAATCTGATTTGCATTAAATACTCTTTATTGACTCCTATCAGGTAGATGTATGTGGAATCATGAACATTTGTGGCTTGGCAATCTTTGTTTTTGTCACCAATGTTACCAAGGACAAGTGTTAACATTTGTATTTATTGGCATAATACATAAAAATCGTTAAAATTTCTCCTGTTGACTACTCATTGACCTTCAATGTAACATTAA
>CM044965.1:14834484-15254921 GCA_024516035.1 Bactericera cockerelli
AAAAAAAAAAAAGATAATGAAAATGATTGATGGTAACTATCTACTTGTGAGGAAGAACCTAATCAGTTGTGATTTAATAGCTAGGAAACACATTTTTTTAAAAAGAATGAAATGAGGTTGTAAAGTTTGTACGTACTCCTTCTTGTTATTTCTCAAAAGACATACTGCCTGGAGCTTACCTAAAGTTTGAATATAGTTCTGTGAATCATCCAGGGGCGTATAACAAGAAGGAGAAGAATCGATTTCGAAATTGTTTTCAAATTGATTCACAGAATCTGATCGGATGACAGGACTGTTCGTTTCGCCCCAGGGATCTGTAGACATCTCATCGACCGATCTTCGACAGTCGAACTGTTCCAAATACGAAAACCCCATCAATAAAATCAGAAAACACACGGACTCCCAGGAGATATCACAGGAATTTCTTATCAAAACGCGCAAATTCAGGACTCCAAAATTTTCTTTAATTTTGAATTTTAGCGCGTAATGCCCCGTAGAAAGAAAAATGGCGTCGCAATGTCATGGTCGGAAAAACAGAAAGAGTCGATTACGTTTTTCTTCGTCGAACGGTTTAAAAGTTCCAGGAATACAGGTGCAAGGACTGCAAGGTTCCTAATTTCCTGTATACAAGTGGTTATCAGATCATACTGACGAAAAGAAAAAAAAAGAAAGTTTGGATAAGAAAGTTTTTTTGTGGGCAAGATCTAGTTCTATGGGCCATTTTCTCCATGAAGCCAAGCGGGTAGTATTGTACCTTGTACTACCACAATACTATTGTTCTCAACAGTTCACTTTTTTGTTTTCTTACAACCTAGCGATTCCTCAACCTCCAGTTTTTCTCATTTAGATGATATTTAAATTTTATACCAGGTTAAAGAATCAAACGAATTTAATGTGGAGAAATTTTGCTTACCTATGTTACCAAAAGAGAAAGTTCAACACAGTTACCGCTTATAAAAAAAAAATTGAGTGAAGTTCTCGATAAGAAACACTGGTGCACTCTCAATCAATAATCTCTAATTCAACACTCGGTACAACCTGAATAGAACTAAGGACTAAGCAACTTCTAATCAAAAGTTCTGAAGAGAATTAATTTGAAAAAGTAAACATTACTTATTATTATCACTGTCGACATTATCTGCTCTGCGCAAGAGGTTTCCAATGTGTGGTCCAGCCACTAGAGGATATTTTAAATTGGCATGTTCTGAAATGCGTGGCTATACCGGCAAGGACCCGTCTTAATGGCTGTGTCTGACTGGGGACCCAGGAATAAGCCTGAGAACGCATCGGGCAATCTCACCTCATCGAATATACATTCCAGAAGTAGCCTACAGCTACCCGCGTAGGCGAGAATAGTACCTTCACCTTGGACACTGACGATGATGCAAATATCCTATTTCAGCTTGTATTGTACCATTAATTATTTATGTTAAAGTCTGCCTGGTACCTTAAATGTACGAACGACTAGTCGTGAAGTCTCGAAATTTAATAAAAGAGGAATTCTAATTTTGTGTACAAGTCATTAAAAAAAGTAGTTTTTTATTTCGTAGCCATGAAACAGGAGCTACCTGCCCATCTCGTAGTATGCTTCCCCTCTGATGGACGAGAAGTTACACAGTACTTCCCATTTAGGAGCTGGGTCAACACGAACGCACCGGGAGGTATTATCCCTTACAAACAACTGTAACCAAATTTTGATTACGATTTTTTTGTTTGCGCGGGTGTTCGAACCCGGGACCTTCAGCATGGCAAGCGCGTGCTTAACTACTATAAGCTATTCTTGATTAATTGGACTTACAAGGGACAGTTTTTGGTTTGAGGTTACTTTGGGATATTTTCTGGTTTTACCTTGTTCAAGAATGAATAGGTATTATAATTAGTTCAATTGCGGCACTTTGTTGCCTCAAAGTTTTTCCGACTAGGCTGTGGCGTCTACTTTTAAAATTCGAACAAAAATCTGAAAATTTTAGTTTTGCACAGCAAGTACCTTGTAGGTATCAAGAGCAATGTTTCGGCATAATGTTTATTTTTGCTACAATGCCAAGTGAAGTTTTAGGAACATCCTATTGACAATAGTGTGTACAGAAGAGTTACATAATACGCGTCGTGGAAGCGCTATTCTAGGGTCCATCATTCCTTCATGTAACCGGTGGAGAGAGAGGGAAATTTTTCATCGCGCTATCAATTACTTACCGGTTATCGGACCGAGTGTCAAGCCTCATCCACACACTTCATCTCATATTTCTTTCTCTTAGAAAAACAACTTAAAAATACTCTAATTATTAGAATCAAAAAACTTATGTAACATCACTAATTTAGGTTGCACAAAGAGACAAGCCGGCTTTTTAGAGACGGCTAAGCCAGCCGTCTTTAAAAAAAATAGCCACCCCCAAATGATCCGGAATTAATTATTAAGTGTCTTTCTTCGATTTGTGTTGCGAAATTTTTAGACTGTTGGATTCACAATATCTTGGGTCAGTTCTTAAACTTCTTAAAATACTAAATGTGATTGATAATTTATATATTGTTTTGTTCACATTTACTATTCAGGTCATGTCACACAAAATTTCTTAATTTCTCGTATTTAAAAATCAAATTATAAGTTCAAACTTGGTATTATCTACTATACGTTCAACTTTGTCCTAAGATTTTCAAGTCTTCTTTGAAATAATTGAGACAGAAATTCCAAGAAATGTCATTTGGCAAAATCAATTTTTTTACCGGTCCTTTCGGAATTTGTATATCGTACGTATGTAGGTACACAGTGTTACATAATCCAGATTGTCTCCCTTAGTAGTTTTCAGGGCCAGAAACATGAGGGAACTTTATCAACTTTGAACAGTTTCCTGAACTTGATGATACTACAAGATTAGAGAGGAGAAAAAAACCCCTGATTACAAAAAATACAAGAAAGGAGTTAAATTTTTTGAAACATTTTATTAATAGTGCTTATATTATACCTAATCGATTTGCGATTTTAATTTTGCTCTCACTTCTTTATTATATTTAGTCAGGTGTAAAATCTTCTTACCCCGCGAGGACTGATGTATTTTTTCCCGGTATTATTCGAAGACTATTCTCATGGGCGCAGGACTCACATATGATTTTTCCCCAGCGATAACAAAAACCCTAAGCACGACCTGATTTTAAATAATGAAAACGTGGCTTCCACGGAAGCACAAAAGTGTAACTTTATATCTTTTGATAGACTCGTCCACACGGTGGGAACTTGGACGTTGGGTATCATGTGAAACCCAAAAGAAATTAACTCTACATTTACTTAGTATTTACAAAATTTGGTAGTTTTATTTGATTTTTACAGGGTGTCTGGAATTTATTGATGGATATTTTTAGCAATGTGATTTTTAAATAGAAACCGGCATTTGGTCGTATCTCGGTTAGAAATAATTTTTTTTTAAAAAGATGAGTGTTTCACAGCCGTCATTTTATTTCGTAGCCATGAATTTTATTTCGTAGCCGTTATTTTATTTCGTAGCCCCTCTGTGATGGGCGAGATGTGACACAATACTTTCCAATCAAGTGCTGGGTGAACACAAACGCACCGGAAGGTATCCCTTACAAACAATTGTAACCAAATTAAGAATACGAATTTTTGTCGGCACGGAGGATCGAAGCCGTGACCTTCCGCATGACAAGTGAGTGCTTAACCACTTCGCTAATCGCGCGCTTTTGCGGGTATGTAACATTTTCAGGTATAGCATTTGCGGGTATAATATGCTCTGAGGACTTTTTAGTATTATTTTGACCTTCTGAATCGATGGTAAAAATATCCATACATAAATTCCGAACACCCTGTATACATTATATTTTTCGTGCAATAGTCACCGTGCCGAGTGGAGCTTGCACGCACGGTGGCCTGTGAGTTCTATTCTCGGAAGCGCAGAAATTTTATGCTCTGAACCTGGATGTCTCTGGTCCCTCATACATACATCTTGGGGAAAATTGAGTAGCTATTTGTATGATAGAGACCAGTCGCGACATTATGAGAAGAATAATATATTATTGTGTATGGAATTATGGATACCTACATTTTAGAGAATGATGAAATTCGGCAATTTGTAATTCTGAACTACCCATTATAGTTGTGGTATGATAACACAAAAAAAACTAAAAAAATACTCTATACCTACCAGTGTTGTAATGTACCCGGGTACTTGTACCCGGGTACTGTACCCGGGTACAGTTTTGAGTACCCGATACCCGTACCGGGTACAGATTGTGAATTGGTACCCAATACCCGTACCGGGTACTATTTTTCTGTACCCGGTACCCGAAAAGCGGGTACTTTACGGGTACTTTTTTGTTCTTAAGTAGCAAAAATTTGTTCTAAAAAATTGAAACCTTGTTTTTCATTTTGGAACGTTTTTCAAAAAAAAAAGTTTCACTTTTTTTAAACAAATGTCATCATATCCACTACTTCCTACCTCCGTGCGAGCGATTGGAAAATTTTCAATTCTAGAAAGTCATGTTGGTCATGAACATTTTAATTTTTAATACTATAAATAAATAATGTAATTTTAATTTATTTGTTATTTCATAATTTAATGATTCTGATCCGTCTTGAGTCTTGACTCTTTCTTTTAATTTATTTAGAAACTCTTTATTAGTAGAACATATACAGACAAATAATGGTAAAAATTAGGTGAATATAAAAAAACACTGCCAATTATGGACACAATACTTCCTCGTGATTGCTTCACATTGTAAACACGTGCCAATTTTGAGATTTTATAGAAAATTACTTGTATCTCCAAAACGGCTCAACCGATTTTTTTCAAATTTTTTTTTTATGGTAGAATATCGTTTTTTCTACATTCTAAATTCCACAAAAAATTCTGTATCGGCAAGTCGTGGTCCTTATTTTTTTACTTTTTTGTCCAAAACTTCGGATTTTCTTAAATATCAGAGTCAAATTATAATTAATTTAAAAATAAATATAAATAACCTATGCAAAACAATAATATGCATATTCTTACAAAATTTCATCGAAATCGGGTGTACCGTTCACGAGATATAAGCGTTTAAGTAAAAAGTTAGTGGTCAGGCGCATGGTCTCTATCACCCAGAACCGCTGGTATGAATTCGATGAATTTAAAATGGGACCATCTACAGAATGTCTCCTAGATGTGTGCAAAATTTCATCAAAATCGGTCGAGTAGTTTTAGAGATTTGCGCGTTACAAGGAATCGTTTTAACAGACAGACAGACCGACAGACGGACACAAAACCAAATTTACTCAGTAGGTTATGAAACGTCCAGAAATATGAAAAAAATTGAAATCGGAGCAAAAAATTTTTTTTTTTTACAAAAACGAACACAATACTTCCGATTTCTAATATTAGAAATTTCTCGGAAGTAATTGACAATATTAATATTATAAACAAGAGAAAAAAAAAAAAAACAAAATATATACATATGTCCTAACTAAAGGGCGGGGTTATTGCCTATGGCAATCTCTTCCACCCAACCTTTACTGACAAATGGCGTAGGTACCTACTTCAAATCGCTTTTAGCTGTTGGGCTTACCAAACTTAACGAGGCTTACCAAACCGAACAAAGAGAAATTTTATAAGTAGGTATGTACCCGAAAAGTACCCGTAAAATACCCGGTACATTTTTTCATTACCCGGTACCCGTACCGGGTACTATTTTTAAAAAGTACCTCTTACCCGTACCGGGTACAAATTGCCCCTGAATACCCGTACCCGTACCGGGTACCAAAAAATATGTACCCGTTACAACACTGATACCTACTAATACATGCTAACATTTTCAGTGTAATAAAAGTGGTACTCTCAAAAGGCTCAATAGTCAATAAATAATGTTTAATTAAAAATTATAAGTCGGTACCTACCTAACCTGTATGTAACTATGTAGATTTTCTATGTAAATACATCTACTAGAGACTATTTTGGATAATATTCTAAAGCTATTAAAATAGCTTTTGATTTTAAAGTACCTTTCCCTGAATTGTACATAAAAATCAAACCGTAAATCTTGCAAAAAGCTCGCACGAGAAAAATAGCTAAATGTGACGTCATAATATTGAATAAGCAGATCTCTTGAATATTTTTTTCACGTTTTGTTTACGATCACTCAGAAAAACAAGTAAACCGCCAATGTTCTAAAATTTAAACTGAAAAATAGCAGAATTTTCGACTTCCTTGGCTGTAACCGTCGTTTTTTTCGGTCCCTCGAGGACCACTCAGGTGTGTCTTTAGTGCTTTAATACCTGTGTCAGTGTTGTGAGTGCCATTATTGGATTAAGAAGCTGATTAGTGGAGCCCAGAAGGGTGCTGGGGATCTAACGTTGACAAAGGTAACATAATATATCCTTCAAAAGCTTTTGGGACCTTTTACAAGGGCCCAAGTATCATTAAATAGCTGTCAATGTCCTATACAAAAGTTTAAAGTCCTGAGAATTCACTCACAACTATATAAATGTCCAAAATATCCAATACAATTCAATCAGTTTTGGGGTAAATTAGATCCTTGTTTGCTGTACTTCTTCTGAAATCTTGTCAGCACCAAACTTTCACTTTAAATTTGGGCTCTTCTGGCTAATTTTGAAACATTAAACCAAGACCCCAGAAGTGTGTGGTTATTTAGGATTTATACTTGAGGGGTGAATATTGATCCAAAATCTAAAATAACAAGATTGTTCAACACTTTTATCGGTACATTCAATGATCACTGTTTTATAATGTTAGCACAGTATAATATCAATATAGACCTTTGATCCATTTGTTTCAGCTATTTATAAATCTGATTTGCATTAAATACTCTTTACTGACTTCTATCAGATAGATGTATGTGGAATCATGAGCATTTATGGCTTGGCAATCTTTGTTTTTGTCACCAATGTTACCAAGGACAAGTGTTAACATTTGTATTTATTGGCATAGGTAATACATAAAAATCGTTAAAATTTCTCCTGTTGACTACTCATTGACCTTCAATGTAACATTAAACTATGCACAATATATATTCAATAGTGGTTTTAAAGCCTCCACCTATTTTTGTGTGATGTCACAGATGTAATCCATACCCACAAAATATCAAAATTGTGCCTTGAAAATCCCTTTATAGAGGCAGTAATGTCCAACTTCATTTATGAAGGATTTTTTTTTTACTATCACATGAAATTATATGCCATTAAAGTTATTTTCCAATCAATAATCTTGTGATTACTTTTGTTTCAGATGTATACCCGCCACAATGTTTCTAGATTTTGTAACGGAATACACTTTGTCAGTTGTTCTGGAATAAAGGCAGGTCTTCAAGTCCCCCCTGTCTCAGGTCAGATTTTCCCATATCAATTTTGCTATTATCACTGGACAACAATTCTTTTGCAATTTTTAATGAACAAAAAGAAAATTTAAGAAATGAGACTTTTAGGAATTAATAAATCCTATATAACTACCCAAATAAAGAAAATTCCAATTTTTTTACATTTATTTTAATCAACCTAGATCTAACTATATTTTATTATTTTCAAGTGATTTTCTTCTGTCTTATTTATATTCAAATTTGTGTATGACAATTTTTTCAAAGTTCTCGCATAATACAGTATAATCTTGCTAACTCAAAATCCCGGTAAGTTGAAAATCGCGTTAACTTGAAAGAATTCTTTGACCCTGGGATAAATCATAGTAAATACATGTAAAATAAGTTTGATCTACTCCCTATAACTGACAATAAAATTTAACACAGGAACCTCATATACAGGGTGTCCCACCAAACTTGGACACCTCAAATTACTCGGCCCCTGAAAGAGTTTTTGAAAAATAAAAAATCCTAGGGTACATGTCTTAATTATGCGGTTTCAGTCATGAAATTTTTTTTATACAAGGTGGTTCAAAAGTCAGAAATTGAGGTGTCAACTTTCGATTTTTAAATGGATCGACCTGAATTTTATTTGATAATTTTACTTCTAAATGGTGTCTGAGTATTTTTTTAAACAAAAATATTACATACAGGGTGGTTTTTTTTTCAACCAATTTATTTTCTTAATCTCAAATAACTCAAATTCCTTTAATGTTTTCGATATCAAGAATAGAAAGTGTTTGTGTGATGAAAACACGTACTTTCAATTGGCATCAAATTTTTTTCTACAGGGTGGTTCACAAGTGAAATAAGGACTTGATTTTTTTTAAATCCGAGTTTTTTTAATTTTTTATTTAGGATTAATAATTCTCGCCTAATTTTATACATTTTTTTGTAGTCATATCGAAAAACAAAACTAAAGTGTTGTACAGGGTGAGACATAATTTTTTTGCAACACCCTGTATATGGGCAGTCAAAGAGACGTAAAATTAAATAGGAAGACTAAATATGCAAGAAAAACTTCGATTTTTAATGATATTAAAAAGTTATGGTGTTTTAACTAATATTGTTGCATGGACCACCCTATAGATATTATCTTAAACTATCATGTGGGTACTCGAAGTTGTATAAAATTCAACGAAGACTTCGAATCATGCGGAAAAAACAAGTAAAAAACACAAATTTTGAAGCCATTTTCAATTTGGTGTCTACAATGAATGATTTTAAAACTTGAAATAAAAAGTAGGTAGCTGTAGACACAAAATTGAAAATGGCTTTTTGAATTCGTTTTTTTCATTCAGATTTGGACTCCTCGTTGAATTTTAGACAATTTCGACTACCCATATGATGGTTTAAGAAAACATCTACAGGGTGGTCCATGTGGCAATATTAGTTAAAACACCATAACTTTTTATTATCATTAAAAATCGAAGTTTTTCTTGCATATTTAGTCTTTCTATTTAATTTTACGTCTCTTTGACTGCCCATATACAGGGTGTTGCAAAAAAATTATGTCTCACCCTGTACAACACTTTAGATTTGTTTTTCGATATGACTACAAAAAAATGTGTAAAATTAGGCGAGAATTATTAATCCTAAATAAAAAATTAAAAAAAAACTTAAAAAAATCAAGTCATTATTTCACTTGTGAACCACCCTGTAGAAAAAAATTTGATGCCAATTGAAAGTACGTGTTTTCATTATACAAACATTTTCTATTCTTGATATCGAAAAAATTAAAGGAACTTGAGTTATTCGAGATTAAGAAAAAAAATTGGTCGAAAAAAAACCACCCTGTATGTAATATTTTTGTCTAAAAAAGTACTCAGACACCATTTTGAAGTAAAATTATCAAATAAAATTCAGGTCGATCTATTTAAAAATCGAAAGTTGATACCTCAATTTCTGACTTTTCAACCACCCTGTACAAAAAAAAATTCATGACTGAAACCGCATAATTAGGACATGTACCCTAGTATTTTTTATTTTTCAAAAACTCTTTCAGGGGCCGAGTAATTTGAGGTGTCCAAGTTTGGTGGGACACCCTGTATGTATGTCAAAATTTTCTTCATATCTAATATCTGTTTCTAATTTTCCTCCATTGTATAATCTTTTATCCTCAAAAATTAATAAATACAAATCCAGATATCTTGAATTTCTCCATAACTTGAAATGATGTTTCTGACCCTTGAATTTTGAGTTAGCAGTATTCTACTGTAATACAAAAATAAAATTTTCCCCCGTAAATCTATTTCTACTCTCTAGTTTTATTCAGAATCTCATAATATCTACATTTTTACTTTACTAATCCTATAGAAAGGAAAGTAATGTAATCACATAAAAAATTGACCATCATTTTTCAATGCCAAAACTCATTTTAGGGTCCCCAAAATTAGAGTCTAAATTCAAATTTTCAGCTATTACTCCATGTTATTGTGTACAAGATACCTTAAGAATGTATTTAAACTAGAGAGTTGAATTTTAGTATGTAGAAACGGACCTCATTTTAGAAACGGATGCAATACAAAATTTTTTGTTGGAATCAGTGGTGGCATTTCTCTGCCATTTGGTGATTCTGGCTAAAGGGTAAGAGAGATATTTATAAAAACAAATTTTTCTTATTAAAAATCTATAGTGGTTTATTTTAATCATATTATAATATTTGAATTTTTTGGAACCCATCCCTAATTTAACACCATTTTTGGGTGCCTGCTTGGACTAGCTTTTTATTATTCATACTAGATTGTGTTTGTGACTTATCAAATCCAATGTTTTCAATGTGTTGAAAACAAAATTAATTTTAATTTTTGCTAACTGTTATTGTTAACACTTTCCGTGCCGGTGTTACCGTTTGGTAACACCTGTTCAGGAAAATGGTGTTACCATTTGGTAACACCGAAGACAATTACTTCTCGACCCTGGTGTTACCTTTTGGTAACACCTTACAGAAAATAGTGTTACCAAATGGTAACACCGGCACAGAACAAGAAAAACTTCAAAAAAATTCAAGCCTGTGCTGGTTTTACCATTTGGTAACACCGGCCAAATATCGCCACGGCACTGGGCAATAATTTCAAAATGAGTCTCCGGCACGGAAAGTGTTAAGCCACAAGAGGCAAAAACTGACCGCTTTTTGGTTTTTGTTGCATTGTCCAATTTATAAATTCTAACAAAGACAAATATTTCCATCTTAAAGTGCAATAAATTGAAATTAAAACAATGTTTTTTTTTAAGTAGGTACTTCATGCAATTTAATACAAAAATCAAATAACTGTAGCACATAGTACATGCTCTTCCTTAATTTTCTATTTTCATCATCAAGAACAACCTTACTTACTTGATATTGTCCCTTAAAACCCAAGATAAAACATACTTAGGTATGTCATAAACAAAGAAGTTCACAAAGTATAACAGATAATAATACATCTAACAAAACTAAACTGTCAACTCTACACTATTATCCAAATACATGATCAAAAATGTACATGCATATAATTCATTTGAAGTTTTCTAACATCTCATCAGATATTTTGTTAACTTAAACTTTCAAGCAAGTAGAAAGTATGGAATTTTTCTTAGTAGTTAGTTTCAAGTTTGTTAAGTGAGAAACTTGTGTACTCCTACGTACTATACCTATAGGAAATTGAAAGGACTTTGTGTTTAAATAATATACATATGAAAAAAATTGAATCTTTATCAGAGAATTTTACTCAATAAACTTGTAGGATATCTGTTTATCCTACAAGTTTGTTGAGTTGTTAAATTCTCCTTTAAAGATTCAGTTTTTTTTTATAATGAGGCAAAATGTTGATGAACTGAAGCATTCATTTTTTTAAAACAGAGTGAATTCATTAAAGAAGTAGCTGAGTACATTACTTGTTTCTATGCTGGGCAAATCTTGTTATTGAATCTTCAGAAAAATTTAATCTTTCTGTGAGCTTGAAAATGGATTTGAAAGAACTTTAATTCTTTTAAAACAGTGCACAGAAAAATCCAGCCTATTTGTTGTCCATTGATGGTAGTATGCATGCTTACAACTTTTCATTGTAGCTTTTTTCATTGGCACATTAAATATAATATTATTTTTCAACAGTTTTTTCTTTTGCACTTCTTAGTAATTTATTTAAAATTTTCAGATAATTATTTGCAAGGTGAGTTTTTTGAGTATGAATAAAGAATAAAAACCTACATGTTTTGTTTTGTTTTATTATTATTATTATTTTTTTTTGATGTGCCATTAAAATGATTTTTTTTCTTAAACATTGCCTCTAATAATTCTTATTTATTTATTTATTTTATTTACCGTTTCTCCTCTCTCAGCGGAAGTAATAAATAAAATAAAGAAATAAATAAACTAATAATTCTAATTACATTTTGTTGTTTCTGCCCTGAAAATATTCTCATGTTTCCACAGGTAAATTGATTTTGGAATGTAAAAAAAACATTCTCCATATTAAATTTATCACCCATATTAATTTATCCTTTTCAAAAGTATCTCCTTATATCTTTGTATGTACAATAAACTTAATAATGTTCTGGTCTGTTTGATATTAGTCTTTCCTTCTTCTGTTATAAGTGTTGGAAAAATAGCCTTTGCAAAAGGATAATCTTTATTTATCACTTGGATCCAGAACAGCCGCTTTTAAGATGAGCTGGATACTTTCAGCTGTCAGTTTTTTGTGACAAAGATAATAAACTAGCTACTCTGACTGGCATAATATAGAATATTTTTACCCAAAATAAGTGCTGCAATCAAGAGGGGAGGAAGTTTCTTTTAACATTGTGGTAATGAGACTTAAAACTGAACAAAAGATTAAATCATAAAAATATGTACCTCTATAATCTGTATTTTTATTAGGATTTTTTTACCATTTACATCAATCTGTGAGCTATAATAGGAAATAGGCATTATTATCGATTATCGACAAAATTCTTCCACTAGCTAGCTTAGATAGCTGAATTACTTATCCTAGCTACTATCTCAAAGTGATCATGGTCAGTTAACCTGCAATCACACAGCTCGATGGAACGCTGTGATTGAAGGAATAATCTTGTCGGCTCCGAGCTATTAGCTAGCACGAGTTTCTAGACCTAGGTATTAATGTTCTTCTGGCACTTCAGTTCTCCTTCTGCATGGATTCGCACTCCTTGGTTCTCCCCTCACCGACGCAGTGTGGCAAATTTAAACAGGAGGCACCCTCCAGACAAGAGAGTCATTGACGCCTCCTTGTCTGCGGTAAACTTTTGCTTGGAATTTGCCTCGCACCTGATGGTGCGTTTATGTACGTTCAGCTGGAGTCAGCAGGGAAGTGGACATGATGAGAATGTAAACACCTCACGGGCCTGCTCATTTCTTCACTTCTAATGCTACTTTTTGACGAGAATACGGGGCAAAAGAGTAGAAGAAGTGAGGTCACTCTCATAATCACCAAATCTCTGTTTCAACCGTCACAGAACTCACGCTGATTAGTTAATTTGAACGAAATAACCAAACAGAGTGCTTTTTTTGATGGTTGAAATAGAGATTTAGGAATTATGAGAGTGCTTTCTGGAACGAAGGTCAGGTGAGTGAAGTGTTCAAGTCCTCGTCCTGTCCACTTCCCTCCACACTTCTGCTGAATGTTAGCTGTAAACGATCCATGACAGAGAAGAGAATCTAACCTCGAGTTTAATATACTCTCCACCTTTTTATGCGATGCATTTTGACGGACAGTCATTTGACACACAGGGAATTTTCATGTACTCATGAGGTTACTGAAAGTTTTGAGTGTCAGAAGACGACTGTTGAAATTCACCACATGAATCGGTAGCGAGTAAAATAATCAGGGGGTAAAGTGGTGAATTAATGAAGGAAGGAGAACGTGCCGGGAGAGTTTTCTAGTTCTATCTCTTATTTTATTTATTTACACTTTATTTATAGGACATATTATATACAACACAAATAATTACAAATTAAAATACAATATAATAGAAGAAAAAAAAAAAAAAATATATACAATAATATAATTATGTCCTAACTAAAGGGCGGGGTTATTGCCTTTGGCAATCGCTTCCACCCAACCCAATCATTTCTTATGTTCTTTCTTGAGCTGTCACCACAGTACGCAGAAGGGTCAGCCAGTACACGAGAAACCCAAGTCAAGTAGCTGAGAAGGGAAGGGCTAAAAAAGTAGCTGAGACAGAAAAGGCTTGGGGCTGAATTATGAAACAGGATTAAATTTAATATGAGCCTCTCTCAAGTCGGATTTTCAACCAATCAAAACACACTATAACCCGACTTGAGGGACAGTCTGGCTTATCTGGCCTGGATAGTTATTCCTGCTTAATAATTAAGCTCTACATAAAGAAATACGTATACCTAATTGTTTTTTACTTTCCTCATCCTATAATAAGGAAAGTTGTATTCGTCGAACTACCCAGTTTTTTTTTTTTTTTTTTTTTAAAATCACATAATATTATCACAGTCGATTTGTATTACCAGTCCGAATTAATTGTGATATTTTGTAACAATTGTAACATACATATCAAGTACCAAATGAGATATTTATATTTAGTTAAAATTAATAGTTAAAATGGCTTTATGTGAAAATATTTCCTTAGAAACTTCAAACGACCAAGGAAAAGACACGTCTACGCATCAACCGATGGATAGAAGAAAAAAATCGATGTTAGTGCCTCCTAGCCTTTGGTTACCTTCGCCGCTTTTAGTTAGCATCGAAATAATCCAAGTACATTTATCAGGCTAGCAAAGTATTATCACCTATTATATTATGTATGTCACAAAATACTTGTACGTTTGAGACTTCAAAATAATCCTTTTTTGTGATATAATCTTAAAATGTGTAATAAAAGTAATCATATTATTTCATTTCATAGTAAATTCAAATAAATCTTTTTTATTTTCCCCCTAAAAATAATCATCATATCTTCAATGTGAAAAAATATAATGACTAAAAAATTCGCCCGAACTGGGACTCGAACCCAGGACCCTTAGGTTAAAAGCCTAATGCTCTACCGACTGAGCTATCCGGGCTTGTGATAACGTTGGTTGAAAATAATGCTATATCAATGTGAAGGGAGAGAGAAATAACATCGCGTGACGTCATTCTTGCGTGATATTGTGTACTGTTCAGTACTATTGTCCTTATAACACCCCTTCGGTGCTAGAGGGTCTTCAATGCATTCATGTTTCTCTTTACAAAATTTTCATCAATTTAGTCGTCACGGTACAATATTTATTTCTCTCTCTTTCTTTCCCAACTAAGGTTCTGGGTTCGAATCCTACTAGGGCAAATTTATTCCTTATTATTTTATTGCTTTCACAATGAATTTACAGGCGTGAATCCTAGTTAGAGTGGAATTTTGAGGGACTTCTTTCCTAGAGTATTTCCTGTTGACAAATTGAACCCAAACTTTTATTTCAGTAACATTTGCTGTCAAACCACCGTTAAAATCACCCGTATCTCTCTGGTTGGTTCACGAATTCAAAAGCCTGAGCTCAACGAAGACCTGTCGAAAACCCTGCAACAAATGCTACCAGAGACTGGCAAGAAAGAGAGGCAGACTGTTTGCCAGAGGGAGAGCGACCCGGGTAGACACAGCCTGCGGAACATGTGATCTACCTCTGTGCTTGCCTTGCTTTCAAAAACACCAACTAGAAATGCTTTCACAGCTGAGCGTGAAAGCCTAAGTGAGGGCCGTATTATGAAACAGGCTTCGACTTAATCTAAGTGGACACTATGGTCTGTCCCGGTAGCTCAGTGGAAAAGGCGGCACTCTGTGAATCCAGAGGTCGTGGGTTCGAAACCCAACCGGGAAATGACAAGTTATCCTCCCATTTGGGATTTTTACCACATAATAATATGTTTTGGGCTTACTGCTGGAATAATGAGACTTTAGTCGTCTTAATCGGGCAGTATAAATAAGGCGTTTTTATTATTATTATCAATTAACACGTCCTCTACTTAGAGTTACAACCAACAACAGCGCACCATAGCCTATACTGTTAAGTGATACCTAGTGTCCACTTAGATTAATCTAATCCTGTTTCATAATTTGACCCTAACTCCGGTTTCTCATTGAGAGCAACATTTTCTTTCGATTGCAAAGCGTTTCATGCTCTGATCTTCTTTTAGAATCAAATGAGATCGAATCCCACTGACTGAAACATTGCGGACTGTGTATTCCATTAGCCATTCCTAACAGGGATTTTACTTCGGATAAATTTCTGATATTAGAAATCGGAAGTATGTATTGTGTTTTGTGTTCGTTTTTGTAAAAATAATAATATTTTTTGCTCCGATTTCAATTTTATTGGTATCAAATATTTTGTGGTAAACATCTTTTTGGATAATAACGTCTTTTAAAGTTAAAATCTTTGTGTTAAACACTATTTCTCAAACTCGCTGTACTAAATCTTTGCTAAACTTGGTGGTACTCGAACAACTGACCTCTGATTACGAGTCCACCACTGTCGAGCTACTGAAATTGGTATAAAATTGGTATTAAACTTGCATTTGAAATATTAAACTTAATAAATTGTCCTTTTGGTAAAAAAAGTCTTCTTGTATTATTTTTTTTACTCATGTTTGTTTGGGGGTTAATGTCACTTTCAACAACATGGTCATATCACGACAGGGTTTTTATCAACCATTTGCTAGGCTAACAACCGAGCTACTCAAAATAACCTCATCCAGCCTGAGTAGAGCCGGGAATAGCCAGCACACACTATTTCATGTTCGAACTGTCCCGCCCCAACCTCTCTTTCTCTTCCAGAAGTGCTCCTGTGCCACCACTGCGACGGTGTCCTCCCCGCCTCCCCCCTCCTCCTCCTCACCCACTCCCAGTCCTGCCCCTCCTCCTCCGCCCCTCCCCTTCACCTCACCTGCCCCCTCTGCTCCTTCACCTCCCCTCGCTCCTCCGACATGTCCAAGCACGTCAAGATCCATCTGGAGGTGCAGCCGCACGCTTGCGACGTATGTTCGTTTGCCACGCGCCACGCGAGTCAACTGCAGCGTCATGTGGAACAAGTGCACTGGGGCTTGAACATGGTGTGTATCCATTGTCAGGTGTTCGAAGCCATCCCCAACCTGCGCGGACAAACCCTCGACCACTGCTTGTCTTGCGCGAAAATGTCGCGACCAGACGCTAGCTACGCGTACGTTTGCGTCGCGTGCGACTATCACACATCCAGGCGGTCCTACATGCGCTCACATCTCGCCACGCACGAGGGAGAGAAACCATTCCGATGCGACATGTGCACGTACAGTGCGCGGCGCAAGTCGCATCTCGATGAGCATGTGCGGCGACACACGGGCGAGAAACCATACCAGTGCGGCAAGTGCGGCTACTGTTGCGTGCAGGGGACGCAGCTGTTGCAGCATCTGCGGCGGGTGCACAAGTTGGATGAGCCGGGGGATGTGGAGGGATGAGAGGTGAACAATGAGAAAACAATATTGGATTTTTTACAAAAGTTCTTTTCCTAAGCTAATGATAAAAGCTTCTAAGAAGTAAACAATATTTTCTTTCCACTCACTGATTGACATTCATTCATAAAGATCGTTCTCTCTCCGGAGTGCTAATGTTAAGGAGCTCAGTAACGAAATAAAATGTGTGTTGTACCAGTCTTTGACCTACTGCTGTAGAAAATGAAATATTTTTACTTAAAACTTTTCTTGTAACAAATTACGATTGGTCAAGCTCTATGTATGCAGTTTTTTTTATGATCATGCCATAACATTAAATATAAATGAAATAAAGAATATCGGTTAAAACTTAAATTAGATCCCACCTACATTGTCGACAGAATATAAAAATAATCTTGGAAGTAAAAAACAACAATACATTCCAATGTTCAAGCATATTATAATTATGTATGTATGTATGTACGAATTTCTTTGTGGTGAAGCACAAGGCCTCTTCACAATTTTTGTGGGTAGCGCAGCATTACTAAGAGCCTCCTTTACATTTCGAATTATTCTATTACATTAATTTCTTTTTACTCTGGTAATGCTGCCACTGGACGTTACTCATACAAGTAACTACTCATTTTTCCTCACGAGGTATGAGTGGACCCCGAACATCCAAGTACAGAGCAGAAAAAATCCTCCCCCGCTGGGAATCGAACCCAGGTCACCATGTGTGCAATGCCTAGCGCGCTAACTCGCTCTGCCACAGTGACTACTGCATATTATAATTATCTTAATATAAAATTAAAATATCATGTCATAATTGTCATATGTACAAAATTTCTTCATGTATTGTTGGTTATTCTCTATTTCTTTCTCAGATTTTATACAAAACCAAAAATCAATATAAGAGAAAAAATCTCAGTTCGAATTCACTCCCTCTGATAAAAGAACTCCTCAATAAGAAAAACCTGGATATTTCTAAAGAGAGAAAAAAAAATCCGGTCCCTAGAGTTCTATTATATCCAGGTTGGAGAATGTATACAATAATTCGTGTACTAATATTGGCAGCAACATTTTTTTTTTATTTCAGAGAAACACACCATGGGTGTTTTTTATCCGGGCTCTAACAGCAGAACAAAAACTCGATTCATCCGACCCCCCCCCCCTCTCTCCCCCGGAACCGTGCACCCCTTCCTAATATCCTGATATTTCGAGGGGGACTACACCAGCAGATGGAGGGATGAAGCTCCCCCCTATGAGTCCAACTTAACGGAGCGCATCCTGAGAGGTGCGCATGTTTTGGAGAAGACTCTGGAGAAGTCTTGGAAAATCCGATATCTTACGATATCTATGATCCAAATCCGGTGTCTGGGGAAGACTTTCCCCGAAAAATGTCCAAGAATCTCTGTAACCTTTATTTGAGAGGTGCAGGTTTTGGACAGGACTCTGGAGAAGTCTTGGAAAATCCCATATCTTACGATATCTCTATGATCCAAATCCGGTGTCTGGGGAAGACTTTCTCCGAAAAATGTCCAAGAATCTCTGTAACCTTTATTTGAGAGGTGCAGGTTTTGGACAGGACTCTGGAGAAGTCTCGGAAAATCCCATATCTTACGATATCTCTATGATCCAAATCCGGTGTCTGGGGAAGACTTTCTCAAAAAAATGTCCAAGAATATCCGTATATTAATTTTAAGAATCAGTGTATATAAATTCAAAAACCTTTATTTGGAATAAATTTGAATAAAATAAATCAAATTATTACAACTGAAATTCTTAATCAATAATGGTCGTTCCAATGAAACCCTTCTTTATTCCAATTCAGTATTGTGCTTAGGTTTTTTCATCTGTTCCTGTATAAAATACAGGAATAATACCATGTGATATTTTATGCAACCATTATACATATACGTGCATTTATACATACACTTTATCAATAAAATAACAGTTATTATAATCATAAAATGAAGACTATAATACTTATACGTTTCTTATCTTATAGTCTATCTGTTCACAAAAAACTGCTTGATTTAACCTCTCCTGTAGCTGCTTTGGGACTCGAAGTATCACTCTGATCAAAGGGTTATCTTCTAAGCAGAAAGTTTTGCACGGGAGAGAACGATGGGACCCGTCGTGATTACGACCGTCCGGTTGAAAGCGACATTAAACCCCAATTAAAAAGAATGATGGACACTATTGGATCACGATGATATTCTGCGGCGCAGTACAAGAGAGATTGTATCGAGCCATTTCTTGTTTTTGTAAACTGATGGACAATGATAGTATACCTACTTGTAGAAAATATAGATAGTATCTTTTTTAAATATAAATTTAGTAGTATTAAAGGTGTTGGTGTAGTCTCCTTATTAAGTTTTTTTAAAAACTATTCTGTCGAACCATAGTATAGTTTGCAACTCGATATAAGAGTTCCTCACACGATCAAAATGTACCTAAATACAGAATCTTTGTTTCATTATTCCATCCAAAGTCCATCAAGAGTTATACAAGCTTATGAAAACCATGCTCATTTGGACCTAATGTTTATATGGACTTTTTTCACACATGAAATTGTCTGCATAAAGATAGCTCCGGAATTTGCTTTTCTTCTTAATGATTTATTTATTTTGATGCCCTATGAAAGATATCTCTTAAATCGTGTGTGGTACCAACAAATAACTATAATAATTCAATAATTTAATATTGCACCTTTAGATTTGTAATCCCTGTAGATTTTCCATCTAGGTGGATTTATGTGCATCCTCACATGGCCATTTCTATGACCAGGTGAAAATCCATCACTGGTATTTCGCCCACCAATTAGTGTCACCTCTCGTAGCCACAATTAGTTGCATTTCCAGCCATTCAAGCAGAGCTAGCACCTGGACAGTTGATCGTATTTGAAGTAGCAATAGTGTTTCACCTTTGGTAAGATCCACGTAGATAGTCTTCAAGTGTTTTACTGTCCTACGATTCAATGGTAAATTTCAATTACCGAAACCAAGATTTCATTGTAAGTTCAAGGAAATTTATAAGACCGTTAAAATATTAGTAATTAAATCAATGGACAAGAAAAAACTTGACGTCTAGGTCCGTTTATCCCTCATCTTGTAAGACTATTTTGTAGAACCCGTAGTGAATTGAAGACATTTGAACTGAACTTTTTGGTAAGTGTTGAGTAGCCAGTATACTATTTTATTTCAGTAGTCACTGTGGCAGAGCGAGTTAGCGCGCTAGGCATTGCACACATGGTGACCTGGGTTCGATTCCCAGCGGGGAGGATTTTTTCTGCTCTGTACTTGGATGTTCGGGGTCCACTCATACCTCGTGAGGAAAAATGAGTAGTTACTTGTATGAGTAACGACCAGTGGCGGCATTAACAGAGTAAAAAGAAATTAATGTAATAGAATAATTCGAAATGTAAAGGAGGCTCTTAGTAATGCTGCGCTACCCACAAAAATTGTGAAGAGGCCTTGTGCTTCACCACAAAGAAATTCGTACAATACTATTTTATTTCATTAATGAGAGTATGATTTTCACTATAAAATGACGTTTTAGAAAAAAGTATAAAAAAAACATAGAAAACTGATTTTATTAATCATGTCACTACTCTTGTCGAAAATTCTTGGCCGACACAACAGAAAGTCATTTTCATTAAAATTACTTTCCCTGATACGATTCACTATTATTTCGTTTCTAATTTCACTTTTTATTTATACCTCTCTCTATTACTCAGCTGTTTTTCCTTGATCCCCATAGGTGGAGGCCTCGAATTCAAAATCCCACTCCAGACTCTCAGCGTAGTGCCTGCCGACAACAACTTCCTGCCTCATATCTATGGTGCGGGTGATCAATTCAACAAAGAACAACTGGACTACAAACTTCTTGGTCAAGCCGCAGAAAACTCCCAGCGGGGTAAAAAGACACACAACGACACTGGGGTGTTCAAGTGCCCCACCCCCGCCTGCAACCGCGTGTACTCCCGACGCCGCAGTCTCAACCGCCACAAGCAGGAGTGCGGTCAGCTGCCGCGGTACAAGTGCACGCTCTGCCCATACGCAGGCAAACGAAAGGACAGTCTTAAATCCCACATGGTCCACGGACACAAGATTGTCGATCCAAGCTTACAAGAGCAGTTCATGAGTCGAGAGAAAGAAGGAGTGGTTGGAGAATTTGCTCATGATATAGAAGACAACGTAAGCGAAGATTTTTTAAGACGCATTGGTGTTGACATTGGAACGTTGTATCAAGAGTGGAACCGATCCAAAACAACAGAAGAGGACATGTTAGAAGGTGAGGTGACAGAGAGACATCGATTAGACAAGAGGGCTATTGGGAATGGCGAATATAATGCACTCGAGGAGTCTTTCAACTCACCTGTCGTTAAACATGAATCAAATAGAAAACCCTTTGATGACATTGAAGAGGGTGACGAGACTTGTGAAGAAGACGAAATTGGATCAGTGAAAGTCGGAAATGACATGATCTATCAAGTGGACTATCTTGGTCAGGTGAAAATGTTCGAGCAGGATGAAAGTAGTTGCAACGAAAACAGGCGTCCTGCAGGAGTGGATGGGGAGGAGGGAGCTGGTGAGATGCGGGTGGAGACCAAAGCGGCGACTCCCATGAATTTATGTGTGTCAAAATAGAGAATATTCAATGTTTCAACGCTCTTTTTAATTGATATGAAAATTCCAAGATCAAGCAGTTAATAATGCTTTTTCTTTGTGTTATTATGTCACAATTTTAGTGGGTAGCGCAGAAGCATAGGACTTTACCACTTTAATTTACAATATCTTGTATTATTATTTTTGCCTATGATTCTGCCACTGGTCGCTGCTTCACATCAAAGCAGCTACTCATTTTTCCTCACGAGGTATGAGTGGACCCCGAACATCCAAGTACAGAGCAGAAAAAATCCTCCCCCACTGGGAATCGAACCCAGGTCACCATGTGTGCAATGCATAGCGCGCTAACTCACTCTGCCACAGTGACTACTAAGATCAAGCAGTTCCTACCATAAGAGCTGTAAAGAAATTTACATTCCAAAATAACCGATTAATTGGTGATACATATAGAAATCTTGAAGTTACTCTCACACTCGAATTTCGATAGCTTCTTCATTAAGGAGAAATCGAAATTCCATCCCCCATTGAATATCTGACCTCTTGGTAAAGTGCCTTAATTCTAATTTTCTGTCATTTGTACAGTTTTACCAAAAAAAAAAAAAAAATACCTTTTAAATAGAAGATAATTAGATGTAGGATATTTTCTTTTAAGTTAGTTCCCTTGTGCGGCACAAAATACTGCTACCTTTTTACCCACCTAAACTTTTCACATACCTTTTTTTGTCGTCACATAGCATATGTTCCCACCGTAAAGTGTCTTTTTAGTTTTTTACATATTTTCATGTTCTTTGTATAGATTTGCAAAATACTCTTGTCGTTAGGTAAATAATTTTAGATTTAGTCATCCCAGGTACTAATATTAAGTTATGATAAAAATGCCATATTGAATATTGATGTTTCATATACTTTTACTTTTTCCTTGTACAGCAATGAAAAATTCTTAAATAAACTTGGATTCTCAATTTAAAATTAAAAGAATATCAGGTTTCTTTCTTCTACTCTTCCTCATTTATTTTTCTTTCCTAGTACCCCATTTCGAAGCCCAATACAAAAATTCATTGTAAGGAATAAATCATAAAATAGGATAGGTTTCAAAGGGGTTAAAATAATCATATTCATTTCATGAGAAGATTGATATACTTAAACAATACATGATTTTAATAAGCAAACCACAGTAGCTCACCATTTGGTAAAGTTCCATTGATCCTCTTGACCACAGACCGTGGTCCGAAACTCCAAAACCATGTTTTGAAATTCGGTTTACAAACTAAGCTTTTTACCTCTGAACTCATCCCATCAAATCATTTCCTCTTTCAGAAATCCTCTGCTCACATTGTCACCTATATCTAGATCGCGACGACATGGAAATTCTGGAACACTGCCGTACCTGCTCATCAATGCCTCGTCCAACTGACAAGTTTCGACATGTGTGCTATCGTTGCGATTACCATGTGTACAACGCGTGGCAAATGAAGAACCATATTCGTCGACATCTAGGCGAGAAACCATTCGAGTGTCTGCACTGTAACTATCGGGCGACGAAGAAAAACTTGCTCAAGTATCACTACAAAATAAAGCACGGAGGAGAGCCGGAAGAATTGGAGAATTCCTATTGCGTATACGTGAAATAAATTTACTAATTTATTTTATTTGTACATTTTGACAATATGATATGACGTGTACTAAGATAATAAATTGTTAAGGATCAATATCTACAAAACGTTCCTACCTCATTAAATGTAGAAAAAATATACACTTTCGGTTTAATAATTGTACTATACCTTGTGTAAATATAATTAAAAACTGTTTAAAATAAAAAAACTACTTTATTTTTAGAAAACATAAAAGGTCTTATTTGTCCTATGATTCACATAATATGTAGGATAAAATTTGACTCTGATGTGTCCAAAATAAATTTTGACACATGTCATCAGCTTGACAATAATTTCTGATCAAACCATACCTTTGAAGTCCGCCTGTTGAATACACCTGATTCCGTCAAACACTGAAAGAAAGCTACGTTAACATAGACATGACAAATTGATGTGTGGCAGTAGTCCACACGACATGGGTCGTGCTATTATAGTATGTGTATATGTGTAACCGGTTACACCGCCCATAGAACCAACCTGAAATTCTACATTAAAAAAGATCAATTTATAGCATAACTAGCGGGCTGCACCCGCTTCGCCAAGCCATCACACACACCACACCCACACACCACATACACACACCTAACACACCCATCCACACACACACACACATCCACATCCACACACACACCCATACACACACCCACCCATACACACACCCACCCAAACACACCCACACAACACACCCACACACATCACACACATACACACACCCATCCACACACACACAACACACCCACACACATCACACACACACACATCACACACACCCATCCACACCCATCCACACACACACAACACACCCACACACATCACACACCCATCCACACACACACACACACACACACACACACACAGCCACACACAACACAACACAACACACCACACACAAACCATACACACACACACACACACGCAACCATCATCGCTGTAAATTTCAAAATCCCGAGCCAAATCTATCATAGCGGATATTGATAATGTAGCAAACTGGCCCATATTTCGAGAACGGTTTGACAGAATATGGCAACAAAGGGCTCAAATAAAATCATGTGATGTTCTCAGACAGTTTTTACAATAAAAATATAGGTCCTCGCGATAACTTTTAAGTTCCGTGCTGGAATCTGTAAAAATAACGTGGAAAGTCTGAAAAAATGGTCGAAATTTCGAACATTCTGGCTTCTATCTCGAGAACGGTACGTCAGAATGTGGCCTAATATGAATTAAATAAAAGTTAGTTTTGTCTAATGTGTTATTAAATAATAAAAAATATAGGTCCTCGCGACAAATTTTATGTTCCGCGCTGGAATCTGCTAAAAAACGTGAAAAGTCTGAAAAAAAGGTCGAAATTTCGAACATTCTGGCTTATATCTCCAGAACGGTACGTCAGAATGTGGCCTAAAATGAATTAAATGAATGCTAATTTTGTCTAATGTCTTATTAAATAATAAAAAATATAGGTCCTCGCGATAGATTTCAAGTTCCAGGGCAAAGACTGTCTTAAAATCGGACCCTTCCTCAAGGAAATACTTGAGGAAGGTCATAACTCAAGGACGGTTTGGAATTTCGGACTTTTGATAGTTTTCTCGGTATTTTCCGGCAATTTTACTTGGGGTCATCTCTCATCAATTTTTCGCTATCTCTTACCGTTTCGCCTAAACAATTGCTGCACACAAAGCCACAAAGTCCGTCCATATTTCTCATTTATATATAGAGATACACGTTAAAAAACCAAAATTAAAATAAGTAATGGCCTTCAAAACGTTTTCAAGGAATTACTAGCCAGATCTTATTTTGGGTTCAAGCCAGAAAAATAAAAAATTGGTATGGTATGGTATGGTAATGGTGCTCAAAGGCACTTTTATTTACGGAAAGAGTCCATATAAACATGTAACAAATAACAAGAGTTAAAAAATAAAATACAATATAAAATTAGAAAATAACCTTTCAAAATTTAAAATATGGGTGCTAAAATATGACAAAATACAAAGTAATAATTCTAACATTTAAATATCAGAAAAAAAAAAAAAAAAAAAAAAAAAAAAAACGATGTCTTGTTGAAACTAAATGCCTTTCCATTTTGCTAATTTCTAAAAGTAATAACCTCCCGGGATCTTTTTTCCAGACATCATATGCATCCACTGCACGGAACATCTGCCTCTTCTGTCCGACACGCTCTTTGTTCACACCAAGAACTGCGAGAGTGCTGCGCGTCCCTCCAAGTCGCACAAGTTCGTCTGCTTTGCGTGCCAATATGCAACCAACCATTCCGATAACATGAAACGTCACATTCGCCGCCACACAGGCAAGAAACCATTTCAGTGTGCCTACTGCAAAGTTTTCTTCTCTCTTCAACAGAATTTGAAATGGCACATCCTTTCAGAACACCCGGGACAGAGTGAGTGTCCTGAAGAAATGTTTCTCTCAAGTGTCACCTGTCAATTCTGCGCTGTAACGCTGCCCTGCTGTATGGACACAATTTTAATGCATACAAAAACCTGCGATTCTTTCACACGTCTTGCCAAAGATCCCCTTATTCCGTGTATTCTGTGCGATTATGAGACCAACGACTTTGTCGATATCAAGCGACATATTGGGAGCCATATAGGAGAGAAACCATTTAACTGTCCATATTGTGTGCGCCACTTCTCACAGCTTCATTATTTGAAAAAACACATTCAAATGAACACTGATCAGTTATCGTTGAGAACCTATATTTTATTGAAGATGCGTGAGTTCATTTTTTCCTATTCAATAAATTGTCGTGCCATAAGTCTTGTATCACGCTTCTTATCCAAAAAACATCATTATATTATTACTTGAATCATACTTTTCTATAGCTATTTATACTATGATAAGGAAATGACGCAGGTTAGTTCGATTTTGCTTTGGATACCTAATGAATACGTAATTTCGCTCTGAGATGACACTATAAGCCAACCTATCACAGACTACAAAATTACATAGTCTTTTCATTGACGAAATAAAAAGCTGTGGAAAATTCATCTAAATGAAAGTAATACGAAGTTGGAAATGTACTTATTTTGGTTAATGTTTTTTTAGAATATGGTGTTTGCTAAACAATGGGAAAAGTGTTACTGATGAATGTTAAATATAGCACATCCAGTTGAAGAATAACAGACTTGTTTCATCCACGATAAAAACTGTAAAAATTCACTTATAAACTGAATCTGTATATTTTTGTTTTTGTTAATCCAAAACAGTCTGGTATATTCTTATTACCATATTATACGTAAAAGTCTGTAAACTCTGAATAATTTCGAATGGCTGTTCTTCAGTAAAATTAAAATTTGTATGTAAATTGGCTGTAGACTCTTTTAATGGGTACATTATTATTTGTATATTCGTGCCCATGTCGGAAACTTCAATTTTTTTAAATTCTGTAATTCATATAATATTTTGCAAAGGTTTTATTTGACATATTGTCAATATTATTGATATATTTTCTTTTCATTACATGATTTGCAATATGTATCAGACATATTATTATCATAGATCTGAAAACACGAATATCTTTCTTAATCAGCTTTCTCAGTCATAATTTAAAAATGTGACAATCCTTGGTAGATTTAACCATATTGAATGGTTAAATTTTTTTAACGCATTCGGGGCCAGGGAGACCAACTCATTTTTTAAATACAAACCCCACCTTGCGATATTTGGAAAGTCTAATTACCCGACTTACCGCGCACAATTCTAAATTTACTGAGAAAACCCTTTCAAAGATATCAGGGGTTTCCAGACTTTATGCATACACAAGTTGGACGCCATTTGCAAACAGTTAAATTGAAAAATAAAATTTGCACCAATGTATTTCTTATTTAAAGGCCTTTTCAAAATGTATCGCAAGGTGGGGGTTCGTATTAAAAATGAAGTAGGCCCCCTGGCCCCGACATGGAGGCCGTAAAAAAAATCGACCCCTCTCTAAAAGAGGTCTTATTAGCCCGGTTTACCTTACAATTTTTTTAATTTACCGAAGAAGCCATTCGAAAGTTATTCAGGGGTTTCCAGACTTTTGCCCCACCTGTAAATGTTTTGTAATACTCGTATCATGGTGGTAATGTAAATTATTTGTATTTGCGTGCAGACTTAGGATTTTATTTTCTTCGTATCTATAGTGAAATAGTCATTATTGTCTTTGTTTCTTATTCTTACAGATTGTGCAAGTATGTAATATAATATATTATTTACATTTTTCATTAGATACCTCAATATATATGAGACATATTATTAAAATGACACAACGTTTTATCTTTTATATCAGTTCTAATACATTTAAAAAAATTGTACACATCTTAGATTTTACCATATTGTTGGTTATTTTTTTTAAGTATTCATACAGCATCGATGACTTAGTTTGGTATCGTTGATTCTACACAAAAACAATATTGAATTTGGAAAAAACGACAGGTACTTATCGTTAAAAGGTTGGATTATTTGTAATAATTATACTTTAAGTCTCTAATTACACATCTTGTTTTAGTATTTTTTCTAGATAATCACTCATGTAGACACGAACTAGTCAAACGGTCTAATATGAATGGTGGATTCATTCGAAGACGCTGTGTTGGTTGCTACAACAGGCTACAAGTGGAGTTTGGCCGGTCCGAAGCTAGAAAGAAGGCCAAGAATACGACCACCTTTTGCCCTGCTTGTGAAAAAACTTTTTGTCATGAATGTTTTAATTTTCAACATAATCGAAAAACTGTTTATATGGTGAAGCAATTTTAACCAGAAAATTATGTACATTAAGTTCCGTAAAAATGATTTCAAGAGGTGTAATGATGATCACGTGCAGAAAATGTTTATTCAAAATGAGCATGGGAAACAAATCATATTGATGTTGAACTATGTTCAACTCCTCATTATGCAATCTGCTGCAACATACATAAGATACGCCAAGTGGAAGGTTAAGTGACGGAAATAGTGTGATAAAACTCGGATCCAGATTAAGTGTTTTGATCCTTATCAAAAGTTTAATCGAACATAGAATGCGGTTATTAATCAAAACGGTTTGTTGAAGTACTTGTTACTTGTTTGTAGTTTTTACCAATTTTATTCTAAGTACAATATTGTCATTCGTGTTCATGAATTATATGTGAAAGATATGATTTTAAATGTATTCGTGTTTTATTTCCAAAACGCTCTGTTTTTAGGAAACGGTATCAACACTAAAAAAACATAATCCTGTTATTTTTAAATTTTGGTTCTTATTAATCATTTAAAAAGAAATGGCTGGGACTAAATAAACAAGGGAGTAGACCAGCATGGGCTTGTTCTTGAGGGCCTTGTCAATTATTAGCCTCCTTGTAAAGACAGTGAAAAGTGCTGAGTCATTCCTTCACTTTCCTTGGTTACCATCGTTCACGATGGGCTACCCTATATAATGATGATTAATTTAATACCAGCAACTTTATTCACTTAAATTTCAGAGGTCGTGTGTCAACACTGCAACAACATGTTCCCACGCTACGCGGACACACTCCTGGTCCACGCGAAGCAGTGCGAGTTCGTGTCACGTCCGGACAAGTCGTACTCGTACGTGTGTTTCTCGTGCACGTACTTCACGTACCACTCGGACAACATGAAGCGGCACCTGCGTCGCCACACGGGCGAGAGACCATTCCGATGTGTCCGGTGCGCACGGTGCTTCACGCAGGTCCACAGTCTGCGCAAGCACGTGTTACGAAAGCACCCGAACGTGGCGACGACTGACGCCGATGATGTACGACCGATTGCAGAACTAGCTGAAATTGTTCTGTCATCGTAAAAAATTGTCGCGCTTTTTCTAAAAAGATAATCTTTCTGAATAAGTGTTGGTATTCACCTAAAATTATGTCCTAAAAAATTATGAGTAGTAAAGATATTTTTTAACGAGGTCACGCTAATGATTTTAAAAAAAAAAAAAAAAAACAAAATAAAGCTCATGGCTGGTGATGTTAACAATTTGTTTTTACACCCAACCCATTCTTTCTGCACAGCTCACTGTTTCTTTACTTACAGTGCATCTTGGGCAGTGCCAAAAACCAAAGTTCCTTTAGTCATAGGTTGTATATTTTTCTTGTATTTTTTTATAGTATGTGTGAGGTGTATTAGTAGATCTTTGTAAAACAAATTTGACTTTTTCTATTTCCCCCTTTTTTGACTGGTATGTTATGACTTACGTTATCTGTATATAATTTTATTGTATTTTTTCTGGTACTCATGATCTCTTTTTTGAAATGCTGGCAAGTGAAATGGAATTGAACATTGTTTTTCTTCATAAAAATGTTTTACATTATCTGCTGTATTCCAGTTCCCATTCACAAATTCCAATAGTAAACGTAGTTGATATAAGTTTTTGGATTGGTTAGCCTAAACGATTACCTCCACAATTTCATAACCCATTCTAGTCATTTTAAATACAACAGTGAAATGTTCAAATAACATTATTCTTAATGTCTAATCATTTATTGTCATTTAGCTCTTTCACACTAACCATCATATTGATCTCGAGTCATACTCAAGCAAGGTCATATTCAGTGATGGGAGAGAAAATATTTTGTAGCACATCGAGAATTAATTCTCATTTGAGATATATTCCAAAATTAAGAACTACAAAAATAGATATATTCTATGTGACTGAAATAGTGAAAATTTAGGGCCCAATTATAAAGTAAGATTACGACGAGGATCAGAGAAGCTTCTGCCTTATCCGGGACATGGTGGAAAGTTCGACTTGAGGGAAAGTCTTCCTTCACTTTTGTTGTAATCTTGTTTTATAATTTGGTCCTTGTAGATAAACAAAACACTTGTTTTTTCAAGTCACAACTTTTGTGAGCAGAAATGCAGTGTACAGGACTTTTTTTTAATATTTTATTTAAAATCTCTTGTAACTGATCGCTGTTCATTACAAAGAAGTAAAGGAGTGTGCTTCGAACACAGGTCACCTGCGTGCAACTCGAGTGTGATATCCTCTTTACCAAGGTGACTGGCTGATTTGAATTATTTTATTGCTATAGTTCTGTTTTGTTTTCCAGGAATCTCGTGTCGGTATTGCTGTGAACCCCTAATAAGATGCACGGACATACTTCTTCAGCATTCTAAAACTTGTATTTCTGTACGGAGACCTAACATATCTTACAACTGTGTGTGTTGTATGTGTGATTATAAAACTTATAATGTCAGCCATATGCGATCACATATTAGAATTCACGTTGGAGAGAAGCCATATAAATGTTCTTTTTGTCCATATCGATGCGTGCAATCACAAGATATAAAAAGACACATACAAATTAAACATTCTGGATTTTAAAATAATGAATAGACTAATCGGCCCTTATGAACATTCCTCACGAATTCTTAACATTATTTACATTTCACTTTAAAATAATATCGATCTTCCAATAACGATACATTTTGAGCTATAAAAATAATGGTTCTATTTATATTTTTTCGTACATTTTTCATTCCATAAATTTCCAAAATTTTATTTATTCCATGACCATTAAAATTGTCATGTAAATGATAATTTGAAGTTTTATTTATTATTTCTTTGTCCTCACTCTTATGAAAGAATGATATATGTACATTTAAAAAAAAAGGAAAATTCAAACAGAAAATCATTTGCTTGTATACCAAAATATGGATACACAGTTAACAACAGATACATGTAATAATTGTAATAATACTCATATGCAAGTTGCAAAATACTGGCAGTACAAAATTTGTTTGTTGACTACCGGACTAGTCAAGTAAGTAGGTAAATTCCACTTTTGGCGTCACAAAGATGTGACCCTTGTTAAGTGGTATGATCATTTTTAATTCCACGGAAAGATCTATTTATCATTAAAATTCCCACAGCATAAAATGCCCATAGAATATGTAAATATCTGAAATTTATTTATCTTGAATTTTTTTTATTTTCTTCTCAGAAATCCAGTGTCAATATTGCGTCAACACAATATCTTTTTCAACGGATGCACTTCTCTTTCATTCCAAAACATGTGAATCAGTACGCAGGCCCGACCGTTCTTACAACTTTGTATGCTGTTTATGTGATTATAAAACACACCATTCAGGTCACATGAAATCGCATACGAGAATTCACGTTGGAGAGAAACCATATAAATGTCCCTATTGTTCATATCGATGCAGTCAATCAGGAGATAAAACTAGACATATGATGATCAAACATCCCTCAAAGTAAGAAGATGAGAAATAATAAGTAGAGCAAGATTGATTACAATGTATTAAATATAATTTATTTCATTTCACATTAAAAAATGTATTATTTTGTCGTTATTCTAGGTTGATTCCAAATCAAAAATATATTTGTACTAGTAAAGGCTGATTATAAATAATGTAACAATTTATTGTTAGGGCTATAGTTGATGTTAAGACTATATAGTGAATGGTTTCAAATACCGCAGAAATAGGAACTGCCTTATTACGTACTTAGAAATTAACTTGTCATTTTGGTTTTCATTCTAATCAGCTGGTGTGAACCTCATATAACTGCCTTTATCCCAAAAGAAGTCAAACTCCGCCAAAGTGCTATACCTTTATTTTTATTAGTAACAGGACTAGTAAGTGATAAATATGGTTGATTTCTTCTACTTTTTTCGTTTAAGAGTGGCCGGATATTCGCTACTGGTGGCTCAACGGTTACAGTCAACAAAAAGTTATGATCAAATTCGTCATCAGCATTCCAAAAACATTGTATTTGATACTGCACAGCCCCCATCTAGGATGAATGATAAAAAAAAGGGAACTGTCTGAGCTATTGGAACAATATGAAAAATTCACTCTCGTTTAGTCGACCATCGAAATTTTGTGACCTATTTTGTGACTTCATTCCTCGCAAAAGAAAGCTGACATCTTGTTCAGCGTGAATTTTTCATCTTGTTCTAGTAGCGCAAACTGGTACATAAAAATCAACTTCATGGGCGTTTCACTTTATTAGAAAGCATTTTCGCACCATTTTTTTGTAGAGTTGACCCCCTCAAATGGTTTAAAAACATGTGGTTAAAGTATTTATTTACTTTTTTAAATCGTATTGTATATCTTAAAAATAATCTTTCTTTTTTCTTCAGAAATCTCATGTCAATATTGCGGTGACACCTTAAGCTGTTCAACAGATACACTTCTCTCTCATTCCAAAACATGTGAATCAGCCGAAAGGCCTGATCGAACATACAATTATGTTTGCTCTATATGTGATTATAAAACATCCCATTCAGGCCACATGAGGTCACATACAAGAGCTCATTTAGGAGAAAAACCTTTAAATGTTCGGAATGCTTCTACCGATGCTCTCAACCTCAACACTTAAAAACCCATATTCGGATTAGACACTGACCTTGATATTTACACTTATTATTTCACATAGTACGAAGATACTATTGCTTGTGATTATGAGTGGGAAAATAATATATTAAAATAGAAAATTAAAAAAAAAAAAAAAAAAATGAAACGTCTGTTAATACATATTAAAATATATATAGAAAATTGAGGACTATGTGACAGTGTGTACTTTAGGCACACTGTATAATCGTAAATCATTAAAACAAATCAATGCTCTAAAATGTTTAGAATTTAATGAGGAATCTGAATTGGGGATCTAATTTGAAAATCCAATAGTATTGAAATATCCTACTTGGGGAATATTTTTTTTTTTTTTTAAAAATAAACCCCTTAAAAATCAAGGATTTACGTTGTTTTTTTTTGTGTTTTTTGAAAAATTGTGTGAAACCAAAAAGGGACCTTTATTTTAGCTCTAGTATACGTGGTTTAAATGATCGCTATGTTTTCAGGAACACCCTGTATAACTATAAAAAAGAACATCTGTTTCTTGGCTTTACAGTTAGAGATTCTTTGACTAAAGCATCAGGTTATCATCCTTCCCAAGGTAAAGAACCTTGGTAGGCATTACCCAAAGATTATCTATTTTCCTTGTTGAATAAATGTGCATTTTCCGCTTTCCGTGCGGAAAAAAATAGTGCAAGTGTGATGGAAATTCATTCCTGAATTTTTATACTCAGCAAAAACTTTTTACATGATCTGATTCGAGGTACTAAACTGCAGACTTTTTATTTCAAAAATCCCTTATCTACTTTTCATTTCTTTTTGCTCTTTTCAGAAGTTATATGTAGACATTGCGAATTGTTGATACCTAAATGTACCGATCTACTTGTGCTAACACTCTAGAACCTGTCCATCAGTATATAGACCCAATAAATCATACACGTATGTCTGCAGTATTTGTCACTATGCAACCCGTGTTCATACAAACATAAAATCACATATAAGAGTCCATCTAGGAGATAAACCATATACATGTAAATACTGTCCTTATCGATGTACACAATCCCAAGACTTGAAAAAACATACTAACATTAAACATTTTAACCCATAAAATACTTGTTTGATATCGATAGATTTATTACCGTTAGATTCGTTTAGTGGCGACGAAAAAATAGGGTGAATTCTACACATCAGGGCGCCGTCAAAAAGTTGAGTAACATTTCTAAAATTTACCGTACTTGAAATTGTTTTTGTTGTTGTTTGTCTATAATATATTGCGTACAGGTGTGTAACATTTAGGTACACACATTCTGTGATCCCTTAATTGATACAATCAAAGTACATGGCCTATTAGACAAAAAAGTAAAAAAAACCATTTAACATTTGAATGTATACAACTATTAGTTTATTATTTTTTTAAATTATTTGTATACACTCGTTGATATATCGATTAAGTTTTCAAATACTCTTCTGCAAAGGCGACGAAGGAAAATTTTTTAAGTGACGAATTCTTATCAAAACACTAAAGACATACTTGATAAACGAAATAATGTAACAAAAAAAATCACAAGAGATGTCAATCTCTTTAAAGAGCATTAAAACAATGTTATTTGAAACCGACGGTGGGCGAAAATTAATACCTTAGCTTTCTCTGCATGTAGTTAACGTTTTCTTACCTGCCCACTTAAACTCACGCAAAAATAGACCTTCTAAATCAACATTAATTTAATACCTCTTTTACATTTACTGAGATTGAGGTTTTTTTCCATTAGTTGAGGAACAGGATTGCATGTTATGATATAATTAAAAAAAAAAATGATTTGACAAATTCGTCACATAACCTTTTTTACTCCTGTAGTAATTCACCATATTTTTTTCGTCACAATGCAATCACACTGTATACCAGCTGTAACCAGCTCTGTAAAATTGAGAGAAGCACTAAGCAAGTACCGTTTAAGCATCTTCAGAGTCTGTATGCCTCGAAAGTACCTGTTGCTTCACTGTTGTCTTTATAAGAGCACCGTTTAAGTTTTTAAAACCTCCAACGGATTTTTTTAAACTTCTCGCTAAATAAAAGAGGGTATTAAAAAGTAATTATCAAAATTATTCTTTTTCTGGAATTTCGAGTGCAACACAACCTTTTGAATGCTTCGTAACCCATTTAATTATAATTCTTGTAGCAAAAAATCTATAATTTCTATTTTAGAATGTATTAATTATCTTGAAAACCATTTTAATTTTCCAGAAATTTCGTGCCGATATTGTAATGAGAACTTGTTAAGCAATACGGATGCAATTTTGTTTCATTCCAGAAGTTGTATTTCAGTAGAAAGACCTACTGAAAATTACAAACATGTTTGTTTCATGTGTGATTATAACACTCACCATCTTGGTCACATGAAATCACATATTCGGTCTCACATAGGCGAGAAACCATTTAAATGTTCTTATTGCTCCCATCGATGTACACGAGCTTTCGACCTGAAGAGGCATTCTCTAATTAAACATAACATATTTTAAGGAAATAAATAGAGAGTATCTAAAGAACAATGTTTTAATATATTTTAAGTTTTTTTTTTCCAATTTTTATATTACAAGTTGTATAACACAATAGAATTTTCGGGTGACACCTATTTGTGCTCATTATCGCATATTTGGGACACTGTCAAAATTTCTAATCGTCATTGCGAACTAAATACGAAATAAATACATTTTTTTTACTAAATAGTTAATTTTTAAAAGAAAACGTTCATGATACTTATACATGAACTTTTTGCCATACACAACGCATTTTCCTCACATGTACACATTTACATAATGCAGTTGTAATAGATTTTTTTTTTTATTGAACTCTGATTTTTAAGCAAATCCGAAATTTTTGACAAAAAAGTCAAAAACTAAAGTCCACGACTTTTTTTTATTTTTTATTAATGGACATAACATCATTTAGATGTACTTTAAAGTAATTCAAACGACAATACTAATGTCCTAATGACTTGGCGATACAGAATTTTTGTAGTATCTAGAATGTAGGAAAAAGGGTATTCTACCATATACAGTATGTTTCAGAAAAGGTGGCCACCCCCTCGTAACTTTTGAACGCGACGGAATTTTTCAATTCTGTAAAGTCCTAGGTATAGGAAGTGCCCAATGGCCCATCCTGTGGTCAGATTTATTTTTGGCCCCGGTCGGCCCTTCCGGCTTTTAGGCCATATTTTTTCATTTTTCTCGCGAATTTTAAATGGAATGCTATATTTTTTATTCCTGTTAATTAAAGTCCAAGTTAGGCTGAGTATAATGAGCTTTTAAAATTTTCAAAAACCTTATCAGGGGCGGAGCTAGTAGGGTGCAAGTTTCAAAATTGTTACACCCTGTATTTCAGCGTTAGTTAGATTTTTTAGTACTTTTTTTATGTTCATAGGTTCAAAATATTGTTTTACACCATATGAAATCAAAAAAATATTCTTGTTTACTTCTAATCAGGGTCATAGTAAGGTTTTTGTAAAAGTACTTTTTTTCTCACGTCAATTTTTCCGTAAATTAATGGTGTTCTCGAAATTGGCATTTTTAGAGGTGAAAGTCTGCAGTGACATATGTTTTTTATGCTTGAAATCGAAAGAAAACTTAACGGAGAAGCGATTAAAATCATAAAAAAAGCCATTTAACCTGCTAGTTTTTTCACGACAGTGTCCGGTAAACTGGGTGAATTTCGTATTGGATTTTTTTGTTGTTGAGGAAACACAATTGGCATAGAAAATAAATAATACCTAATAAGGGAATAATACTTCAATTAACATAACTAAATGCGAAATTAAATGAAGATTATTTCTTCTAAATCAGTGCCGGATAATTTTTTTTTTTTCTCTCTCTCTCTCTTTTCGCCTCTTTAAAATAATTGAATTTGTTTAATTTTCACCCTCAAGAGTTTGGTACTTGACCGGGTATTTTTTTCTCATAAATTTCGAGATAATTAGATTTTTATTTAGAGTCCTGGTATTCATTACTAGCAACACTAGTATAATTTTTTTTTAAATTTGGGTTTAATATCGCGTTTCAACTGCATGGTCATATCATAACGGGGGTGTTACATTCCATTCGCAAGAAACTCACCAACCTCCTAAACACATTTATCTCACCCAGCCTGGGTTAGGCCGGAATCCCAGCATCACGAAGTCTTCTCCTCGCTGGTCGTTGCTTAACTTCGGTGATCCTACAAGAATCGTTGCATTCAAAGCGCCATCGGACTGACTCCAGAATTATTGACAATGTGTTTTCTACAGATTTTACCAACTTAACAACTAAAATTGTCTCAAGAGGGGACCCCTAGGCCGACTTTAGAAGCAGCATTATCAGATAATTATTTTTGATACAACTTGAACTTTGAAAAGTGAAAAAAGAGAGAGAGAAAAAAAAATATCCGGCACTGATTTAGAAGAAATAATTTTCATTTAATTTCGCATTTAGTTATGTTTATTGAAGTAATATTCCCTTATTAGATATTATTTATTTTCTATGCCAATTGTGTTTCCTCAACAACAAAAAAATCCAATACGAAATTCTCCCACTTTACCGGACACTGTCATGAAAAAACTAGCAGGTTAAATGGCTTTTTTTATGATTTTAATCGCTTCTCCGTTAAGTTTTCTTTCGATTTTAAGCATAAAAAACATATGTCACTGCAGACTTTCACCTCTAAAAATGCCAATTTCGAGAACACCATTAATTTACGGAAAAATTGACGTGAGAAAAAAAGTACTTTTACAAAAACCTTACTATGACCCTGATTAGAAGTAAACAAGAATATTTTTTTGATTTCATATGGTGTAAAACAATATTTTGAACCTATGAACATAAAAAAAGTACTAAAAAATCTAACTAACGCTGAAATACAGGGTGTAACAATTTTGAAACTTGCACCCTACTAGCTCCGCCCCTGATAAGGTTTTTGAAAATTTTAAAAGCTCATTATACTCAGCCTAACTTGGACTTTAATTAACAGGAATAAAAAATATAGCATTCCATTTAAAATTCGCGAGAAAAATGAAAAAATATGGCCTAAAAGCCGGAAGGGCCGACCGGGGCCAAAAATAAATCTGACCACAGGATGGGCCATTGGGCACTTCCTATACCTAGGACTTTACAGAATTGAAAAATTCCGTCGCGTTCAAAAGTTACGAGGGGGTGGCCACCTTTTCTGAAACATACTGTATATGTATAACAAATTGAGCGCGCGATTATCTCAGTGGTTAAGCACTCGCTTGCCATGCGGAAGGTCCCGGGTTCGATACTCCGTGCCGACAAAAAAATGTATCCTTAATTTGGTTACAGCACCTAAATGGGAAGTATTGTGTCACTTCTCGCCCATCAGAGGGGAGGCATACTACGGAATGGACAGGATACAACACAGACCACAAGGATCTACAGTAGCTCCTGTTTCATGGCTACGAGATAAAAAAGGCTGTGAAACACTGATCTTAAAAAAAAAAAGTTAAGAGATTCGTTTGAGAAATTTTGTAAATACAAGTGATTTAGTAAAAGAACCTCTGATTCTAGCAATAGTAAAAGTTGAAAATTTTGATTATCATTCACGAGGAAGTTTTGTGTCCATAATTGGCAGTGTATTTTTCTTCTTTTCAGAAATTTCCTGTCGATATTGCAAGAAGAAATTGCCAAGTAGTACGGATATAATTTTGCTGCATACCAGAAATTGTGATTCCGTAGAAAGACCTGATGAAAATTTTAGGCATGTTTGCTGTATGTGTAAATATAATACCTACCATATCAGCCACATGACATCACATATTAGATCTCATATAGGAGATAAACCATTTAAATGCGAACACTGTCCCTATCGATCTACGCAAGCTACAGACTTGAAAAAACACAAATTAAGAAAAAACATACACACACTAGGAACTCTAAGAAGAAAGTTAAGAATTAATACACGATCCCTAAAAAAAATCTGATTATTTGAATAAGTAATTTCTTATTGTATTGCTTATACCATTAATAATTAGATGCCGTATGAGCAATAATTTATTGATCTCGCATTTTTTCAGTACATTAATACTTTTTTTTAAAATAAGTAGTGACCGTGGCCAAGGAGTAGTTACTTGTATGAGTAACTACTAGTGGCGGCACTACCAATTTTTTTTTGGCACGCTACCCACAAAATTGCGAAGAGACCTTGTGTTTTACCCCACATAAATCGCTCATACATACTTAAAAATATATACTGCTTGTATACACAGTAACCTGGGTTCGATTCCCAGCAGTGTAAAAAATCTGCTTTGTACTCTTAAACATTTATACTATGCAGCGTAAAAAAATCTGTTCTGATGTCCGGATTCCACTCATAACTCATGAAGAAAATGAGTATAGTAAAACGTGGTGACTTGAGCCCTTGGATGTGACTTGCCCAAAACTGAGAAAATTGTTTTGGTGAACTATATTTCCTCAACGTCTTATGGTATTGATGTGATTCGTGCGCTAAAATACCATACACTATTTATAAAGTGTTTTCAATTTTTTTTTCGCACAAACCCTTTGAAGACCCAAATTTTGGCCCTCCGAAAATTGGTGCTAGAATCAATGACTATGAATGATATATTTTTGAAATTGACTGTATTTTCCAAGTTGAACTATTCTAACCATCTTTGGTAAGTTTCATAATTCTCTCTCTTACAGCGAGCCTGCTAAGACTGGGTCCATCTCAGCACTGCACTTTTTTATGTTTATGGAGTCACTTTAATGTCACGTGTAATATGGAGTCACTGTGCTCTTCTTTGTTAAAATATATTTTAAAGTAAATATTTGTTTACTCAGAATTTTCAAGAATGATTCCTTATGAAATAGGCAAATAGAAATTATTTTATTCACACTCAATTCCTGTAAAAATAACAATGTAAAAAAAAAATCATGGAAAACTAAGTTTGTTGCTCTTCTGAAAATAAAAAGATAATGTTGCTTACCATGTTCTCCTGTCTTCCCTCAAATATGTATCACTATTGCAGCAAAATACTGGAAAACTACTACTATTAATTGTAAAGGTATTATCATTATTGAATACTTTCTTGGATATAAAAAGACAAATAATTATTAACATAACAATAAAAAAAAAAAAATGGAAATTATTTATATAATAAAAAGGAAGAAGAATAGAAAAAAAATATATAAACATATTATGTCCTAACTAAAGGGCGGGGTTATTGCCTATGGCATTCTCTTCCACACAACCGTAAACATAATATTAAATCCTTTACACCTTTCAAATATTCGATGTCCAAAATGTAATCAGTACGTGACCCGCAGTACGGAAATACTTCTGACTCATTCAGAAAAATGTGCCTCAGCAACCAGGCCTAATGTAAAATACAAATATGTTTGCAGCCTATGTGATTATAATACGTACGGTAAATCTCGAATGAAAACACATATTATGAATCACATAGGTGAAAAACCATATATATGTCCATATTGCACTTATTGTTCTTCACAGTCGCACCATCTAAACAGGCACATTAAATTGAGACACTAAATTTTAAAGAAATTTGAAAATGTTTATGTTTATGAGTGATGTTTATTTTATTCTTTTTCAAGTGAACTAAGTTATTTTTTCCGAGAAATTTCTAATATTAGAAATCGGAAGTATTGTGTTCGTTTTTGTAAAAAAAAATATTTTTTTGCTCCGATTTCAATTTTTTTCATATTTCTGGACGTTTCATAACCTCCTGAGCAAATTTGGTTTTGTGTCCGTCTGTCGGTCTGTCGGTCTGTCTGTCTGTCTGTTAAAACGATTCCTTGTAACGCGCAAATCTCGGAAACTACTCGACCGATTTTGATGAAATTTTGTAAACATTTAGGAGACATTCTGTAGATGGTCCCATTTGAAATTCATCGAATTCGTACTAGCGGCTCTGGGTGAAAGAGACCATGCGCCTGACCACTAACTTTTTACTTAAATGCTTATATCTCGTGAACGGTACACCCGATTTTGATGAAATTTTGTATGTATATGCATATTAATGTTCTACACAGGTTTTTTATATTTTCTTTTTAATTAATTATAATTTGACTCTGATATTTAAGAAAATCCGAAATTTCGGACAATAAAGTCAAAAAATAAGAACCACGACTTGCCGATACAGAATTTTTTGTAGAATCTAGAATGTAGAAAAAACGGTTTTCTACCATATAAAACAAATTTGAAGAAAATCGGTTCAGCCGTTTTGGAGATACAAGTAATTTAGTATAAAAACTCAAAATTCGCACGTGTACACAATGTGAAACAATCACGGAGGAAGTATTGTGTCCATAATTGGCAGTGTTTTTTTTATTTCTAAGTAAATTATTGTGCTCATAAAATGAGTAAAAGCTTGATACACTGCAGTGTGCTCAAAAAGCAACCGCAGATTAAAATTTGAATGATTTAAAGCTGTAATGTGAAGAAAAAAAATTACATGTGAATCTGTCCTAATGTACTATGATTTAAAAGCGATAAACATTCCGTTTTTTTTTAGATTTATGTACTTCAAAAACTGAACCAACGAAAAAAATAAAATAAAAAAAATGGGTGGTACCTTTGAAGGTTAAAAAACGTAATACATAAACATTAAAAAAAGGGGGGGGGGTTCAATTTTAAAAAAATCAAAGGTACCACCCACTTTTTTTCTCGTTGGTTCAATTTTAGATGTAAGTTTAATAAATAAATAAAAAAAAAAACGGCCTACTTATAAAACAGTTGAGAAAGATAATCAATCAGCTTGTCGGTAGGCTTTATAAACACATCCTATACAGGGAGTTCTAGGATTTTTTTTTGCTCGAATGAAAGGTTCTGACTAAATCTCTATTGGAATTTCCGATGTTTTGATTAGTAAAAGAAATGCTACTCAAAATTTACAAAATCAAAAATTTCCCGGAAATGTTTCATATTGCTAGTTAGTTTCTGTTGTACTCTTCTCAGGATCTCGTCGTAAAACGCCGAACTTTTAGTCGGTAATTTCTCGAATTGATTAAAAATACTTACTTTTATATCATTTAAATAATCAAGTTCCTCTCAAACACTTGTATCGGGAACTTTTGAAGCTCAAAAATCTATTTTCCTTTTTTCTTATTACTTTTTTTAAACTAATTGAGGGCTTAGTCCATGTTAATTTTATTATTTTGTGTTATGATTTATGATATAAGGTTAAAAGTGAGCTGTGAATACTGTGTATGAACATGTATACAATGTTTGTAATAATAAGTGTATAAGAAGTAAGTATCTTAATGTTAAGTTACAAACAACTCCTTTGTTTCAGACTTTGCATGCAGACATTGTCAAGAATTTTTGCCTTGTGGTAACAGCAGCAGTGCACTTATTTTACATACTAAATATTGCTCCGGGGTAGTAAGACTTGACAAGTCTTTCACTTACGTTTGCTGTATGTGTGATTACAAAACGTACCATATAGGCAACATGAAAAAACACATAAGAGCTCATTTAGGTGAAAAACCCTTTAAATGTGCCTATTGCCCTTACAATTTCTCTCAGTCGGAACATCTAAAAACTCATATCCAAATTAAACATAATATTACAGTATTTTCATTAGAAAAAAAACATTAGACAAAATGAACAATTATTTTTTAAATAGAAACTCTCGATTTAGTGTTTAGTACTTGGAAATTGGTCGGAGAAGTTGCGAGGTTAAACCATGGAAAATTTGACCTGGATTTACCAAAAATAAGTTTGTTATGATATGTTCAAATTATATATATTTTTTTTGAAATTGGAGACACTTTTATTTTATATAAAAAAAAACGAACCAAATAATTTCGATGTCTAATAATAGATATTTTCGGAAGTAAAGTCCAAGTAAGTACAAATCAAGTTCTAAATATTAATTGACCAAACATTTCCCAACCTTCTAGAACGATGAATTGTTACATTAATAACAAAATACCCTCCGCTGTTACAGAATTTTCAAACCACTGCCTTTATTGTAATGAAACACTACCCTTCTGTACTGATACACTTGTTCTACATTCTAAAACCTGTGTCGTAGTTCCAAGACCTGATAAATCTTATACCTATGTTTGTTGTCTGTGCAATTTTAAAACTTATGTTTCAACAAATATAAGGAATCATTTAAGATCTCACTTGGGCGAAAAACCTTATAAATGTCCTTATTGTGCTCATCAGTCTTCACGATCTCATGATTTGAAAAAACATGTTAATATTGTTCATTAAAACAATATATTGTAACATAATATTTCAAATAAACATTATTATTTTATTTTATTATTATATATTTTTCATTAGAAAATCAAAACGTGTGTGCAACTGTCTGAAACCCGAAGAACACAACTATTTTAGGATCCTAAACAGGCAAACATAATTCACTTATCATTTGTTTACTAAAATTGAATTAAAATTCAATCCTAAATTAAACAATTATGTAACTTCACTCCTCCACTTTCAGATGTCATGTGTCAACATTGTAATCTATTACTGTCCAGCTCAACTGATACACTTGTTAACCACTCTAAAAACTGTAGTTCAGTTTATAGACCTGATAAAACTTATACTTATGTTTGCTGCCTATGTAAAAAATTGAAGTATAGAACTTACTATTCCACAAGTATGTTGTTACATCTAAGAGGTCATGTGGGTGAAAAACCATATAAATGCCCTCATTGTAGTTATAGGTGTGCACGAACTTATGTTTTAAAAGTACATATTCAAAGACATCATTAAAAAAAAATTGCTGCCCCTTTAAACTTTTAAATTTAAATATCATGAACCAAAACTAAGATCTACCGAAAAATGAATGTTACATAGTTTGTTTACTGTGCAAATATGTATTTCTATAATGTATGTTTTATTTAAATAGAAAAAAAAGCAAATTGAACTCTACGTTTTTTTCTCGTCATTAATTAGGTTGTAAAGAACTGTATGTACGAGGTACATTGAAAAACGTCAGAACTTTTCAGGAAAGCGAAAATGGACTAATTTAAAATAAAACACAAAAAAAAATATATTTTGTTTCATGTTTTAGTGCATCTGACAGAAAAAAGGTCAATAATATAAAAACAAAACCACCCTTCTGAGTTGTTGAAAAATGCCACTTCTTGATTTCAGATATTTTATTTCAGTGTAAACATTGTAATCAACCACTAACAAGCTGCATAGATACACTTGTTCTTCATGCCAAAACCTGTGTTTCAGCTTATAGACCTGATAAATCATATGGATATGTTTGTTGTATGTGTGACTATAAAACTTGCTATCCAACAAATATGAAAAAACATGTTAGATCTCATTTAGGAGTTAAACCTTATAAATGTCCTTATTGCAGTCACTGGTCCACACAATATTCAAACCTGAAAAAACACATTCAAATTAAGCACCTTGGAATGTGGAAAAATATTAACGAATTTACAGTCCACTGATACATTACTGTATTTTTACAACCGAGTACATTAGTAATAAAAATACGTAATTATAAATAAATATTAAATAAAGAGTGTATGCAAGTCGATAACATCTATTTAATAATACTAGTGGGAACCATCACTTTAATCTGTCCTATTCTTAATTAAGCTTTAAAAACAATATTTTGGTGCAATACCTTACTCATCCTTAAAATAGTTGAAAATAATAAATAATGCATGGTCTTTCCAGAAATTCACAGTAGATGTCTACATTGCAGTCAGGCACTACCCAGCATTACGGCCACACACTTTCTTCATGCCAAAACTTGTGCTTCGGTCTATAGACCTGATAAATCATATACTTATGTTTGCTGTCTATGTGAATATAAAACTTGCTATCCGACCAATATAAAAAATCATATAAGATCTCATCTGGGTGAGAAACCTTATAAATGTTCACATTGCTCTCACCGTTGTACACAATCGCAAGACATGAAGAGACACATTCAAATCAAACATTCACAGCTAATGGGAAATACTTTCAGTACATATTTCTGAGATGGAAATGACAAAGAAAAAAATTATGAACAATAACTTTGCGGTTTAGAACCATTCTTAAAAAGTTTTGTTTAGTGATCATATTAAACTTTTCTCAATAATAGACTTTTTGTTCAATTTAAAAAAAATATATAAATTACTACAAAGAAAAGTATTGACTGTAAGAAATGTCATTTGGAGGAATTCTCACTGAATCAAGAGACACACTCAATCAAAGATTCTTTGATGTCATGAAACTATTCAATCTCGAAACACCATTGCTTCGAAAGACGGCTTCATAGCAGTTAAATACACCATTCAAATAATTCGTCACAACCTCTATAATTCAAACTAAAAATTACCTCCAAGCAAATAACATCCTCTAACTATGAGAACAGCAAAACAAGATTGTGTAGGTTAATTGATAAACAGGATGTTTCTCAATTTAGAGGGGCTACAAAAATTCCAAATAAACCAGGGGTCGATTTCTTAGCACACTTGAGAAAATCACATTTTAGTCATTTTTATGGTCCAACCTAAATGTGCCCCCCACACTTTTCCATTTTCTTCAAAAAATTGAAAGATAGATTAAAATAAAAACACATTGAAAAAGCCAATTCTGTTTTCATTTTGAACACATCTTTCATAGTATTGAATAAAAATTCAAAAGTGTTTTACAGGGTAGGGTGTGTTATAGAATTGACCCCTCGTCTATGAATTTTTTGTACATTTGTTTCAGATGTATTTTGTATACACTGTAGTAGCTTACTGGGAAGCTGCACTGAGACACTAGTATTTCATTCCAAAACTTGTAATGCAGTACCTAGACGTGAGAAGTCAGATTCATATATTTGCTGTGTATGCAACCAGTATAGAACTTATTATTCTACAGCCATGAAATTGCATATTAGAGGTCATCTAGGAGAAAAACCTTTTACATGTCCACATTGCAATCATCAGGCTTCAAAACTGGATAATTTGAAAAGACATATTCGAAACAAACATGAATAATGTTTATATTCATCGTTTATTTATTTATTTATTTAGAAACTCTTTATTAGCAGAACATATACAGTATGTTTCAGAAAAGGTGGCCACCCCCTCGTAACTTTTGAACGCGACGGAATTTTTCAATTCTGTAAAGTCCTTGGTATAGGAAGTGCCCTATGGCCCATCCTGTGGTCATATTTATTTTTGGCCCCGGTCGGCCCTTCCGGCTTTTAGGCCATATTTTTTCATTTTTCTCGCGAATTTTAAATAGAATGCTATATTTTTTTATTCCTGTTAATTAAAGTCCAAGTTAGGTTGAGTATAATGAGTTTTTAAAATTTTCAAAAACCTTATCAGGGGCGGAGCTAGTAGGGTGCAAGTTTCAAAATTGTTACACCCTGTATTTCAGCGTTAGTTAGATTTTTTAGTACTTTTTTTATGTTCATAGGTTCAAAATATTGTTTTACACCATATGAAATCAAAAAAATATTCTAGTTTACTTCTAATCAGGGTCATAGTAGGGTTTTTGTAAAAGTACTTTTTTTCTCACGTCAATTTTTCCGTAAATTAATGGTATTCTCGAAATTGGCATTTTTAGAGGTGAAAGTCTGCAGTGACATATGTTTTTTATGTTTGAAATCGAAAGAAAACTTAACGCAGAAGCGATTAAGATCATAAAAAAAGCCATTTAACCTGCTAGTTTTTTCACGACAGTGTCCGGTAAAGTGGGTGAATTTCGTATTGGATTTTTTTTGTTTGTCGAGGAAACACAATTGGCATAGAAAATTTTCAATATCTAATAAGGGAATAATACTTCAATAAACATAACTAAATGCGAAATTAAATGAAAATTATTTCTTCTAAATCAGTGCCGGATGTATTTTTTTATTTATTTTTTCTCTATCTCTCTTTTTCTCTCTTCTCCTCTTTAAAATAATTGAACAATTTTAGTTGGTAAAATCTGTAGAAAACACATTGTCAATAATTCTGGAGTTAGTCCGATGGCGCTTTGAAAGCAACGATTCTTGTAGGATCACCGAAGTTAAGCAACGTCCAGCGAGGAGAAGACTTCGTGATGCTGGAATTCCGGCCTAACCCAGGCTGGGTGAGATAAATGTGTTTAGGAGGTTGGTGAGTTTCTTGCGAATGGAATGTAACACCCCCGTTATGATATGACCATGCAGTTGAAACGCGATATTAAACCCAAATTTAAAAAAAATCATACTGGTGTTGCTAGTAATGAATACCAGGTCTCTAAATAAAAGTCTAATTAAACCAATTCAATTATTTTAAAGAGGAGAAGAGAGAGAGAGAGAGAGAGAAAGAGAGAGAAAAAAAATTATCCGGCACTGATTTAGAAGAAATAATCTTCATTTAATTTCGCATTTAGTTATGTTAATAGAAGTATTATTCCCTTATTAGGTATTATTTATTTTCTATGCCAATTGTGTTTCCTCAACAAAAAAAAATCCAATACGAAATTCACCCACTTTACCGGACACTGTCGTGAAAAAACTAGCAGGTTAAGTGGTTTTTTTTATGATCTTAATCACTTCTGCGTTAAGTTTTCTTACGATTTCAAGCATAAAAAACATATGTCACTGCAGACTTTCACCTCTAAAAATGCCAATTTCGAGAACTCCGTCGCGTTCAAAAGTTACGAGGGGGTGGCCACCTTTTCTGAAACATACTGTATACAGACAAACAATGGTAAAAATTAAATATAAAATTGACAGTATTAATAATATAAACAAGAAAAAAATAAATAAAATATATACATATGTCCTAACTAAAGGGCGGGGTTATTGAGGCAATAACTAATGAAAATTCTTTCATTAGTTCAAATATCTCGTGAACTAATGAAAGAAGAAAGTTAATTGTTTTCAGTGGCTTTCCTTATGATGTCTGCCAAAGTAGTCCATCGAGGTTATTTCAAGAACAACTTCAGAATTATAAATGTATCAACCTGAACATTATTTCATTTTCAGATTATCCATAAATATTTAATATTATTGAACTTTTCCTTTTACATTTTCAGTGGACCTTTTTCCCCCGGACTTTTGATGGTCGATCTTTTTTTTTTACTCACAAGTGTGACGTATCAAATAAAATGTAATCTTATGCCAAATGTAAAATACCGATAAAAATCACATTTTCACATCAAACTGTTTCGGACTTCCATAACAACCACTGTAATTAAAAAATAAGGTTCAAACCAAATAGAAATACCCTATAGTGATTTGTATTTTCACATTCAGCAAAGCGAGACCTTTAATTTGATTGGTATTATTCGAATGCCTCATTTTTAATGGGACATCCTGTATAGTTGTAATGTGCCAAAAACCAATTTTTTCTAAATAGGGGTCACCCATTTAGAACGAACTTTAAATGAGGAATCTCAAAGAAAAGATGTTTTTAACTTTCCGATACAGAAAAAATAAAAATATAGGTAAACAAATGTTCTTTTACTGTATAAACATTTAAAGTAAATCACTTGACTTGCTCTTGGGATTCAAGTGTATTCAATTGAATACTTGAAAGTTTCTAAATCTTTATCGCAAGATGAATGATTTGAACAAAGGCATAACTGAAACTATCAATATTTGTTAATATTTAATCAATAAAATGAGAACACTGAAACAGGTATAAGCTGTTTTGAGATTTTTGCGCTATTTTAGAAAATTGTATGAGTATAAAGTTGAAAATTAAAATTTGTAATAAAACCAACTGAACCCGGCACTTTGTCGAGGTTAAGGTTTTTTTCTCGTGGCTGGAGTCCTTTCTTCGTACATACCTACATAACAAAAGGTAGATTTATATGTAGGTACATACCTACATAATATACAGGGTGGTCCAAAAAGTTTGCACCAAAATGATAGGGGTAATAAAAGAGACCATTTCCAACAAAAATATTCCCGGACATTTTCCTTTATTACTTCCGAGAAATTTCTAATATTAGAAATCGGAAGTATTGTGTTCGTTTTTGTAAAAAAAAATATTTTTTTGCTCCGATTTCAATTTTTTTCATATTTCTGGACGTTTCATAACCTACTGAGTAAATTTGGTTTTGTGTCCGTCTGTCGGTCTGTCGGTCTGTCTGTTAAAACGATTCCTTGTAACGCGCAAATCTCGGAAACTACTCAACGGATTTTGATGAAATTTTGCACACATTTAGGAGACATTCTGTAGATGGTCCCATTTTAAATTCATCAAATTCATACCAGCGGTTCTGGGTGAAAGAGACCATGCGCCTGACCACTAACTTTTTACTTAAACGCTTATATCTCGTGAACGGTACACCCGATTTCGATGAAATTTTGTAAGAATATGCATATTATTGTTTTACATAGGTTATTTATATTTATTTTTAAATTACATATAATTTGACTCTGATATTTAAGAAAAACCAAAATTTTGGACAAAAAAGTAAAAAAATAAGGACCACGACTTGCCGATACAGAATTTTTTGTGGAATTTAGAATGTAGAAAAAACGATATTCTACCATATAAAATAAATTTGAAGAAAATCGGTTGAGCCGTTTTGGAGATACAAGTAATTTTCTATAAAATCTCAAAATTGGCACGTGTTTACAATGTCAAGCAATCACGAGGAAGTATTGTGTACATAATTGGCAGTGTTTTTTTTGTCGTTTTCAAAATGGCGACCAGAACGTGTGTTTTTCAAATATGTGCGTTCAGAACCTTGACAGCCTAAATGAGCATGATCGTTAAAAGATTGAACGGGTTAATTTAACTTACTTTCATTAAAATTTTATTCTCAATTCAAAAATGCAATCCGTTTTTTTCTAGGTGGTACAGAAAAAATTAAAAAAATCAAAAGCCAAACCAAAGTTGGAATATTTGAAAACACACGTTTTGGCCGCCATTTTGAAAACTACAAAAAATAAAGGAAAATGTCCGGGAATATTTTTGTTGGAAATGGTCTCTTTTATTACCCCTATCATTTTGGTGCAAACTTTCTGGACCACCCTGTATAAATAAAAAAAGGGTTGGGTGGAAGAGATTACCTAAGGCAGTAACCCCGCCCTTTAGTTAGGACATATATTATGTGTATATTTTTATTTTTTTTAAAGTTATATTATATTGTATTTTAATATGTAATTATTTGTGTTGTATATAATATGTCCTGTTAATAAAGTGTAAATAAATAAATAAATAAAAAAGGAGACTCTGTGCCAAATTTGGAGTCATTTACCCCAGCCGTTTTGGAGATGTTTTGATTATGAATGAATAATTGTAAATGGTTTTTATACAGGATGAAAGAAAAATGCATGTCAATACAGAAACCGCATGTTCTAGAGACCAATTTAAACTTGAACAAAAATGGAAATTCGCCTTCCTTTCTTCAAGACACGCCCCAAAGTTCACTAAAAAAATGGTTTGACTTTATTTCCTGAGCAGACTCTATTTTGATTTGGACGAAATTTTCAACACAGACTAATGTCAGTAGTTATGGGGGGTGTCTTGTGTTATAGGATTAAATCCTTTTTCGTTTTGATGGTAATAAAATTTGATTTTTTATGTACAAAAGTGTCAAAAAATAATGTGTTTGTTGCGTCTCATCTTTAATAATTAGACACCCGCTTATCTACGCCCCCGGTTATTTTTGAAAATCTGGAAATACTTCAAATGAGCAACCAAAGTTGTCAAATTCGAAAGTACCGCACAGAAAGTACGTTTAAAAAAAATCTATTGAACTTTGGGATCGTGTCCTGATAAAAGGAAAGTGAATTTTCATTTTTTATTAGATGATGTACTTAAATTGGTCTTTAGAATACGTGGTTTCAGTTTATTTGCATTTTGTTACACCCTGTATATATTAGAACACACATACCTGAATATTAATTTCAAAAACTCAAGTTATTCAACACTTCCTGATTCATTTAAATTTTCAACAAAAAAATCAAAACTGAGTCTAGGAAAAGTCCAACGTGCAAGTTGATTTTTTGGAGTAAAAAACTAAGCCTAATTTCTGATCAATTTCAGGAATATTTAATCACTGCCTACATTGTAATCAGGCACTTCCAAGCTGTACTGATGCACTTGTTCGTCATACTAAAACTTGTACCTCAGCTTATAGACCTGACAAATCTTGTAACTATGTTTGTTGCCTATGCTCTTACAAAACTTATCATCTTACAAATGTCAAACGTCATATAAGATATCATCTGGGCGAGAAACCATACAAGTGTCCTCATTGTGCTTATCAGTGCACAGAATCTCAACATTTAAGAAGCCATATTTCAATCAGACATTGTTCTATTTAACAATGCGTTTACTGAATCTAAATGCATATTTTCATCAAATTCTTCCAATATCCTTGGAAAAATCCTTATATTATTTGTTCATGCAAAATCACATTTCACATCAAACTGTTTCGGACTTCCATAACAACCGCTGTAATTCAAAAATAATGTTCAAACAATAGAAAACCAAACAGTTTTGTATTTTCACATTCAGCATATCGAGACCTTTGATTCGTCACACTTTCTGTTTCAGTTGAAAAAAAAATTACTTTTAAAAATCTGGGGAAAAAGGTCCATTGAAAAGTGATGGGAATAGCTAGTTGTAATGTGCCAAATGAAACCATTTTGATTCAAATAGTCAAACATTTATGAAAACTTATATCCGATTTTATGTACAGAAAAAATAAAAATATAGGTAAAACAAATGTTCTTTACTGTATAAACATTTAAAGTAAATCACTTGACTTGCTCTTGGGATTCAAGTGTATTCAATTAAATACTTGAAAGTTTGTAAATCTTTATCGCAAGATGAATGATTGAACAAAAGCATAACTGAAACTATCAATATTTGTTAATATTTAATCAATAAAATGAGAACACTGAAACAGGTATAAGCTGTTGTGAGATTTTTGCTTTATTCTAGAAAATTGTATGAGTACTTGAAAATTAAAATTTGTAATAAAACCAACTGAACCCGGCACTTTGTCGAGGTTAAGGTTTTTTTCTCGTGGCTGGAGTCCTATTTGGATTTTTTTAAATACTTTTTCGTACATACCTACATATCAAAAGGAGACTCTGTGCCAAATTTGGAGTCATTTACCCCAGCCGTTTTGGAGATGTTTTGATTATGAATGAATAATTGTAAAATGGTTTTTTATACAGGTGTGAAAGAAAATTGCATGTCATTACAGAAACCGCATGTTCTAGAGACCAATTTAAAATTGAACACCCCCTTATCTAACGCCCCCGGTTATTTTTAAAAGTCTGGAAATACATCAAATGAGCAACCAAATGTCGTTAAATTCGAAAGTATCGCACAGAAAGTACGTTTTTTTTTTTTTTTTTTTTTTTTTTTAACAATTTTCTATTGAACTTTGGGGTCGTGTCCTGATAAAAGGAAAGCGAATTTCCATTTTTTGTTAGATGATGTACCCCCCTTAAATTGGTCTTTAGAAAACGTGGTTTCAGTTTACATGCATTTGTTACACCCTGTAATTAAGATTAATGCATATATCAGAACACACATACATACCTGAATATAATTTCAAAAACTCAAGTTATTCAACACTTCTTGATTCATTTAAATTTGCAAAAAAAAAAAAATTAAAACTGAGTCTAGGAAAAGTCCAACTTGCAAGTTGATATTTTGGAATAAAAAACTAAGCCTAATTTCTGATCAATTTCAGGAATTTTTAATCACTGCCTACATTGTAATCAGGCACTTCCAAGCTGTACTGATGCACTTGTTCGTCATACTAAAACTTGTACCTCAGCTTATAGACCTGACAAATCTTATAACCATGTTTGTTGCCTATGCTCTTACAAAACTTATCATCTTACAAATGTCAAACGTCATATAAGATGTCATCTGGGCGAGAAACCATATAAGTGTCCTCATTGTCCTTATCAGTGCACACAATCTCAACATTTAAGAACCCATATTTCAATCAGACATTGTTCTATTTAACAATGCGTTTACTGAATCTAAATGCGTATTTTCATCAAATTCTTCCAATATCCTTGAAAAAATCCTTATATTATTTGTTTGTGCACTAGAAATTATTACAAAATGTACTGTCTATAAAGTATTTTACATTTTTTAGTTAGGCTGTGAATGTATAACTATTTTTTTTAAATTCAAACTCTTTTATACCAAGACATTCGTTGTTAAATATGTACAAACACACTACCTATCTATTTTAATTTATATTTTTACTTTTCTTATTATTAAAAGTATTTAAATATGTAGAAACATTTTTTTCTTTGACATTGTTTACCACTATGAGTTAGAGATAAAAGAAAATTATTTTAAGAAATTAAACTACCCCACAAAGCAGGAGGACTGTATCCCCTTAGTGTGGGGTAGTCGCATTAAATATATGTTACCTATTATACCTATTATGTACAATTATTAATGCAAATAAATTACAAATTACACACTCGCTTATTCACTTGGTGAATGATAAGAGCTCAATAGTTTAACTAACTTTGAAAGATATGTTGACTTCTTTAAATCACCTTTCCTTATTAGCCTGTAAAATATTATGCGAATTTTTTTACCATCGAGATCTGTTGAAAAACTAAACAGAAAACCAGACTAAAGTAAACATTTGTCTTTTTCTCCGGCATTTCCTAGAAAAAATTCAAAGTTAACTTGAAAAAGTTCACATAGTCCTTTTTTTATTATTAAATTAAAATCAGGACACAAGGACCATACTTAATAGGTGTGGCCCTTAGTGTGGGATGACGACAGCCAAAAGAAACTAGATTAAGTTGAGTTAAAAATATTATGAATTATGTAAACTGTCATTGCTTATATTTGAACCAGTTTACTTGTCATGTATTAAAAAAAAAGAAATAAAGGGAATTTTGAAAGTTATTTTAAAAAATACAATTTTCTTATATGGCAGTGACATTCAACAAATGAAAGATTGAACTGTCAACTTTCTTTCTGAGACCTTTTTTAATTTCATAGAAGAATTACCCCTGAATACCTAGTGTTAAAACAACATATTACGTGGGTTTTGCCATTTCAGAGAAATTTACTTGCTGTCAACATTGTAATGAGCCACTATCTAGATGTACAGACACTCTCGTTCTTCACACTAAAACCTGTGCTTCAATATATAGACCCGACAGCTCGTATAATTTCGTTTGCTATTGCTGTCAGTATAAAACTTATGTTGCTTCAAATATGAAACGTCACATAAGATATCATCTGGGCGAGAAACCATACATTTGTCCTCATTGTGCTTATCATTGCACACAATCTGAACATTTAAGAAGACATATTTCAAACAAACATAAGTAAATATTGTTTACCGAATATAAATGCGTATTTTCATCAAATTCTTCCAATATCCTTGAAAAAATCCTTATTCTATTTGTTTATGCACTAGGACTTTTCTACAAAATGTACTGTCTGTAAAGTATTTTACATTTTTGAGTTAGGCTGTGGATGGATAACTATTTTTCTTAAATTTAAACTCTTTTATAACACAAGACATTCTGTTGTTGAATATGTACAAACGCACACTCGCTTATTCACTTGGTGCATGGGAAGAGCTCATAGTTTGACTAACATAGAAAGGTATGTTATCCTCTTGAAATCACCTTCCCTTATTAGCCTGTAAAATATTATGCGACTTTTTTTACCAGCGAGATCTATTGAAAACTAAACAGAGAATCAGAATAAAGGAAACATTCGTCTTTTTCTCCGACTTTTCCTAGAATTTTTTTCAAAGTGAACTTAAACAAGTTCACATAGTCCTTTTGTTATGTGAAAATCAAATAAAAAGACATTTTGAAACCTATTTCAAAAAATACAATTTTCCTAAATGGCAGTCAACAAATAAAAGTCTGCATTCAACTTTCCGGTTGATTGAGTCTTTGTTTGCGGTTATATTTTAAAGTTTATCTATCAAATTGATTGAAAAAAGAAGCTCACTAACAAATCTTTCATTATAATTAAGAAGTCAAGCTGAATAATATGTCTGTTTCAGATGTCTTGTGTATACATTGTAGTCATTCGCTTCGCAGCCGCACTGAGACACTAGTATTTCATTCCAAAACTTGTAATGCAGTACCCAGACGTGATAAGTCAGATTCATACATTTGCTGCGTGTGTAATCAGTACAGAACTTACTATTCTACTTGTATGAAGGCCCACATTAGAGCTCATCTAGGAGATAGACCTTATAAATGTCCATATTGCAATCATCAGACCACACGAGTTACCCAGTTAGAAAAACATATTCGAATGAAACATTAATAATGTTCATCGTAAACATTTTCAGATATATCCATACCATGAGCTCTACAGTGTGATATGTTTATACCAGCAATTTTATGGTTCCCCACTAAATTCTTAACTCAATAACCTTGTATTACTTCCGATAAATTTCTAATATTAGAAATCGGAAGTATTGTGTTCGTTTTTGTAATAAAAAATTATTTTTTGCTCCGATTTCATTTTTTTTCTTCATATTTCTGGACATTTCATAACCTCCTGAACAACTTTGGTTTTGTGTCTGTCTGTCACTTAAAAAAATTCCTTGTTACAGGCACTTATAGTTACCGAGAGTTGTGTAACTATAAGTTCTTTCTGAGACCTTTTATAATTTCATAGAATAATTAACCCTGAATAGAGTTAAAACAACAAATTATGTGGGTTTTGCCATTTCAGAGAATCTTACTTGCTGTCAACATTGTAATGAGCCACTATCTAGATGTACAGACACTCTCGTTCTTCACACTAAAACCTGTGCTTCAATATATAGACCGGACAGATCGTATACTTTTGTTTGCTATTGCTGTCAGTATAAAACTTATGTCGCTACAAATATGAAATGTCATATTAGAAGTCACCTAGGCGAGAAACCTTATGAATGTCTTTATTGCTCATATCGGTGCTCACGAGCTCAAGATTTAAAACAACACATAAATATAAGGCATGCGTGATTTTATCTATTTTTCACAATTTATCTAAATTTAAGAATCCATATTTCAATCAGACATTATCAATTTTGAAAAAAGAGAACTGTGTCATTATATTATTTTTAAAAAAATGTTGAAAAGAACGGGTTCATTTTAAGTTGTGTTTTTCCACGTGAAACTTTTTTGAATGTAATACAATTTGATGTATTTTACGCTAGTACAGCAAACTACTTAGTCATTTTCTTACACAATTTCTTTTCAATAAATAATTGGTTTGGAATCTAATACTGTACAGAAAAACAAAACAATCATTAAATACAAGAATATGATATAATACACAGTAAAATAAATTTACAATGTTAAAAAAAAAACAATATCATTTGACCTATCATTTAATCTTTGTGTAAGGCGATATTTCCAGCAAGAGATCAATACCTTATACATATGTATCTGGCAGAGTATCATAAAGACACTTACCCTCACAGTAAAAAAACAATACCCTCTGTCTTCTACAAATGCATCCTTTATCATTTTTTAATAATTAGCACCGTCCGTGATCAAGTTTTATTTTATAATTTCTACCTAGTATTTGTAAATTTATAGACCTTATCTGTAAATACTTGAAAAATTTAATATAATTATTATTATCACTGTACAAATAATTTGAAAGTGTTCTAAAAAATGTAACTTTGGTTTTCAGACATTATATGCCAGCATTGCAATCAGTCAATACCCAGCTCTCATGAAAATATAGTTCATACTCTTGTTCTTCACTCGAAAACCTGCGGTTCAGTTTATAGACCTGACAAAACTTATACCTATGTTTGTTGCCTATGTGACAATGCAAAATATAAGACCTACTATTCAACAAACATACTATCTCACATCAGAGCTCATCTGGGTGCTAAATCTTATAAATGTCCCCATTGTACCCACCGATGCACACAACCCCAAAACTTAAAAACACACATTCGAATGAGACACGAATCATGATATGTTTTTTAATCTACTTAACGTATTATGGCTTCAGGAAAAAAAGCTATGTATCTTTATGAAACAAAATTATTCTTTAATATTAAAATTTCAGGATCACTATCTAATGTATAAATTTTCGATCCATGACTTTGTATATTTTAATATACTAAGACTCCGGCTTTTATTTTTCCAATTTATAATTTCCGCCTTATTCCGAAAACATGAAATGAATATGAACCTTTGCTCCTCCACTTTCAGATGTCATATGTTATCATTGTAATCTTCTACTGTCCAGCTCTACTGATATACTTCTTCACCACTCTAAAACCTGTAGTTCAGTTGATAGACCTGATAAAACTTATAAATACGTTTGCTGTCTATGTGAAAATTTGAATTATAAAACGTATTATTCAACAAGCATGCTATCTCACATAAGATCTCATCTGGGTGATAAATCTTTTAAATGCCCCCATTGTACCTATCAAAGCACACAACCACAGCACTTAAAAAGGCACATCCGTATGAGACACGAATCATGATGTTTTCCTTAACAGTAAAATTTTAGTAGCGTAAGATTATACTTTTTAGAATTAAAATTAACGTAACTGCATATCTACATAAATGAAACAAAATCATTTTATAAATATTATCTTTAGAAGTACTATGAAAATTATGTTTTATCCATTTTGTTAATATAAATGTCTTTAAAAAACCGAAATATGGACAAGAAGGCTGATCGAATCACAAAGCTATTATGCTAACTAAATGAGTTCTTTGAATCTTACAGTATTTTCTGAGGCGTACAGTGTATTGTTCTTAAATACACATGTTAAGATTTTATGTATTCTCAGTTAAATTGTATAGTGTGGCTAGTTGGACGCTGATAGAGAGATTGAATCCTTTGTGGACTGACAGATTCTTTGAAAATCAAATGGACAGACAAGCCTTTCCAAGTTGAATTGCTAATTAAGAAGAATAATCAAAGAAAAGAAAGTGTTACACACGATGCACAAGAAAAAATTACATTACCATGGACACTTTGTTAGAAATCCCATCAAATACCATCTACCTGTCCCATCCTAAAAGGTAATGTTAGTGGAAGTAGTTTGAAAGGACGCCCTAGATTTCGTGCAACGCAAAGATCCAAAACTCTACCCAATGATATGCAATATACAGATACAGTATTTTAAAAAAGCGTGGAACAAGAACGCCATCACAAATATGATTTTGATTACTAACGTTCGTTAACGACTATGGTACCAAAAAAGTGAAGAATTTATAATTCACTAAAGAGATATATGTCCCTTGTTCTCTACAAATAAATTAAAACTCAATCAGATAATTATCAAATTAACATACAACTTCACTCCCCCACTTTCAGATGTCATGTGTCAACATTGTAATCTATTACTGTCCAGCTCTACAGACACACTTGTTCTTCACTCTAAAAGCTGTAGTTCAGTTTATAGACCTGATAAAACTTATACATATGTTTGCTGTCTATGTGAAAATTTGAAATATAAAACTTACTATTCAACTAGCATGTTGTTGCATATGAGAGCTCATCTGGGCGAAAAACCTTTTAAATGTCCTTACTGCTCTCACCGGTGCACACAATCGAATGATATGAAACGACACGTTAAAATAAAACATTCAAATTAGTAAGTAAACAACTCAATGTTTCTAATATTACTATTTAAAAAAAATATGAAGGAATTTCAAAATCTGCAATCTGCAAGCCAATGAATCGTTTAAAAATTAACATTTTGTGCATCATACCTCAGTGCATCATCATTTTTTGAACAGACGTAGTACTTTTTTTAATTACCCTTTTAACTTTGAAAAGTCATCCGAGTCATATTTTTACTTCTATGCGATTCTGATTAATTTTTGTCTAATATTTTTAAGGGTCTAAGGTATATGAATGTGTACCTGATTGCATCTGGGTCATCTCCTAATGAGGGAAAAGGGTCCAAGGTACTTTTCAATGATGAGTGTAATGTACATTCAAATACACTGGGGACCACAATTAGGGGAACGCTTTTTTAACCCCATATTTCACCTTGAATTGTATAAATTGTGGTGATGAAACATGATCTGAAAGATAGGCATTTTTGTTGTGAATATGAAACAAGTCATTTTTTTGGGCTACGTCAAAGGGAAAATTTTATTTTTTGACAATAATCAAACAATGTCGAAAAAGTGACAAAAAACAAAGATTTCAAATTTCGAGATTTTGAAAAATCTCTCGAATACGTGGGCTCAATACCTTGTATTGCCTCCCCTAACACCAAGTAGGGTGTCCAATCGCCTCGGCATGCTTCGGATGAGCTTCTGGACGAATTATTGGGGCATCCAATCCCATTCTTCAACAACTGCCTTCTTGAGCTGCGCTATGGTGTCTGCGGGTGGATTCCTGTTCCGGATGGCCATTTCCATATGGTCCCATACATGTTCTATGGGATTCATATCCGGAGAGCGAGCAGGGTGTCGGAGGACCTCCAAGTTCACCTCCTGAAGGAAGCGCTGCACCTGGTTTGCCACGTGTGGACGAGCATTGTCGTGCATCAGGATCATCTCCTCCTCAATTAAGGGCTTGAAAGGAAGGACAAAACCTTCAAGAACCTCTCTCCTGTACCGCTCAGCAGTCAGTGCCCCTCCCTCCAGGATATACAGGGTTGTACGGCCGTTAAAACTTATACCCCCCAGACCATGATGGAACCGCCACCAAATTGGACTTTTCCAACAATATTGCACTGTGAGGACCGTTCATTTGAGCGTCTAAGTACTCGGATACGGTTGTCATCTGACTTCAAGCTAAATTTACATTCGCCTGTAAACATAATCTTCCCCATTCACGCATTGACCATCTTCGGTAGTTGTTTGCGTACACGACCCTTTCAACTTTGTGCTGGTGATTGAGAAGAGGCGAACGCTTGGCTCTGTGGGACGTCACAGAACGCTCTCTGAGTCTTCTTCTTATTGTTTTAACAGAAAAATTCACATTGTGGCTTTGTATCAGCTCCCCACGGACAGCAGTCGCGGGCATAAACCGGTTTCTCAGTGCAGTGAGCATTATGTAGCGGTCTTCTCTTTGGTTTGTGACCCTTTTGGGACCCTGTCCACGTCGCCTTCTGTATTCACCAGTCTGCCTGTAGCGTTTAACAACTCATTGAATCACTGATTTTGACACGCAAAGGGAATTTGCCACTGTTCTGTAGGTTTGTCCGGCTTCAACCAACGCAACCGCCCGGGCAACCTCTACTTCACTCAAATCGGACATATTGTAAGAAAATCACTTTATTTGACAATTAAAAGCTTCATAACGTCACCAAACGTTAGCACTTGACCTTAGGTAAGAGAATAATGAAACTTCCATGTTCGTCAGGTATCCATGAAATCATGGGATTTAGAGGTACTCTCAGTAAACTTGTATAATTTGTCCCTTAGTGGGGTACATCTGTATAAATGTAGCATACATTGATAGACCATCGTAATAATATAAAGTTAAATAGAGGTTCCTAAAGTGAACACAGTACATTAAATTCGAAATCATCTGAGCGTTCCCCTAATTGTGGTTCCCAGTTTATATGGACCACTTTAACACCACCCTAACACAAGGGATGTGAAGTCCTAGTAAACAAGAAACTGTGTGTTAAAACATACGTATTTGTAAGATTCGAATAAATGTTTGTTTTTATGTATTTTTCTTCAGCTTTTTTATATCGAAGTCGCACAAAAAAATAAAAATAACATCGTACCTCTACTAGTCAAAATATTTCACTTTGTTCACCAGTTTTCATAAGTTCTTTATATGTACAATATGTACATACATTTACATTCTTGTACATATCTGCAGTTTATACACATGTGTTATTTTCATCAGTTCAAATTTTCATTACTCTTACAGTGTTTTAAAATTATGAAACTGACCTATTTCAGAAGTATCGTGTCAACATTGTAATGAGTCTCTGCCTACTTGTACAGAAACACTTGCATTTCATTCTAAAACTTGTATTTCTGTACTTCGATTGAATAAGACTTTCACATATGTTTGCTGTCTGTGTAAATATAAAACTCATATCAACAGTAATATGAAAGCCCACATTAGATCACATCTAGGTGAAAAACTGTTTAAATGTTCACATTGTACCTATGGGAGCTCACAGTTGCACTCTGTGAAAAGGCATATTATACGGAAACATTCTGACGTTCAAGATTTTTTCCAATCCCTGCGTAATGTTTGACATCCGTGTTTATAAACGGATTAAGAATATAGAATTGAATATTGTGTATAATTATAAGTTCTCAGGAAAAACTTATAATTATACACAACTTCTGGTAAAACAAATAACTGACGATACCGTAACCGACGAAATGGCCATCTGAAAATAAATAATTAATGTTATTTCGAATTATTTCGAAGATTAACATAATAAAATATGATTAATCCTATGTGAGTACTATCATAGGGAACCCATTGTTTTAATTTTTATCAAAGTTTCTTTAGAATCTTAAGATATTATTTGAATTGTCCACAGGTGAACCATTTTGATCGAAATATCTCGGACCTCTGAAGATATTTTTTTTTTTTTTTGCTAAGCAACAATTTTTATAGCTCTACGGGGGAAAACTAAAAGTGACCTTTAAAAGTTTATCAGATGACCCAATCAAGTTAATTTTAAGGTCAATTCTGGAATATGAAATAGAACCTCCTATTTTTTATGAGATTTTTGAAATCCACGCAAATTTTTAAATTCAAACAAATTGTGAAATGTAATTTTTTTCACACCCAATTGAAAGTGTAAGATTTTTTTTCATCTTATACTGCTTATGGTGTATGAAATAAGTCTAATTTTAGGTGCTGAACACAATAGTGATATTGGTTTTTCATTTATTTTCCATGTTTGGGTCTCCTATACTTGAGATTCAAAAACAATATTAAAATGAAAAACCAATATTACCATCATGTTCAGCACCTAAATTTGAACGCAGTACTCATAGCCCAATGTGTAAAAAATTTCACACCCCAAATGGTTGTGACAAAAATTACACATGACCATTTTTTCAACTCGAAATTTTACTAAGATATAAAAAAAATATCATAAAAATCACTATTTTTATGGTTTCTTTGAAATTTCAAAGTTGAACTTGAAATAATCTTTGAAGTTGTCATCTGATAAACTTATATTGTATAGGTCACCATTAGGTTTCCCCTTCGAGATATGAAAATCATTCCTTCTGCAAGAAAAATCTATCTTCAGTGGTTTCCAATATATTTGACTGGATCGATTAAAATAAGTCAACTTGTATATTATGGTTTTTTGATTATATTGTTGATATCGGGATGGTTTTTTAGTATTACTATCCCTAAAGAGCCTTTTTCAACAGAACTCGGTCATAATATACAGGGTGATTCAGAAAAGTACCGTCAAACGTTAACCACATATTCTATGGGCTAGTTAAGGAGGGGTCAACTCTATAAAAGAAAGTGCGCAAATGCCTCCTAACGGAGGTACACGCCCCTTAAGGTGTTTTTAAACAATAGAAATTTTCATTTTACGGCTTACCTATTTGGGATATCGCAATGTGGTAAAAAAATTACTCTCAATACTAGATAGCACCTTTCTTTTGGCACAAAATTTAACACCATTCCAATGTCAGGGGCGGTCTCAGGAGGGTCAGATGGTAGAAAAAAGGTTCTGACTTTTTAGTCGTTCCTTGTAATTGAATTTGGTTTTCACCCTATTAAAACGTCTGTCATTGTCTACAAAAATGTTCTGAATAATTTTTTTCTCAAACCAACACAAACGCTTGAAAATCGAAATTGAAGGGCTTAAGCCGAAATAAGATTTACAGCAAATGTTCCACATGGGCTCCTCTGGCTTCAATGCAGACCTCCATACGCCTTCGAAAAGATTGACGAACACGTTCAAATATTCCAGGTGTATTTCTTTGTTAAATAATGAATTGGCTGAAAATTCTTGTTCTAAAATTGTATGCTAGTTGCATAGGTTTCAAAATTTAATGCGGTTTTAAAATCTTCAATTTCAATTTTCAAGCGTTTGTGTTGGTTTGAGAAAAAAATTATTCAGAACATTTTTGTAGACAATGACAGACATTTTAATAGGGTGAAAACCAAATTCAATTACAAGCAATGACTAAAAAGTTAGAACCTTTTTTCTACCATCTGACCCTCCTGAGACCGCCCCTGACATTGAAATGGTGTTAAATTTTGTGCCAAAAGAAAGGTGCTATCTAGTATTGAGAGTGATTTTTTTTACCACATTGCGATATCCCAAATAGGTAAGCCGTACAATGAAAATTTCGATTGTTTAAAAACACCTTAAGGGGCGTGTACCTCCGTTAGGAGGCATTTGCGCACTTTCTTTTATAGAGTTGACCCTCCTTAACTAGCCCATAGAATATGTGGTTAACGTTTGACGGTACTTTTCTGAATCACCCTGTATAGAAAAAAATAATATACCTACCTTTCTTCAACTTACGAGATTTAATGACCTATAAGATGAAGTGCTGAATGTTATACTATGTGCATATGCTCCAGGTTACTCCTGTTTATAATTTTTTGGTGATCTTTTAAATGGAAAAAATTGACTAATTTCAGAAGTATCTTGTCAATATTGCCATCAGCCCCTACCCTCTTGCACAGACACACTTGTCTTTCATTCTAAAACCTGTGCTTCTGTTCATCGGTTGAACAAGTCTCATGCTTATATTTGCTGTCTGTGTCATTATAATACTTATTTCGCCAGCAACATTAAAGCTCATATCAGAAAACACCTTGGTGAAAAACCGTTCAAATGTTCCTTCTGTCTTTATCATTGCTCACAATCTCAAGCTTTAAAATCCCACATGCGAATCAGACATTCAGAAATATTTCAACAATAATGAGAAGTCGATTATCGTTGTTATTTTTTTGAGAATTGTGTGAGAATGTAGCACATAAATAATTTACGGATCACACTCTTATTTCCGTTAATTGTGGAAACTATGGCTCTGGTCTTTCTTCTATTTTATTTGACAAATGGCCTTGACATATGAAGAGGGAAAGAAAGGTCCCGGTACGGATTTTTATCTTTTTAAAGGCTTAAGATTGAATCTTGAATATTTTTATGAGGTTATAACGCAAGTTTGCCCATTTTTGGCGTAATCAATTTCTACAATGTGTCCCAAGAGTAGTGAAACAGGCACCAACTGTGAAACAAAAACTTTTAATTTTGAAATGCAATACCCTATTTTTTGCTTTTATTCGAAATTTACGTAAGAGTTCACACATTATTGACCTTTCATTTGATACTTTGATCAACCTTGAGGAGTCACTTATCATTGGAACAAAGGTGTTAAAACCCAGAGTGCAATACATCAAATCAGTGTAGTTTTTCATCCTAAATCCCTTGGTCGAATTGATTTTTCCAAATTTGAACGTCCAGTCCTACAACTAGTATTCAAGCGAAATTCTCGGAGGACAACAGTTTGATCACGAGGTGTATGCATTGACGTGTGCAATATAGAAAAACCAATGCTACCACGCGATTTAACATGAAAAATTACACTGATTTGATGTATCTAACTCTGACTTTTAACACTTTAATTCCAAAGAAAGGTTCATGATCCCACGGGATTGATCAAAGATACATTTGAACAAAGTATCGAGTGAGGGGTCAATTGTGTGTAGAATTTAACGTAGATTTCAAATATTAAAAAGAAAAAAACAAAAAATAGGAGAATCCATTTTTAAAAATGAAATCTTGGTGCCTGTTTCACTACTTTTCGGACATCCGGTAGAAATCTCGATTACGCCAAAAAATGGACAAACTTGCGTTAAACCTTCAAACAAAAATTCAAGTACCTATATTAAGCCTATAGAACGATAAAAATTCGTCCCGGGACTTTATGATGTCATCTGTGTGTTTCCTATGTAAAAAATCGTTATACCCTAACTATTCAGGTAGTAATCACGATATTTTTGGCCGTATTAGACCCATTTTAGAACCAATAAAGGAGCGAAAAGTGATTATTCATTGTTCTCATTAGTTGGATTTTTTTATTATTAATTCTGATATATGTATGTATTATATGTATATTGTGATATCTCTTTTCAGTAAGAAGAAAGATATGACGTTCTTTTGATCGAGACTGGGTTTCACTTCGTACATGTATTTTTTGTTTAAGAGTTATCTGTGATTAACAGTGTACAAAATTTGGCTAAGGGTTTTTTCGAAGTATTTTCCAGTTCTTCAAGGATTGTTTCTTCAATTCAGCTATTGTTTACGATGAAATCTATTTCAGGAGTTACCTGTCGTCACTGCTGTCAGTCATTTCCAAGCTGCACGGATACACTCCTGTTACATTCTAAAACATGCCGCTCAACTTACCGACCAGATAGGTCTCACACCTATGTTTGCTGTCTATGCCATTATAAAACCTGGAATATCAGTAACATGAAACCGCATATTCGAAGTCACATCGGGGATAGACCATTCCAATGTCCTTATTGCATTTACAATAGCTCTCAATCACAAGTACTGAAAAGACACGTTCAAATTAAACATTCAGAAAGACAAAACCGTGTTTAAAAATGAAATAATAGGGATAAGGACATAGTTTTTTTTATTAAATAAATCAATTTTTTGACAATTACATATTCTCACGATTGATATACAGCTAAAAATTGTTATAATAATAATAACACTCTTTAGTACAAGGTAACCACCAGGCAAGGGCTCAAAACATTTTCTACCACCTAACCCTCAGAATCTTATTAGTATGTGGTCACAAACTCAAATTAATGAGGAAAAATTCATGCACTGGGTGGATTCGAACTAATCGGTACCACTAACATTGCGCAATAAAATGACGATTATTGGTCACATTTGCTATATAATGTTGAATTTATATTTTAATATACTTTTAAAGATCTTATACACGAGTTCTTGTTCTGTCACTGAAATAAGGGCAACGTCCAGCGAGGCTAGCATAGGTTACCATTCAAATTCAAACCCTTGTGATACTGGCTATTCCCAGCCCACTCAAGTTGGGTGAGGTTCATTGGAGTAGCTGGTTTGTGAGTGAGGAAAGGTTATTTCCATGCAGCTAAAAGCGACGTTAAACTAACAAAAAAAAGTTAACGTGCCGAAAGGCCAAGCTGAGACGGGCCTCTGTTTGTTACTTAATTAATGTCATAATATACTGGTTCATGTTTTTTTTTAAATTGAAGTTGTGTTAATCACTTTCGTGATATCACAACTGCTCCAACTCGTTTTACTAAATCCAGTCTGAAACCAGGACTTGAACCACCGACCTTCATGTTACAAGTCCGCCTCCTTATCGATCAAGCTCGGTTCATGTTCCTTAAGAGTAGCCTTTATATCACACCGACCTCCTCTACATATTATTGAGACCCAAATATCTGACGATAGAATCAGTTGGAGACAGAATGTTTGGAGAATAATATTAGCAACCTTCTAAATTAGAAGAAAATTTCAAACTGAAGGCATTTTCGATTGTTGTCTTTCCTAATGGTATACTATCATTAGAATAATCTTATTTGTTTCAGAAGTCAAGTGTCGACATTGTAACCAGTTAATTCCTATGCTCACAGATAAACTTGTGTATCATGCTAAAGCATGTACTGCTGTTCACAGGCCAGATAAATCTCATAAGTTCGTGTGCTGTATGTGCCATTATAAAAGTCATTTTCTGAGCAACATTAGACCGCACGTGAGAAAACACATAGGGGATAAACCATACAAATGTTCCTTTTGTTTTTTTCTTAGCACAACAACACAAAATTTGAAAAGACACATTCTCGCAATGCATACCCTATGAGCACTATTGTCTCGTCTCTAAAGTAGGATTCAAAACAATACTAAGCAAGATGTTAATATTTCATTTTTTACAAATGGTCTTGACATATAATTATGAATGAAAAGAAAAAAACATCTAAAAAATATTACACTGATCGTATATCTACTTTTATACCATCTATGACTACAAATTAGATTCCAAAGGAATTATCATCGGTTATTTCATATTTAATTGACCTGTTATATCTGAATTACGTCGACCCTGCTTAAGCAGGATAAGACTGAGCAAAAGAAGAAGTTATATCTGAATTAATATGCTCTCTAGATTACAGGAAAATACTGATTGTACAAAATATTTAAATTTTAAATACAATTTTATGAAAATAGGCCCTTTTGTTGTTAACCTTATATCTCGAAAACACATAGAATAGTAAACATCTAGTAAATCTTAAAATATCAGACACTGAATCCTAATTTCGACTTGTTTGAAAATTTCCGACAAGACTACTTATTTGAAACATATTCACAACTTAAGTTGTAGTTTTATTTATATTTTTTTTTTAATATATAGAAGTTTTATATATAGAAAATACCAAATTTACAACTCAGGAAATTTAGAAGAAAAAAAATGAAAATTTTAGTGAGAAAAAGGGTATAAATAATTTCCTTCTTATTTCCATCCATCTTCCTATTTTTTTAAATGCAAAAAAATCTAGATATTTGAGATGGAAACACATACATACCTAGGTACAAAATTAGAAATGTATCTTGTAAATAAAAAAATAAATTTACAGTTTCAATTTAATTTCTTTTCTGTTTTATTTTCTCTCCATTTTTTTTTTTTTTTTCCTCCTTTATTTTTTTTATATGATTCCGACAAGACTATTGTAAAAAAGAAAGCAGGCTAGTTTAGAGCAATTTATTCATTACTCATGAAACTAGAATTATCATGTTTCAGAAGTCAGTTGTCAACATTGTAACCAGTTCATTCCCATGTGCACAGATACACTCCTGTCTCATTGTAGAACATGCATTGCAGTTTGGAGGCCAGATAAATCTTATACTCACGTGTGCTATAAGTGCACTTATAAAACCTGGAAATTGTTTAATATGCAATCACACATTAGATCTCACATCGGAGATAAACCATTTAAATGTTCGCTTTGCTATTATGCTAGTTCACAATCAAAAAATTTGAAAAGGCACATTGCAATAAAACATACTTTCTGAATTTTCTTCAGGAAAACGGCATCAATTTTAATCACGAGATACCTAGAGATAACCCATTGAAATCTCTTTTTTGCTTTTTCATATTTATATTTGTATCAAATAATGTTTAGCATGATTTTTTTTTTAAATATACAGTACTCATTTAACATTTTTTCAATTAACAGCACCATACGTATATCTACTTTTATACCCTTTTGAGGAAAAATTTGATTCCAAAGGAATTATCATTGGTTATTTTAAATTTAATTGAGTTGTTATATCTGAATTATTTTGCTCTCTAGAGTAAATTAATTCGTTTTCGATACGAGTTTTGACTTGTTCGAAAAATTTCCGATAAAAAAGCACGCTATTTTACACCAATTTATTCATTATTCATGAAACTAGACTAATCATGTTTCAGAAGTCAGTTGTCAACATTGTAACCAGTTCATTCCTATGTGCACAGATACACTCCTGTCTCATTGTAGAACATGCATTGCAGTTTGCAGGCCAGATAAATCTTATACTCACGTGTGCTATAAGTGCACTTATAAAACCTGGAAATTGGCTAATATGCAATCACACATTCGATCTCACATCGGAGATAAACCATTTAAATGTTCACTTTGCTATTATGTTAGCTCACATTCACAAAATTTGAAAAGGCACATTGAAACAAAACATACTTTTTGAATTTTCTTAAGGAAAACGACATGACTTTTAATCACGAGACAGAGATAACCCATTGAAATCTCTTTTATGCTATTATGATAGCTCATATTCATAAAATTTGAAAACGAAGAAATAATATAATTATATATACCGTCTAAAGTGTATCATTATTCATCATGAGACTCATGCAAATGGTCTTATCCTCTTTCAGAAGTTATCTGTCGACATTGTAACCAGGTACTTCCCAGTTTCACAGATACTCTCGTGTATCATTCTAGAACATGTGACGCAGTTCACAGACCAGATAACAATCATACCTACGTGTGCTTAATGTGCCATTATAAAACCTGGAATATGAGCAACATGAAACCGCATATACGAAAACACATTGGAGATAAACCATTTAAATGTTCTTATTGCTTCTATGATAGCACCCACTCACAAAATTTAAAGAAACACATGTTTATCAAACATTTAACGCATAATTAAAGAAATACATGACTCAATAGAAATTCTGGTATTCGTATTAGATCAATTGTCTGCAAGATTTTCCTACATTTTGCGGGTGTTCTGGTTTCTGAACAACATAGGGTCTCTCTCACTCACTATAGATCAGAAGAATGGTATGGAGACTCAGTAGTAGTTAGTGTAAATGGACCCCATGGAGGGACACTATCAAGTTCCTCCGATTTACCTTTTTTATACTCATGTTCTTCCGATTTCTAGTTTGGGTTATTTTTTTGTTTCATATGTGTGTTCCTCCAATTGCATATGTGGGTTATTATTTTTTTGTGGATAAAGTTTTCCTCCAAATTAAAAAGCACAGCTTTTTTTAATGAATATAGGGACACTAAGAATAAATGATTTTTATTTTAGGCGCTGAAGAGAAAAGTGTATTTTTTTACCTACTTGTAAATTCGAGTATTTTTTTTAAATGAATATTTATTTAAAGAGATGTCTGTGACACTCAGAGTCCTTGCCTTAAAATATAGTCATCTTAGTTGGATTTCGACACCCTATCTCGCAGAATTTCATGGTAAATTTTAATTTATGATGTATGAATACGTTACAAGAACTTCCCGATTTTAGGAACTTCTAGAAGTTCCTAGAAACTTAAAATATAAGAGTCCTTCTCTTCTGTATTAAATCCACATTAAAAAAAATATATATCTGTAAGAAAAGACCATGAATTCGATAGCCTCCGGAGGAGACAATGGAAGTCGTGTGAAGTTTACATCAGTTTAATGTACATTTGAAATACCGTTTATTACTACAATATTGTTTATTTCTCCGTTACACTAAAAATTGTAAACTGAAGTAATTTTCGAATTATTATATTAAAATTTAGATACGAATATAGTTGAAAATGGCATTAAATTTCTGAGAATACGTATTTTTGTATTTAGTAACTTGAAATTTTTCTATTTAATTGTTTTTCCTTAACTCATTTTTTTTATCAAAAATTTCAGAAGTTGTATGTCGTCATTGTAAGCAATTTGTACCTAGCTGTACAGACACTCTGTTATTTCACACCAAAGTGTGTACTTTTGTCCTCAGACCTGATAGGTCTTACAAATATGTTTGTTACCTATGTCTGTATAAAACTTACTGTAATAGTAACATGAAATCACATATTAGAATACACCTTGGGGAGAAACCATTTCAATGTCCGTTCTGCCCATATAACTTCGCACAGTCACAAAATTTAAAATCTCACATTCAAATCAAACATAGTGGAGTTAAACCTTTATAATATATGTTTTATAGTACGAGTACTTTTAGTTGAATGTAGAATCAATGGACTAACGAAAGATATAGTATATTATAATAATAATGCTCTTTAGTAGAAGGTAACCAGTAGAAGTTAATGCCTTTAAGCATTTTCTAGCACCTAACCTTCAGAGTCTTAATACATAATTATTATGTGGTCACAAACTCAAATAAATGAGGAATAATTAATGCATCGGGTGGGATTCGAACCAACGGATACCCACGCTATCTGTATTACTTTAACCACTCGCCTACTATTGAGCTCTTGATAGAAATGATAGTAGTATACTATCAAGTAGACACTTGACTACTATGACAAATTAAGTAGTCACTGTGGCAGAGCGAGTTAGCGCGCTAGGCATTGCACACATGGTGACCTGGGTTCGATTCCCAGCGGGGGAGGATTTTTTCTGCTCTGTACTTGGATGTTCGGGGTCCACTCATACCTCGTGAGGAAAAATGAGTAGCTGCTTTAATGTGAAGCAGCGACCAGTGGCAGAATCTTAGGCAAAAAAATAATACAAGATATTGGAAATTAAAGTGGTAAAGTCCTATGATTCTGCGCTACCCACTAAAATTGTGACATAATAACACAAAGAAAAAGCATTATTATATTATTATTATTACTATGACAAATTAATATCAAGTCCAGTGGTTCTTGTACTAATTTTACTACTAAGACTAATTTTTAAATATTTTTATATCATCATAAATCACTATAAAAATGTTGTTGTTCCTTTTTTTCTAAAGACATGCTTCTATTTGAAAGCAAAGTCTCTTTCTATCGAGATGATAATGTTTATATGTATACCATTTCAATAAAAATAATCAAAATTCATGATAATATATACATATAAAAAACCTTTTATTTTCAATTGAGACCCTTTTTTATTGTTCTAATTTGCGAAGGATAAGAACAATGAATGAATGGTCAAACAAATCGCTTTCTCTGATTCAATTGAGATCTTTATTTTGCTAAAAAGTAACGCAGAGATAAAAAAAAATATTTGTGGCACGTTGAAAATGGAGAAAGGTTCAGTTCAAAAAATTCTCATTCCAGAGATCTATTGGGGCGGCCAGATTTGAGTGTAAAAAAGTTCAACTTTTAAAAAATGGACCTTTTGAAAAAACTAAAAAGCTCTTAAACACTGCCATTAGAAACCATAAGAAAATTCAGCTCAATCGGACTTGTACTTCACGAGATATACCATAATTTGAAAGAGCTCAATTAAAAGCTCAACTTTTAAAATATGGTTAGTTTGTATAGCGCTTAACCGCAATGGAAATGTCCTTAACAACCATGCAAAATTGTAACTCAATCCGACATGTGGTTCTCGAGTTATAGCTTCACAAACACACACACACACACACACACACACACACACACACACACACACACACACACACACTCATAGACACACGGTTATTAGAGAATCAGTTTAGAATTTTGGGAGATTCTAGGAATTTAAACAATTTCAGATTATAGTAATAATGGAAATTCGATATTTTTTTGAAAAGTTTATCAAATTTGAACCACTCCCGAGGAAGTATTGTGTCCATTGGCTGTGTGTTTTTCAATGTTCTAATAATAATATATAAAATAATAGATAATTTATCTAATGAAAATATATTTGTGTTATTTTCATAAATGATAAGATAGGCAAGACCTACTTTTTAATAATTCAGTTAATGTTTTTTTTGCCTTTCATTCCTTTTCATTGGCCTGTATTCATAAAAATAAAGCAATTGCTCGAGAGCAAAAGGTATGAAAAGGCAAGAAGAAAAAGCTATAGCTCTTTCGTATTCATAACACTTCCTTTTGCTCGCAAGTATTTGCTTTTGTTCACAAGCAATTTCTCCATGTTTAAGTTCGAAGAGCTATGAATAAATGGAAAAGGTCAGCTTTCTGAATATCCATATACCATTTACTTTCAAAGAAGAAAAAGCAATTACTCTCAAAATTTCATGAATACTAACTGAAGCAATTCCTTCGAATTTCGCAAGGAAAAGCTTCTGACCATTAAATATTTATATCGATTTTATTGAAAAAAAGGTTGGAGCATCTATTTAATATTTCTGATTTCATATAAAAATTACCTTTTCAGGAGTTTCTTGTCAACATTGTATCCAGCCACTACCCATCTGCACAGATACGCTTGCATTACATTCCAAAACTTGTGCTTTCGTTCAACGACGGGATAAATCTTATCGATATGTATGCCCGTTATGCCATTATAAAACTTATAGAAGCGACAACATGAAAGCTCATATAAGAAGTCACATCGGAGACAAGCCATTTAAATGTCCGTTTTGTTCGTATCATTGCGCACAGTCTCAATGTATAAAAACGCACATCAATTTAAAACATTCTCACGCGGAAATTTCTGTGTGATTTAACTTGAATAGAAACTACAATAACAGTGTAAGTCAAGTAGTTAAGGCTCTTGTCTGGTAATCCCGGTAGCGTAGGAATCCTTTTGTTCGAATTCCACCTAATGCATGAATTTTTCCTCATATATTTGAGTATAGGACCACATCATAATAAGACTCTGAGGGTTAGGTGTTAGAAAATGCTTTAAGCATTAACCTCGCCTGGTGGTTACCTACGTATAAAGAGTATTATAATTATTATAATAAAATGGATAGAAAAATAAAGGGTATCATGTTTTACATTGAAAATGTTGTCATTTTGGCCAATTGTGTAGCGCACTAGGGTGCAAGATCTCCCTAGCGGGGCAGGGTCTTTTCTACCCTGTACTTAGATGTCTGGGGTATACTCATTTCTCGTGAGGAAAATTGAGTTGCTGCTTTAATGTGAGGAGCGACCATTGGTAAAATTCTGGGAAAATTATACACGGTTATACAAATGAAGTGCTTTAATTCTGCGTTCCCCACTAAATTGGTGATACGAGTATAATAACACAAAGAACACACATTTACTTTATTTATTTATTGAAAATGTTTATGGAAAACCGCGGGAATTTAATCTTTTGTCCAAGTCTAATATTTTGCATTTGCAATCAGGACTTGTTTAGGCAAATGTATTATTATCTTCCATTATTTGTAATGTTGTGGGCGGTTGTTTCAGGATTTTTTTTTTTACATATGGAAATTTTTTTATAAGATAAGTGTTTTCTTTACTATGTAATATCAGTTTCTTGTCAAATATAAATTATGCATCGTAAAGCTCTATGAATTTGGGCTATTAAATAAAACTTATGATGATTTTCAGAGCATTGAAAATCAATTTGGAGATTATAATCAGTTCACTTGACCTAGAAAGTTGCAAAGTTTTAATAATTTCGGACCCAACAATGAATTTTTTTGTTTACACTATTAATTAATTTTTTATTTACATATTTCAGAAGTTACTTGTCAACATTGCAATGAGTCTCTACGCAGTTGTACAGATACTCTCTTGTTACATACTAAAACCTGTGCTGCCGTTCACCGGTCAGATAGATCTTATAGTTATGTCTGTTATCTATGTCATTATAAATCCTATCACAAGCACAACATGAAAGTTCACATTAGAGGACACATCGGAGATAAACCATTTCAATGTCCTTATTGTTTTCACCACTACTCTCAGTCTCAGTATTTAAAAGCCCATATTTCCATGAAACACCAAGCACAAAGAACTGTTTCCGAGAAGTCATACCCTCTCCACTTTCTTACATTGGGTTTTAAAAAAATAATGTAAACATCCCAAATCTGGTTTACTATAAATAAATAATAGTACCTGTTTATTTACGGGGCAAGCCCTTTACCCTATATAGACACTAAGCAAGATTACAAATATAACATAAATGCAAAAGGTATAGTACAAAAACAAAATTTTAAATTATATATGTACCACAATTGTGTATATCATAATATACAGAAATGCAACAGTGCATATCTGTAAAGTCTTTGAAATTAAATTGATAAACCATCATTAACTTTTACACTTACTTGCATTACAGTCAACACACTGAACATGTCGATGACGAATTCATCCTCAAGATCACTTTGTAAACGGAAATTTAGAGGTTTTATTTCTTATTTCACTTACCATTATAATTTTTCACAGAAATACTGGTTGAAATTGTCTCAAAACAGGCACGCACGTTGCATTCATTTCACAATTTGAAATAGAATTTTTGATACCATCGTGTACGGAGACCATTTACAAGCATATCTACTGAAAAGTGTACTGCAGCCTACCGACCAGAAAAAATGTTCAGGTTTATCGGCTGTAAATTTATAGAATCACATTAGAAAAAGTCATCTTCGGAAGAATTTACGAGTACCCTGAAATTTTAAAATATCAGACTTTGAAGACGAAACTTATCAATGCACTAAAGCCCTAAGTGCCTTTCGAATGTTCTAAAATCCACAATGCACAAAACATCCAAATTTGAAACATCTCGACTATTTCAACAGCTCTCATTATTATTTTACTTCCGATAAATTTCTAATATTAGAAATCGGAAGTATTGTGTTCGTTTTTGTAAAAAAAAAAATATTTTTTTGCTCCGATTTCAATTTTTTTCATATTTCTGGACGTTTCATAACCTACTGAGTAAATTTGGTTTTGTGTCGGTCTGTCGGTCCGTCGATCCGTCGATCTGTTAAAACGATTCCTTGTAACGCGCAAATCTCGGAAACTACTCAACCGATTTTGATGAAATTTTGCACACATCTAGGAGACATTCTGTAGATGGTCCCATTTTAAATTCATCGAATTCGTACTAGCGGTTCTGGGTGAAAGAGACCATGCGCCTGACCACTAACTTTTTACATAAACGCTTATATCTCGTGAACGGTACACCCGATTTCGATGAAATTTTGTAAGAATATGCATATTATTGTTTTACATAGGTTATTTATATTTATTTTTAAAATAATTATAATGTGACTCTGATATTTAAGAAAATCCGAAATTTTGGACAAAAAAGTAAAAAAATAAGGACCACGACTTGCCGATACAGAATTTTTTGTGGAATTTAGAATGTAGAAAAAACAATATTCTACCATATAAAATAAATTTGACGAAAATCGGTTGAGCCGTTTTGGAGATACAAGTAATTTTCTATAAAATCTCAAAATTGGCACGTGTTTACAATGTGAAGCTATCACGAGGAAGTATTGTGTCCATAATTGGCAGTGTTTTTTTAATTTGGTTTTAACTTAGCTTTTAATTGCATTGTCATATAACGACGAGGGTTTCACCTTCCGTTCGCTGGAAACTCACAAATCAGCCACTCAAATTAACCCCACCTAGTTGGCTTGGGGTAGGCAATTGCCAGCAACACAAGGGTTAAAATTTAAACTGTCACAAATCCAAGTAATAACCTCGCTAAACGTGCCATCGACGCTACGCTGGCTAGTGAGATCAATTAAAATACATAGCCTATCATAGACACAATACTTTCTCGTGAATGGCAATCACAATTTACAACTTTCCACTATCGCTAGAATCAAAGATTTTTTAATGAATCACTTGTGTTTTACAAAAGTTTTCAACCAATTTTATTCAAATTTGTTTTATGTGGTAGAATACTGTTTTTCCTACATTATTTACTTTAGAACGAAAATTGTTGTATTCTTCCCTGGCTGTGAGCAATTTTAAATAAACTAGCTAAAACCCTGAAATGTAAAAAATAATCATAATTTTCTTGTTTGTGTGTTAGATAATATCCTATATCTAGCTTTCTGTTGAACTTCAAGATCTTTTTACTTTGTGTTGTTCAAAAATATAAAATCAAAATCATCCTAACGCTGCACGTACATTCTTACAAAGTATTTGTAAACTTTAATTATTAATTCAACCATAATAACTATGCCAAACGCCCTACTAGTGTTCATTTACGCAAGAAAATCAATACGCAGGTATAAATAAATAAATGTGTTTCCTTGTGTTATCATATATCACAATTTTAGTGTATATGTAGTGCAAAAGTATAGCACTTCTTCCTTATCCTTTGATATCTTAATGTCCATTATTCATCATTGGACTCTCACATCAAAGCAACTAGGTACTCATTTTTCCTCACGAGGTATGAATGGACCCCGTAACATCGAAGTTACGGAGGCGAAATATTCCAACTCCGCTGCGATTCGAAGTCAGATCACCGTGCGTGTAGGCACTACTCTGCCAGGGTGATTACTCTCTTTTTGTAAATTCAAAATAAACATTTATGATAATAGTGTGTACATTCTCATAAAGAAGAAGTGATTGGAGAACTCTGAATTTCGTAAGTGTTTTTAGGATAGTGGTGATTTGTTTTCAAAAAATGGAGGAAAGGCCGAACTTTGTCGGCAGTAAATGAAAAAAATTGTATCATCAGTTAAAAATTGAATATATAATTTTCTTATTACACAAAAATCATAGATAACGTATTTAATTTTAATGGTTCTATGGGCCGCTGCGCTATGCTAAAGCTTCTTACGTCTATTATAATAATCACACTGTCGATTTTGCTTTCAGAGTCTTTATCGGACCCCAAATCAACTGTTGAATGTTGTCACTGCGATGATATATTACCCTCTTGCACAGACACTATTCTGAAGCACACTGAAATGTGTAGTTTTGCCTACCGTCCAGATAAAAAGTTCAAATACATTTGCTGTCTTTGTGAATCGTACTACACTCACATCAAGGTTAATATGAAGCATCATATTATGAAGCACATTGGCGAAAAACCATACAAATGTAGTTCTTGCCCATATGAAAGTGCTCAATTTGTAAATCTAGAGCGTCACATCAAAAGCTGCCATGCAAACTTGCAAATATTAAAAATTAAATTAATTGCAGCGAATAAAGATAGAGAACACTCAGACGAACCAAGTCTTTAACGTATACGTATATGTACATAACTACATTTGTATAAGGCTTTCTCTTGTTATGATGTCACACTTTTACTGACTCTCGCAATGTTAGTCACTTTATTTGCTTAAATAAAACATTTGATATGACCATATAATTGAAAGTTACGTTAAACCTGAATAAACAAATTGTTTGCTACTAACGTATTTGATTTTCCTGATGAAGTATGAGTGAACTCCGTAACTTACAAAGAAGTATGCCAAAAAATTCAACCTTATCAGAATTCGAATCCAGTTTATCTGCTAGCAAGTCGACTGTACCAATCTCTTGACGCACGTGACTACTACTACCAAGTCTATAAACACTATTGGCCAGGGAAAACGGAAAATTATAGAAGTACCTAGTTTTTTACAGCATAAGAATTAGCTCAGTGCAAGAATACTTGCTATTCATATATATGGCTTCCATAAAGTCTCACTCAGACCTGGGTTTCTTGTAAACGCAAAACCCCATATCCCTTTATTTACAAAATATCAAATAACGCAAAACCCCGTTTTTATTTTGTTGATGCATGTATTGTGTATAATAAACTGTTTAAATCTCAATTCAATCAATATAGAACCCTGCCATTAAAGAAAATCTAAACATTGTGCAAAAACTCTTTTGTTACTTCAGATTGTGTTTTTTAATATACTCTGACCGGCAGAATTATCTGCACACTTTTACTCTGCACAATAATTATATTTTTCAAAACCTTTGATAACAGGGAATACACACAAAAGCGTGATTTCCTATGTCAATTTCCAAATAATAATAAAATGAAGCAAATAATAATTGTTTTATGGTATTTCTTCTGTGAACTTTTTGAGAAATATGTTCCTCCTGTTCAGCATTAATTTCCATTTTAAATTTCAACTACAAAAAAGTTCAGTGCAAGTGTATGAAAAGTTGTCCATACGTTTAATCTATGCTTTAACGACATGCGGCTATACTAATGTATGTATTTTATTACTTTTATTCAGATGTGGAAGACCCCAAATCAACTATTCAATGTCGACACTGCAATACTTTGATCCCATCCTGCACGAAGACCATTGTCAAACATACTAAAACTTGTAGTTTGGCCTACCGACCACATAAAACTTTCACCTTCATTTGCTGTCTCTGTGAATATTCCACTTACCATTCACTCTGTATTAAAAGACATATTATGCTGCATATTGGTGACTATAAATATAAGTGCAGTGAGTGCCCATATAAAAGTGTTCAAGAAGTGAATTTGCAAAGACACATCAAAAGCAAACATAAACAAAATGATGTGTACACAATTACATTAATTACAGAGAAAAATGACACAGGTTTTTCAGTGCAGTCAATTATCGAGTGAGTTTGAGCAACTTTCATTATTGGGCACATGAAATTGTTGACGACTGAGCTAGCAATTCAACAAAATGATACATAAACAAACTTGTACCTATTTTTCTAAGATTATTACTAAGAATACTTAAAAATAAACTGTCAAAAAGTCTGGGGTTTTTATAGTTATAATTATTGTTTTTTTATACTTTTAAGGTTTGTAGTGTAAAATTAACTTCAAAGATGTCCTTCGTAGTAATAAACCAAATTAATGTAAAGTTCAAGACGCAAACCATTTCTTTCAGGTGATATTTTCTGTCAATATTGCTCTCAAAAGATTCCCTCCGTGTCGAGTCTTCTGCTCATTCACGCCCGACAGTGTGATTCCGTGATTCGGGCTGACAAAACGTTCCGTTACGTTTGCTTGATTTGTACCTACGCCTCGTACGATATGCAAAGAATGAGACGTCACTTTCGGACACATACCGGAGAAAAACCATTTCGATGTCCCACTTGTTCCGATGATTTCTCTCAGTATGAAACTATGAAACGGCACATGCAAACCAAGCACACTTGTATATAAGTCAAATTATTGTTCATTACTTAACACACTAAAATCGGTCATTAGTTTTGACCGGTTTGACTGCTATTCAAAATCAAACATCTCAAGCATATTCGCACTTATGCGGTTTCCTCTTCACTTTCAACTCGCAAAAACGTATGCCTTTCGGACATACCTCTCGAAGAACATTATCAACTGAAAAGAGGCACTATAACGCATTCCTCCTTACATGTATCATTTTTAAATTTAAAAGGAAGAAGAAAGCGCACGAGTGCGGACATAGCTTTACACCAAGTAGCTTTCAAATTCTAAGAACTTTTATTTGACGCCTTAAATAGATACATATAAGGTACTTTTGCACTAACGTACGATCCCGTCAAGAATGTTTCAACCGCCTGGACTGAGCCTTTCGGCAGGGCACTTTAAGTTCGAATTATTTCTCCAATAGTCCTTCAATTTTCAGAAAATGTGTGCGTCTTTTTTTATGTTAGTTATATTTTATGTTAGTTAATTCGTTCGAAATATATACTAAACTGAAAATAGCTTTGACCGATGCGGCCCAAATGTAATATCATTATGATCAGGTGAGTTTTTAATAAATAAATAAATGTATATTATTTTATTACGCAAAATCCGGGACTTGAACCACCGACCTCCAGCTTACAAGTCCGCTGTCTTTTCGATCAAGCTATTTTTTTGTCTCGAAATATTGGTGGCTCGGAGAAGGGCCTTTTAGAGGAGATATTCATTAGCCAACGGAACTGCATAATAGCCCTGAATTTATAGTTTCTTCATAGAATGTATAGTTTGCATAATAGTTTCAGATAAATAGTCCTGAAATGCGCTCTTAGGAGTCTGTAAATCTCGTGTAAAATATATCAACTCTTTAGTTCAGCACTATATAGAAGAAGTTTCGTTATCTGGCTAGAACAGCATTAGTGGTGGTCTTAGCTTAGCTTCGCCAGAGTGAAAAATAGGTAGTTAGACTGAGTCGAGACAGTGACGAGAAAACTTTTCTATGGTTAAGGACAGTAACAAATTTTGGCCCCTCATCAAGAAGAACCTGCAGCCATATTTGATTTTCTTCAGCTTTTTGATGCAACAAGAATCATCCGCATACCACTTTTGTTTCCATTGATTTGTATCTAATTCATTGATCAAAGGTATCAATCCAGTCCAATAGCATGGAAGTACATTGATAAGGGATTTCCTTGACAAGTTCCTTCACAACTGATGACAATTTCATTGATATTGCGAAACTATGTTTATGGATACCCGGTATGTGTTGAATTATCTCCAATACTTCAATTTTAGAATTCTTCTCCTAGCCTTTGTTTTATACTTTTTATATTTATTGGGACATAAAGTCTATTTCTCCTAGCGGCGTTGAGCTTGAGAGTTACCGAGTTATTTCGTCACATGTATTAAATTATTTTGTCTTTATGAGAGACGGACGCAATTAATAAAGTATTGGAGAACTTACTACCGGAATGAATGTTTTAATTATGTGTTATGCTTCATTCAATCTAATCTAATAAAATACATACCATAAAAGCATTAATTGAAATTGTCTCTTGCTTTCCTGCCCTATGTTATTGATATTCTGACATCTAACAATATTTTACTGCTTGAATTTTTCAGAATTTAACTCCATCTTGTGTAAGTTTTGCCATAAAAAAGTGCCCAAATTTGTAGCTGATATGGAAAGTCATCATGAAATTTGTAATCCAAATCGATATATTTTACCTTAATAATGAAATTATTGAAATTTAACATTTATTTTTTACTTTCTATCTTAACATAATCCATACATAAAACTCAAATCTGTGCTTATCTGACTATAACTGTTACCAATATCACAGCATTTACAGCCCAAACAGTAACATATATCCAAATTTTCATGAGAATCGACCACCCTCCTCCCCCTAACAACCGTCTCTGAACTTGAAAATTTATTAAAAGTTAAAAAAAAAACATGGCCATCAACCAGTACGACCATACCTCAGCATTTTTTTATTTTTTTTGACAAACTCCTTGAAATTCCTAGTATAGTGGACTATGTCCCGACTTACAATATTTCTCTCCCTTTCTACTAGCGTATTTAATAAATTCAGTTGATGATTGTCCTCGGGAATGTCGAGGGGGGGTGATGGCCCTTGGCTGAATGTTCTTCCTTGGTTGATCCTTGGTAGTCCATCCAGGTCGCCCCGGTACGTAGAACCGGCCATCAACAAAAAGAAACCGGCTACAGGAGAATGAAATACTCACCGATGGGATAACACCTGGTAACAGCATCTCAGAGAAAGAATACAAAATGGGTCTCACAATCTTACATTCCAATGCAGTAAATGAAGCCATCACCCACTACACTGTAAATAAAATACTAAATAATCCACCACCCAAAGTTGCAGAAGAAGAAAAATCACTACCGAGGAAAACCAGAACTACTCTTGCACAACTACGATCAGGCTGGTGTAAACTCTTAAACTCATATCAAAACAAGATCAACAACGAAGTAAACAACACCTGCCCTAAATGTGGTAATGGCCCACATGACGTGCATCATCTATTCTCATGCACTGAAAATCCAACACATCTGACCATCTCAGATCTGTGGTCCCATCCAATAGAGGTCGCAAACTTCCTGGACCTACCAAACAAGGAATAAGAGGATGTTGATGTATAGTTCAAAGGAGAAACGTCGCTACAACAACAACAACATAAATTCAGTTCATTTCAATTACTGAATCTTAAATTCTGTGTTTGTGTATAATAATATGTTAGTGTGTGTGTGTGTGTTAATTCAATTGAGTCTTGTTGCAAAGTACAGGCAAATATCTAGTTATAAATAATTTTCTTTTTGTGTTTTAAAATCGAAAAATACATTTAAAAATTCCGAACTTGACCTTGAAAAAACCTTGTGTATAATAATATGTTAGTGCGTGTTTCTCTAAAAAGTTAAAAAAACCACCGAATACATGAACTTTCAAATCTTTATGAGTTCTCGAGATATTTGAATGTCTCGTTTATAATTGGACACCCTGTATATGTATCATGAACTATATTACAAAAACCGTTGGATGAATTAAGCTGAGGTTACTCATGACTGTGTAGATGAGGTTTTAGGCTTCTCAAATTGTCCATTTTTGAAATTTTGAGCTTTTTTAAAACATAAGTCCAATTGAATTGAAATTTTTCATCATTATTTTACCTATTTGTACAGCATCTTTTACTCAAAAGAGGAGCTTTTCAGTGGCAAAGCGAGAACTGTTGTATTCAAGGTGCCATCGACGCTGGCTTTATTATTATAATTTAATATATTTCAGAATGCAATTATTGCCACTATTTGCTATCAGATAATATTTACGAAGTATTGGAGCACTGTCGTCTTTGTCAAGATATACCTCGACCATTTGAAGGTGTATATGCTTGCTACGGATGTACATATTGGACGTACCATCCTGGGCATTTCAAGGACCATGTTCGTACACATACTGGTGAGAAACCTTTTAAATGTAAATTGTGCCCCTGGGAGTTTAACACTACTAGCTCATTAAAGAGACACGTAAGAAGCAGACACAGATGATGTTTTTTTTTTTTACGATGACTTAGTTACATACATGGTTCTCCTCTCTATATCTTCAAATCAAAATCATATTATATAATGATTTTAATTTGAACATGTTAACGGGTTTAACCCATGTTTTATGATAAAATTTACCCTTGAATTTACTTATTAAAGAAAAACCTACTGATATGTATATTGATACGATAGTAACATACTCTTATTTTTACTGTTGAAGTTTAAATTCATTTTCCTCTTTATTATTCATAATTGTTATTTTTATGACGATATCGACTGATAGGTGTCGACCGCCATTTCGTCGAGATGTATGCAAATGTTTGATTAAACTCTCCGTTCATCTATGGTGATAATGGTGAACCATATCTATCGGTATAGCTGCTATTGCATTGTGAATCGCTTTGGCTAGTGTACAGAGCTTTTTAGGTAGACTTTCGATTTTAATTATCCCCAGGGTAAAAAGTTGCAGAGAGGTCAAAATTGGTCGTAACGTTGCGTAGGGTGCGAATTACAGAATCACTTAGTTTGAAATGCATCTCTAAAATGAACGCATGAGGAATCACTCCTGCTTCTTTGTAATTAAAGATAATTACATACCGAATAAAATTATAAAATTACCAAGAACCAAGTTTGACAAGTTCAATGCATGGTTATACAGTGTTAATTGTGCCAACGTACCATGTGCACAGAAACCATCAGGATATTCTTGGTATTTTTTAAGCAAAGAGACGGTGGTTTTGGAGGGGTCGATCTGAATGAAAATTTCGATATCTTTTAATGTTGGGGCTATGGTCAACAATAGTAAAAAAAAATACATAGTCAGATATGCACAGATTTGAGTTTTGTATAGAGATAATGGCAGCAAATACATCTTAAATTTGTGCATTAAATGAGGCAAGTTCTCATTTTCTTCATCCGGGTTCTCTGCTATGAATTTTTTGACTCATCGTCTTTTAACTGTTTCAGAGTCTTTGCCCTGCATATACTGTGGCACAAATATTCCTTCAGATACGAATTTAATTTTGAAACACTGTCGAGATTGCTCTTTCATGCCCCGTCCTGATCCGTTTCGAAATAAATACGTTTGCTATCAATGCTCTTATTCGATGTATTCAACTTGTCACATTAAAACACATATAAGAACTCACACTGGAGAGAAACCTTATAAATGTAAAATTTGCCCTTGGCGATTTTCATCATCTTCGGGGTTGAAGAAACATTATATTGTTCATAGAAAATAAAGGTACACTTTATTGTGAATCTGCTACTAACATATTTTTTGTGTATACATAATACAATTACTTTTTTTAATTACTTAGAAAAACAGTTACATATCGAACATTAATAATTATTTTAATAATATAAAGACACTTTAGTGGAAAGTAACCACTACACGAGTTTAATGCTGAAAGTATTTTCCAATAGCTAACTCTCAAAAATTCTATTGTGTGATCATACACTCAAATATATGAGGATCCCTACGCTACCTGGATTACCAGACTATCGCCTTAACCACTCGTGAACAGTTTCATTCTAGATCATTAATATGCATTTTAAAATTCATATTTTTATAAAATAATAAAGTACCTGAAGTTACCTACCCACTCTTTTCAACATTGTTGAACTTTTTTTTCTCTCTTTTTTTTAACTATGAAAAATTATATCTTTCGTTTGAAATATGCAAACAACATTGCATTTTCACAAACATAATGAGTAGTAAAATAAGTAGTACTAATAGTTTTATACTTTTGATAGTGAATGTTCCATTTTTGTTTGGCTACTGTAGTATGCTCTGATATCAAAAACAATACCCTCTACAATTCTCTACAAACAATGCGCTTCTCTACTTCAGTTCATTAGGCTTTTGTAGGAAATACAGAAACTAAAAATTGTACACTTTTTCGTTTTAGAGTTCAATCCGTGTATACAGTATGTTTCAGAAAAGGTGGCCACCCCCTCGTAACTTTTGAACGCGACGGAATTTTTCAATTCTGTAAAGTTCTAAGTATAGGAAGTGCCCTATGGCCCATCCTGTGGTCATACTTATTTTAAGCCCCGGTCGGCCCTTCCGGCTTTTAGGCCATATTTTTTCATTTTTCTCGTGAATTTTAAATGGAATGCTATATTTTTTATTCCTGTTAATTAAAGTCCAAATCAGGCTGAGTATGATGAGCTTTTAAAATTTTCAAAAACCTTATCAGGGGCGGAGCTGGTAGGGTGCAAGGTTTAAAACTGTTACACCCTGTATTTGAGCGATAGTTGGATTTTTTAGTACAATTTGTATTCACATAGGTTCAAAATATTGTTTTACACCATATGAAATCAAAAAATATTCTTGTTTACATTTAATCAGGGCCGTAGTTAAGTTTTCGTAAAAGTACTTTTTTTCTCACGTCAATATTTCCGTAAATTAATGGTGTTTTCAAAATTGGCATTTTTAGAGGTGAAAGTCTGCAATGACATATGTTTTTTATACTTAAAATCGAAAGAAAACTTAACGGAGAAGCGATTAAGCTAATAAAAAAGGCCATTTAACCTGCTAGTTTTTTCACAACAGTGTCCGGTAGAGAGGGTGAATTTCAAAATTATTGGATTTTTTTTGTTGAGGAAATACAATTGTCCTAGAAAATAAAATAATAAATAATACCTAATAAGGGAATAATACTTCAATAAACATAACAAAATGCGAAATTAAATCAAAATCATTTCTTCTAAATCAGTGCCGGATTTTTTTTCTCTCTCTTTTTTTCACTTTTCAAAGTTCAAGTTGGATCAAAAATAATTCTCGGATAATGCTGCGTCTAAACCAACCTCAGTAGCTTGATCGATAAGGCGGCGGACTTGTAAACTGGAGGTCGGTGGTTCATGTCCCGGTTTTAGTAAAGCGAGTGTGAGTAGTTGTGACATCATGAAAGTGATTAACACAAAGATAACTTTTTTAACTTAAAAACATAAAGCTGCTTCTAAAGTCAGAGTTTGGTACTTAACCTGGAAAAATGACCCTTTATTTAGAGACCTGTTATTCAACTATTCATTGCTAGCAACACCTGTATATTTTTTTTTTTTTTTTTAATTTGGGTTTAATATCGCTTTCAACTGCATGGTCGTATCATGAGTATCGTGACGGGGATGTTACCCTCCATTTGCAGGAAACTCACCAACCTGCTAACTACATTTATCTCACCCAGCCTGGGTTAGGACGGAATCCCAGCATCACGAAGACTTCAAATCGCTGGACGTTACTTAATTTCTGTGATCCTACAAGAAATGTTGCATTCAACGCGCCATCAGAATGGCTCCAGAATGATTTACAGTGTGTGTTTCTACAGATTTTACCAACTTACCAACTAAAATTGCCTCAAGAGAATGCCCCTGGGCTGACTTTAGAAGCAGCTTTATATTTTTAAGTTAAAAAAGTTATCTTTGTGTTAATCACTTTCATGATGTCACAACTACTCACACTCGCTTTACTAAAACCGGGACATGAACCACCGACCTCCAGTTTACAAGTCCGCCGCCTTATCGATCAAGCTACTGAGGTTGGTTTAGACGCAGCATTATCCGAGAATTATTTTTGATCCAACTTGAACTTTGAAAAGTGAAAAAAAGAGAGAGAAAAAAAATCCGGCACTGATTTAGAAGAAATGATTTTGATTTAATTTCGCATTTTGTTATGTTTATTGAAGTATTATTCCCTTATTAGGTATTATTTATTATTTTATTTTCTAGGACAATTGTATTTCCTCAAAAAAAAAATCCAATAATTTTGAAATTCACCCTCTCTACCGGACACTGTTGTGAAAAAACTAGCAGGTTAAATGGCCTTTTTTATTAGCTTAATCGCTTCTCCGTTAAGTTTTCTTTCGATTTTAAGTATAAAAAACATATGTCATTGCAGACTTTCACCTCTAAAAATGCCAATTTTGAAAACACCATTAATTTACGGAAATATTGACGTGAGAAAAAAAGTACTTTTACGAAAACTTAACTACGGCCCTGATTAAATGTAAACAAGAATATTTTTTGATTTCATATGGTGTAAAACAATATTTTGAACCTATGTGAATACAAATTGTACTAAAAAATCCAACTATCGCTCAAATACAGGGTGTAACAGTTTTAAACCTTGCACCCTACCAGCTCCGCCCCTGATAAGGTTTTTGAAAATTTTAAAAGCTCATCATACTCAGCCTGATTTGGACTTTAATTAACAGGAATAAAAAATATAGCATTCCATTTAAAATTCACGAGAAAAATGAAAAAATATGGCCTAAAAGCCGGAAGGGCCGACCGGGGCTTAAAATAAGTATGACCACAGGATGGGCCATAGGGCACTTCCTATACTTAGAACTTTACAGAATTGAAAAATTCCGTCGCGTTCAAAAGTTACGAGGGGGTGGCCACCTTTTCTGAAACATACTGTATATTGTGACACAATCCTATCCTCTAATATTGATGAAATTGTGAAGCACTGTCGACTGTGTCGTAGCATGCCACGACCTGATGCATTTCGAAACAAATACGTTTGTTACCAATGTGACTACTCTTCTTACTCAAACACTCATATTAAAGACCACGTGAGAAAACACACAGGAGAAAAACCATTTAAATGTAATATTTGCTCTCGAGAATTCATTACATCGGGAAAACTACAAGAGGCACATGGCTATCTCTCATAAGTGTTGGATTCAGCTTACGAAGTGTGGCCCTAATTGAGTAAGTATCAAGATAAATTTATGGAGCAATCACGGAACACATAGTAGTAATCTATCAAATGTATTCAGTTTAAAATTATCGTATCTGAGCGCACGGCAGTGCGCCAGGCCAAGTTCCAGTTATATTTACTGTTTTTCGAAATGCGATATTATAATAATAAAATTATAATCAGTGCGATATCGTAAACAGTTTTATGTATTTTTTCAAGATACAATGTTCTTTACTGTTGTTTTTTCTCAAGTTTTCTGTATGTCTATTTTGATAAATAAAATCACGGGAACAGTTAAGGTTCATTTCATTAATCTTTTCTTTAAAACAAATTTTTACTTCTTTTTATTTTTCATCAATATAAAACTACACATGTGTAGCTAATGGTTCTGTCGTGTATTATAGATCAATGTCAAATTTAGTCTATTTTGAGTAATAATGTCATCACATTATCTTCTTCTTCTTTTACTATCTCTTATCCAGCTCAAGCAGGGTCGACGTTGTTCAACCTCATGGTTGAGGTTGGTTGGTTTTGGCACATTTTTTTTCGGCTGGATGCCCTTCCTAACGCCAATGATTCTATTTGATTTAACGTCCTGAATTAGCACATTATAGCGGTTTAAAATAAATCGAAAAATTCACTATTAGTCAATTTTGTAGAATTTTTCTAGAATCAGATCAAATTTTCTCTAACATAAAAAATCAAAGATCTGTCGTCAAAATGCTCATTTGAATATTTTATTTATTTATTATTAAACAATTTTTGTTTGTGCGTTTTCTTTAAGGTGCGAATTAGAATATGTAAACATATGTTTACTTTCTAAGTAGTCCGCCTCAACATTAAATTTAGTAAAAGCATATTAATAAATTTGTTTATTGTTTGGTGTTTTATGACCTTGTGGAATCAACGTTCCATGACATCATACATTTAAAGTTTGCATTAATAGTTGTCATATTTTATTTCTTTTAAATCATACAACATATATTTTCAATCTTTCTTTTCAGCCATGCTGTGCCGATGTTGTCACATTGAAGTATATTATGATTCGATAGAGACTGTATTGAACCACTCAAAATCTTGTGTTCATATGCCTCGCGAATCCCTAAATTCAGGATATATTTGTTTAGTATGTACTTACCAAACTCGTGGTAGACATGACATGCTTATTCATTTCAGAAAGCACACTGGAGAAAAACCATATCCATGTTTATATTGTCAAATGGCTTTCTCAACAAAAGGCGCTTTAATACGACACGTACGTTCACACACGGGAGTAAAACCATTTAAATGTTCCCTTTGTGATTACAGAACGGGAGACCAGTCTAATTTTCGAAAGCACTTAATTTTAAAACATTATTAATAAATAATGGTAAACCTCAACGGGATTTTTTCTCTACAAAATTGCGAAACTTCAACTCCTATAGATTTTTTTTTAAATACTAGGATGCTCAGGAGTTTACGAGACCTCCAGAAATGTGAAAAACATGAAATCGGTGTAATTTTATTAAAAATAAAAAATGAAAACAATACTTCCGATATCTAATATACGAGTAAGATATTCTTGGATATAAAATTAAGAAGCAAAGTATTTTTTTTTTTTAATCTCATGATTCTAACATTCATATTGTTGAATATATTATTGTTGTTTTTATTTAATCGTGTAGTATAACTTACAGCTATTGCAAGTTATGGTTACAGATTTTTCACTGTTTTAGTCTCCATAAAAATTTAGGTGTAGAATAATTTCCATTGCAAAAGTAAGAACTTCTAAAAATTACTCCTAAAAAATGCTTCAATTTGTAAGTAACTATCAATACTAGTAGTTCTGTGAACTGTAAACCTCACACAGATCATTATTATCTGACCTTGTTGCAGAGTTTTCACTGAAACCCTTACAATTAACACTCCAACCTAATTAGATTTATTGTGACCAGTTGATTCTATTTGGTTTTAACGTCCTGATTGAGATAAATAGTCAGGACGGGGATTTTACCCTACATTCGCTGGGAATCGTACCAGCTACCCACATAACCTCACTCAGCCTGGATAGGGCGGGAATTGCCAGCGTCACGTATTTGAAGATAACAGAATTTTCTTTCCAAAAAACTGCCCCAATTGAACTCGGGATCACTGGACTACAGACAGTAGTCACAACCGTCACACCACGGAGGCTGGCTCTCACACAGATTCTCTTATAAAATTAAAAATGTCATTTCAAGCATGAGGACATCGAGACCTTTCATTCAATACCCCACCTGATGGGTTCCAACTAAAAAATATATCAACCCGCCCTTTTTAGGGCCCCTTTTCCTTTTCAGACCACAGTTCGGCTCCCTTAGCTTTCACGATCATAAAATTTCACTACTGAAATCAAATATTACTTCTTAATGATTCTACCAGTTTTCAAGAGCCCTTCTTGCTTTATTTTTAAAAAAATACACAAATCATTTACAATTTTCACCAAAACGGCTCCAATGCGGGCCCGAGTGGTCTCATTCGGCCTGGAAGGTAAAATACTCAGACCCTACTAAACATGTATACCAAATTTCGACGATTTTGAGCAATCCGTTCAGGAGTTATCGAGGTTAGGTTAGGTAACATGCAGACAGACAAACAACAAACAGACTAACGAAAGCCAAATCGTCTAGTACCCAAGTAGAAACATAACTACACTGCGTTCGGTTAATTAATACATATTTTTTTGCTAATTTTTTTCAGGATCTCTGTCGTGCATGTATTGTTCCACCTGCATTCCAGATGATATTAAATCACTAACAACCCACTGTCGACTGTGCCAGAGTATGCCTCGTCCTGACCCTTTTCGAAATAAATTTGTCTGCTACAATTGTACATATAGCACATATTCTTCGTGTCATATCAAGTATCATATTAGAACCCACACAGGAGAGAAACCATACAAATGTCACTTGTGTAGTTGGGAGTTTTCCATTGCTTCTAATTTGAAGAAGCATTTATTGGCAATACATGGTGTTTGACTTCCAATATATCCTGCAACTCTCCTTTTATAAGAAATTATTACTGTATAAATCACCGTATTTCTTATGTGTTTAGATTTTTTACAATGAAAGTTGGTTGATGCTATTACTTAAATACTCATATTTTCCTGTTTTTAGAGATGTATAAACTCCTTGCTATCGACTTAAAAGGGATATCTTTATTATTTTCTAGTCTTTTTCCTTTCAGTGTCTCCTTTATTCTTTTAACATTATTTTGTATTTTTTCCAATATGTTTATATTGTTTATGTGCTTAGGTAAGTACGTATCGAATCTTTTAAAACATACCGATGAAAATAAATTAATGGAAACTTTTGAAAACTTTAGAAAAAAGATGAAACAATATCTAGCATGAAAGCCATGTTCACTTTAAAATGACCTATTTGAGTATACCTAATTAAGAAGAAAAATGGAGGTTTGAGTCCTAATTTATGAGTAGTTTTGTTTTGCAAAAACTCTAAATCAGTCCACACACATGCAATTTTGTTTTGTGCAATATAGTTGATCGTGAATGGGCGTTATTGAAAGATAGTTGCACGTCTGTGCTCGTGATAGCACAATGTATTGCATTTCTCTGGGCTGCTTTACCTCGATACACATTACACACCTTGTAGTTTCAAACGGAATTTTTACTCAGACCATAAAGCTGCTGCTAGATTGATATTACAAGACTCAATTTACCCTGAGAATCGCGCACAGCATTTTTTGTCACGATAGTCACATTCAAAAACATTGATTCTTGATGTGGTTTACCTTTTTGGTTGGTTCTATAAATTTTACGAAACCTCGGTTTGATGCGAATTTGGAATTGGAAACGATTGTTCCAAAAGTATTAGCCTAATTAGCGCTAGTGTGCCCCTATAAAATGAATACGAGATTTGGTTAAACCGAGGTTTCTAGAAACCCTGCTCATTGAAAAGTTCAGAAACATACCCATACCAGTTTGTAATTTTCTACAAATGGTAAAAGTATAAAACATAAAGTGTAGGTATATTTTATATGGTGAAAGTATAACGTATATTTTGATTATTTTCTGGTCATTTTATAAAAAAATATCTTTATTAAATAACATAATCAGTATGTTTTCATTTCAGATATCAAATATCCATCAAATGCATACAGTGTTTTTGAAAAAAAAAACTTCCCACCCCTAGAAACTCGAGAGACATTTGAAAATTAGTATTTCTTTATTTTTAGGGGAACCCTTTTTTGGGGCCTTAATTTTTTCACACCATCAGGGCCCACCTTAAGGTGTAAACTTTAAAATCTTAAATAGAAGTACCCATTATGTGGTACATTTTTGATAAGTCTGAAATTTTACAGTTCATTACATTAAGTTTTAGATTTCCACGTTAAACAAGGCCGGAGGTTTGGACTTTCAAAGTTGTGAGCCCGTAATTCCGGCCCTGTTTAACTTGATATTGTATTGAACTTTCAAATTAATGGACTTTTTAAAAATGGATCACAATATGGGTGGTTCTTTTTAAGATTTCAAAGTGAACCCCCATGGTGCCCCTGATAGTCTCAAAAAATTGAGACCCCCTTAAGAAATATGTTTTTGATTGTTTCTGAATTTCAAATGGATCTTGAGTTCTTAGGGGTGACAAGTTTTTTCAAACACCCTGTATTGTCAATCTGTTCTTTGCATATTTACTTCGTGAAATACTATTGCTGTTTAAGAAATTGCTTTGTTTAAACATGTATCAATCCACAATTTCCTATGAGAATCATTATCTTTGTACCTCTCAAATCATGTTTATGACTTTAGAATGAAGTGCACACAGATATCGATCGGTATATTTGAAAAAAGAAGAAGAAAATAATGCCAGGTAAAAATGCAAGTCTTTGGATGACAACTACTTGTTCCAAAGTTTTGGAATATGAAACAGAAGTTTTCCAACGCATTTAATCAAGCTGAATTTGAAATAAATAGAATCATTAAATATTAAATTTACTAACCACGGTGGCGGTAAATCTTTAAAATGAGTAAATGAATTCAATAATGTACTTAATTATTCATTTTAACTTTAGTCTCGTTTCCAGATATATTATTTAGAAATACTTAGTCGTACTTATCGAAACTTATTTACTCATTTTGAAGATATTTTTAGGAAAGCGCTTTAGCTTTACTGTTGTTTTGGGAAACTAATGAAGGTGCTATGTATGTTTCAATGGTCTGCTTCTGGAATTCATAACAAGGTAATTGGCAATACTGATTCAAATTCTATGACTTCTAACTTCTTGCTTATCACTTTTCATTATATCATTTTGGTGATTTCCCATGCCCTTTGCTTAATGTTTTTTTATGGAGATAAATTAGGAAGCTTTAATTCCAATTTTCATATTTTATCTCTTATGTTAAAATTAGAATTCCACGAAAGTTTTTGATAGCAAATGTCTATACAACTGCTTAACACAAATCATATTAAGAAATAATCAAAGAATTGGGCCCGGCTCGATGTTAGCAATTTTTTATGATTTTTCTGATAGTTATTAAGAATAATGCGTTTCATGAAGAGCTCAACCAATACTTTTTTTGTGTGATTTGATTTCAGCAGCCAGTTCAAATAAGTATCTCAAATTCTCCGGTTCTTCAAACTTCTGTCAGTACTGCAAAGATTTGTTACCATCTGATTCCATAGAACTTCTTGAGCACTGTCGACTATGTGTATATACAGGATTCCGGGATAAGTTTCACAAATACATGTGCGTAGCTTGCACTTACTACTCTCATAAGCGAGACAATATGAGAGTTCATCTGAGAATTCATACAGGCGAGAAACCATTTATATGTACCCTTTGTGACTTTAAAACTGCTCAGAAGCAACATCTCAAAACTCACATGGTGATGATACACAACACGGAATTATCCAGCGATATCATATCGAATATGACAAAATGTTAACAGATGGGGTAAAAAAGTTGATCCTATCGAGACAAAATGTGTGATTTTTTTCTACCTTCTCTATAAGTAGTCTGGAATCTTTCCTCATATTTTCCTCTCACTTCTTATTCCACTATCTATTGATCAAGAGTTGTTTTTTTACCAGTATCATCTTACTTGTTGCCATCCCTTTTGTGTAAAATTAAATGAAGATGACTTGGAGCTTTATATTTTTTTTTCTACATTTTTTTTGTTTCCTTTTCATCACACAAACTTTTCTTTTCGCCCATGCAACTAACTATACATCCCTCCCTTTACTTATACGAAGTAAGAATGTTTAATTATCTAACTGTTTTCAATCTTATCATATCTTTTATTTTATTATTCACAATACTTTATCGAAGAGGTCTTCCTTAGTTCTGTTATGTAGTTTCAATAATAATTAAAATATTGACATCGAGAGTTGGGTTTTCGATGGTTTGACAAAAACCTAATAAAACTTTTTTTTGTCAATTTCTCTCCATTTTCATGACTCAGAAGTCACAGAACTCATTTCGTGGTTACCATAAGGAGCAATCCTTCTTCCGTTTTTTTTTCTCTCTCTCTCTTTTACTCATAAATGACTGCAATAGCTTTAATATTTTGAAATCTTCTAATTGTATTTTTCTAAGAGTGAATCTCCTTTTTTGGGTGATAGTTAATCCATTGTTGTTTTACTTAATTTTTGTTCAATGTACCTTTACTTTAATTACCGAGAAATTACTTAATATGTTTTTGTATAGGATGTTTTGTGCATTATTAGTTAAGTTTTATACAATAAAGAGTATTGACATTTTTTCTTTATGGATTTGTTTATCAAAAGATTATTTATTCAAAGACATTTTATCATTTCATTTAAATCAGAGTTTTAATATGTATCCACATGTATTAAAATTTATGAGATGAGAAGATTCAATATATAAAATTAAAAATATTTACTATCAAAGTTAGTTATTTTAATGGTATACAACTTTTTTTTTAAATTATATTCCTCGTATGACTCAGAAGTGTTCCCATGTTTTTGTTGGATACCATGTACTTTGTATTTTCATGCTCATATTTTTTATTATACAATCTATCTCAGAAGTCTTTACCAATCACTTAAAGTTTCTCAGTTAGAGTTTCTCAATTCTCATTGGGTCGGCCACAGTACCAGTTGGTACTATCAAAATTTAGGTACGGTTTCTGAAAGTACCTTATTTTGAACTTAAGTGCTCATTTTTTGGTAATTTGAAATGCTATGGCATTTTTTATTTTACCTCAAATGTATACGATACGCTGGATTATACCCTTTATTTAAACATTCTACCCCAAATAATTGCGGAGGTACACATATTTTCAATATAGAAAGTAATTTGCTGTTTATTGGTTTATTTTTTTGTTAAATAATAAATTAAATTTGAAAAAAAGACAAAAAAAAAATCAAAATTTTGCTTCACATTCAGAAATGTTAAATCATTTTGAATGTCAAACTAGTTGTTCTAGAAGAAGTTAGGCTTTAATTGATTGAGAATAATGGTTCCAACCAATGGCTACCAAGATTATTTGATCTAACTTCCCTGGACTTTTCTTCCTCTGGGGTTGGGACCATTTCTTCTATTCAAATTCAACTAGTCGGTCATAGGCGCTTTTCTATCATTAGAAATAATCAGAATTGAGAAATTCCAACCCATGAATAGTTATGAGCGATTTTTCGGAACTTCTTGAAGAACTGTTTTCTTTATAAACAATACATATTTTTACCAAGCACCTCATGAAATTGAGATTTTAAAAGCTTTTTACAAACTACCTACTTATTTTTAAAATAGTTATCTCTTGTAACGCCATTTCATTTTGGAAACTTTAAATTTTAAGTTAGACTTTTCAACAGTCAAAGGCAAACTCAGTGATGTTACTTGAAATTGATATAATAAAATCTAGAAAACCTCACATATATTTGTTGAATGCGTGTCTTTTTTTGAAACAGAACATGTTTGCACAACATGGTCAATTGCAAAAATAATGTTTTGAATTAACATTTCTCTCCTTCTATTTCTTTCAACTCCATAAATTCCAAACTGTCTTTTTTAGAATAGAAAAGAAAATGTCCAGTGTCAGTATAAATTTTTGCCATAATGTGTATATATAAAACAAAATTAAATGTTTAAGGTAGATTATGACATTATTTTATAATACTAATTATACCATTTTATAATTTTATATCTAAAATGTAATAATTTTTTCACTCATCCTACTTTTATTCCAGGGGAAAACAAAATTCATTAGTATCGAAAATATACTTACCAGTTTAGGAATTTGATAGGTTTTCAGGGGATTCACATCATTTTGTTTTAGTTCAACTTAAATAAATTTCTAAATGCTTTTACGCCAGGTGATTATACATTATTAGCAAATTTTTTGCTCTTCAAAGTTTCACTCGACTTATCTAGTGAATTACCCATGCAGAGCATAATTTAAATAATGCTAATTTAGTATTCGCTCTTTCATTTTATCAATGATCTTTTTCAGTTATGATTTGCAGATTCTGTCAAAGTGAACTTGACTGTGCCTCAATAGACGAAATACTGTACCACTCAAAATCTTGTCAATATATGCCTCACGATAGCTTATTATCCACATATTTCTGCTTAGTTTGCATTCATAATACGTATTCGAGACATGATATGGTCAAACATATGAGAAAACACACAGGAGAAAAGCCATTCCAATGCCCGATATGCATGATGTCTTTCACGAGAAACTGTGGTTTAGTACGAAACACATTGATACACACAGGAGAAAAACCATTAACCTGCTCTATTTGTACATATTCATGTAGAGATAAGTCAAGTCTTAAGAAACATATTCTTATCAAACACTATCAACAGATTTAACAATATGTATAGATGTATATTTTCTGAAAGGAATAAAATAAATTAAATTTGCTTCACAAAATATTTTTTCCTTTCACACGACATTTTTATTACCGTTGTTTTTTCAATATTTTAAGAAAAAAAGCTCAGAAAAAATGAGCGAAAAATTTAAACATGGTTTTACAGGAAAATCCCGGAAAATGTAGAGAAATTTTAAGGGTAGGTTTTTACTTTTCCCTAGTGACAGTTGTGTTTTTTTTTTCAATCAAGAGGTTTCCTTGAATTTTAATTTTACTGATGAAAGAATGATCGAGTTACATTACATGTAAGACAAGTGAAGAAAATGTATTTTCAAATAAAGTACATAATTATGTTGTATTTTGAACTCTTCCAAAACCAAAGAGCAATTGAATCTAATATTTAATACTTTTCCCCTTTCTATTAATTCCCTCTATTTTAATACTACTTTTTGAATTGTTTTTCTTTCAGGTGTAAGTTGTGTGCATTGTCATCAGCAGATTTCATGTAAATCAATGGAAAAAATGTTGGATCATTCAAAATTGTGTCAGAGTATGCCTTTTAATACGTCAAGCTACTGCATATACTATTGCCTAATGTGCCTCTATAATACTCGATCTAGGTATGATATGGCAAAACATTTGAGAAAACACACAGGAGAAAAACCATTTAAATGTTCATTCTGTTTATATGAAGCGAGTGATTCTTGTAACTTGAAAAGGCATATTCGTATAAAACACTAAGGTCCGCAATGATAACAAAGAAATGTCACGTTATTTCCCTACTAAATGCAGTACCGCGAAAAATTCCCAGAAAATTCACAACTTTCGGGGCTTGTAAGAGTGGATTTCAATACATTTTTCCATTAAAATTTCAGAAGTTGTCCTCAATCTAACCAAGAATGGTAACCTTGACCAAATGTTCGAGGTCTATTGGTTTGGAGAGAGAATAACGTAGACGTAGACAGTTTTATTTTACACTTAATTCCACATTTATATTTTATTACACAAAATATCAATAATTTTAGGTACAACTTTAGACGAGAGCTCTCAGCCAAAATCCATGTTTCTAGTCCGTCTGAATGTCAGATTACAAAATAGAGTAATAATTATTACGTGATCAATGCGCAAGCCCCTGAGACTTGTTTTTTCAGAATATTCTTTTGCATTATCAATTGTTTCCGAGAGATCGCCCTGATATGTTTAAAAGGAGACACCCTGTATACATATGTAGAGCTAAACTAAAATTTATTCATTTATTTTTACATCTAGGACCTGTATTGTATAGGGGTTAAAATTAAGGATTATAATACATAATATTATTAAGATACCATCCCATCGATTATTTATTTAATAAGTTGTTTATTTGTTCAAATGAGACTTTTTTCTTTAACTTTGATTTTTTATTCTAGTCCTGCTGTTTATTGATGAAGTTATGAGTTTTTAAAAGTATTTTTATATATGATTTCGTATTGCTATCCCTAATAGGTAAATTCTGTGTCTGACATGTTTTTTATTTCAATAAATTTGCTTGCAAATCCAAGCTATACTATAATTTTCATGAGTTTTCTCATTTTCTCTACTTATAATATACGTGACACTTACCATCAATGACATTTATACAGGGTTTCTACTTTCCAGTTGTTTCATAGAAATTTAAGTGGTATTTCTATACTTGGCTAGCATTTTCTTCCAGTGGGTTATGGGATTAAAGTGATAAATACTTATTATCTATTTTACATTGAGTAATCCGATAGTATAATTTTCAGGACAATCCGACTTACGGTTCTGGACTTGGATATAGTCCATAAAATAAATATTATAATAACGAATATTTATCTAAAAACGTAAACTAATTGAATAAAAAATACTGCCAAAAAAAATATATGTTTTTATTTTCAGTGTGGCAATATATTTTATTGAACTAGTTTTTTTTTAAATATTCTTTTTCTTTTCTTACATTAATTAGGTATCTTGTTTATTTCCGTAACATACTGGGAGGATATGTCAACAATGTATCGAATGTATATCAGTAATAATCAGTATAAACAGAAAAGTGAGAAGTTGTATTAGATGTACATAAATATCAGAACATACCTGGACAGCTGTTTCGAGCTTATTTGCTCTCATTTTCTTATATTTACAACGACAAAAGTCTTCTAAATTTCTTATGGAAATACTAAAGAGTTATATGGAAAAATGGTCAAAATTTAAAGTGTGTCATTGTATGTGGTTTGAAAAAATACTAGAATTTACGAAAAATACTTATTTAAGTGTGGTATATTAATTTTACTCATTCAGTTTTTCATGTTTCATTTCAGAATTTCTTATTAGGAAACACGATATACGCTTGAAAAGATTTCAGAAAAGAGAACAAAAATTTCTGAATTTACTTAAGAAGTATGAAAACAGGAAAGGTCGTTTTTTCCGATGGAAATTTTCTCAGTGTCAACATATTTTGAAATCCACACGTAAAGAGATTCAACGTCAAGTGAATGAATTAAAAATCCTGGGTAAAGAGACGTCAGGTATCCTATCAGAGAAAAATTCGATAGAAAAGGAAAATGTTTTAGGGAAAGAATCATCATTTAATACGTCAAAGAACTGTCAAATTCATATGAACGATGTTGCAAATTACAACAACACACATTGTGTACAAGAAAAACATTGCCAAAGTATTACAGCTACCCGAAAAAATTCATCATCAATAAACAATATTTCTCCTAATCCATGTGCCAATTCCAACTCTAAATCTCATGAAAAAACTATTCACCCATTGAATATGATCAATCATACAAATTTATTACCGAAAATCTTAACCTCTTCGGAAGACACTTTAGAAGTAGATGAAAATGATATCAATAGTACTTATTATAGTTTTGATAAAAATGTGTCTAATGGAAAAAAGCCATGTTTTAACAACAGCATAAATATGTGTTCAAATTCAACTTATGACAGTGCTGAAGTTGTACACATAATTTCTGATGGTGAAATTTTAAGCGACTGTGAAGATTACGAAATTCTCACTATCAGTGATAGTGAAGATAAAAATGAGAGCACTTCATTTGTTGAATCTTTCAGAAATCATGTTGGAAATACAAAGTCTCTAGAAGTAGATGTAACCGAGGAAACTTTATCTAATAATATGACGAAGAAACACAAAAGCGTTGTCCTTAACTCATCAGGAAATTTTATAGCCAATAATGATCATTCTGCATTGAGCGAAGAATTCTTGTGTGCCTCATGTCATCTTTCATTTTCAAGTGAAATACTCTTGCAGAGGCACCAAAAGTTGCATAAGGTACGAGATTTTCTTGCACATCCATACGAGTGTAAACAATGCAGTTTTCGTACTACCACTCAGAAAAACCTTACTAGACACGTAAAGCTTCGTCATAAAATCTGAAATTAACTGTCTGTCCACAGCTTGAACTTGGAATTCAAGTTCATTTCAATTTAATAGCATTTCATTCAATTTGGGTTTTGAAAAACTATGTATTATATCAAAACGGACCTAAATATAGCCTTCTGGCTGCCTATAAAGATCGTAACTCCTAACTTAATAGGGCTAGTGAGTAATTCCGCTTTTGCCATCCAGAGTTTCTCAGATAGTCCTGTTAGCTTACAATATTTTTTAGGAATATACATTCTTTGTTGCGGAACAAGCCATCTTTTTTTTCAATAATACAAAAAAATCAATTGTACTTTAGGAAAAAAGATAAAAGATTAGGTAAAACTTTTGAACAGAGAAAATTCTTTTTCTTGTCAATGCAATTAAAATCGACCAGATTATTAGCTGGTTGAGTTTTGGTTAACCTTACATGACAAGAGGAAAAGCCCTTGCATTCTTTTTTGATTTTTCTTTCTTGTGTCTCTAGTACCAACGCAATGTTATCATAGTGAATAAGAACAGTAATAATGCAAAAAATTAAAGTAAGTTGAAGAATATTATCACCACACGAAGCAAAAATTTAATGAAATTAATTTTAAAATTAATGGTTTATTAAAGAAAATGTATTTTAAAATAAAAATATTAGTCACTTTTAAGATCATTTTTCGTCGCAATCATTTTCATTTTGATTTATATATCCTAGAATCAGGAATATCCAGTGAAAATTGGACTTTTATCATTGCGTTCAATCTATCGTCATAGTTGTGATTTAAGTTACCGCCAGTCTGTCTCTACAACATTTTTTTTATCAAGTTGTAATAACGATTATATTAGTTTTTTTTTAAAAATATTTTTAAAACAAATAGTTACCTAGCTCCTTTAAATACAAAATACAAGCTATGTATATAAAAATACAATTAATTTCTAATAAAAAAAAATGAGTGAAACCTCTGAAATTAAATGTACGATATTTCCGGCCATGTTTTGATTAAAAATCTCAAACTTTCAAGTAACTTTCCGGACATGTATTACAAAGAGGGTGGTTTCATTTAAGATTCCAAAGTTGACCCCCGTGGGGCCGTCCCTGGTAATGATAGAGAAACAAAACCCAGTAGAAAATGTTTCCCCTTGATATGATGGTACACGTGTTTTATCATATTTCAAAATTTATCTCTGTTCTCTACATATTTCGAGTGGCTACTTTTTCGGTGGACCCTGTATTGTTTATGACGTTTTCTATTTCTCCTAGAATTTTGTGCAGTGTATACCTAACGCTGTTCATCTTCATTGTATATTTGAGTTGAGTCTTGTTTTATTTTATGAAAGATGCTGGTTGAGAATGTGTTTAAAGAATTAATACATTCAACTAAATGAGTTGTATCTAAATTAAAGAAACAAAAATACTCACCAAGATTTTGTGTAGCTATGAAATAATACCTTCTTTGTAATTAACTATGCATCTGAAACTTTCAGATTCAATGTCCTGCATTCATTGTTTCTCCGTTTTAGGAATCAATTCTTGTGGATTGATCGATCATTCTAAAACATGTACTGGTGTTGAGAGACCTAACAGAAATTATAACTATGTGTGTATTGCTTGTGATTACCATACATACAGCAACCACAACATGATGAATCATCATCGAGTGCATACGGGTGAGAAACCATATTTTGTCCATACTGTCAACATAGAACTAAAACAGTTTCTCATATGAAATTTCACATGAGAATGAAACATTAACACTGGAGTGCATAGTCACTAAAAGGTTGATCGCACATAGAAATATCAGGACGAGCGAACTTTGAAATAAAGTTGGCTGGATACCATCATTCCCCCTTTCTAGCTATAGCCATGCTGGCTACAACAACACCAACTAAGAACCTGATCAAACACGGCCATCAGCCATTTGATTGTGTATAAAATTGAATTATTTAATCTAGTCATTAGAGACTATGCACATGAGCCTAAGGCTTTTACCTAGTCTGAAAGTCGCTCGTAGTAACTTATATGTACCTCAGTGAAAGAACTCGTTTATGGTTCATAAATAAAAAGAATAGGTAATTTCATTGATTATAACTTAAGCGGCCGAGCTGATTTTCCTAGCGCCATCGCCATCTGTCACAAGTTATAACTATTTGAGTATGAGCATTTTGACCCAATGAACGATTTCTGTGCGTTATAAATAATTATCAGTCATACAAGAGCCACTATACACTTGAGGGCACAAACCTCTAAAACTTGGGAATTATTCTTGTCCCGAATTTTATTATGTGACGTTAAGTGTATCTATTTTAGAACTTATATTTGATTTAAAAGTGTTAAAGTTACATATATCATGTCAATTGGAGAAAGTTCTCTTGAAAAATAACTCAAATGCTTTTGGCTTCCTCTATTTTTTATTTGTCCTAATAGTTATTTAAAATTTAAAACTATGATATTTCATAACTTAGTGCTGCATTATTCAATTCAATAATCTGAGCGATTTATCTTATATAATAAATAATGCAATGTACGTTCTTTTATCTTTCAGAGAGTTTATATTTAAACTCTTTAACTTGTAAATACTGTTTTACCTTTTTGGGTAACGATCTTCACCAATTAATTGAGCATTCAAAGGCATGTTGTGGCGTGGAAAGGCCTGACAAAAGCTATTTGTATGTTTGCATCTCATGTGATTATCATACATACAATAAAGATCACATGCTTAAACATATTCGCTTACATACTGGCGAGAAACCATATAAATGTTATATTTGCAGTTATCGAAGCAATAGTGAGTCTAATTTGAAATGCCACATGAAAAGTCAGCATTTATTGTAGATTATTTCTCGTATATATGGATGTTTTATTTGAATAAATTCGTACATACTATACGTAAGGAGTGGACACAAAGAAAAACAGTAAAGTAATTTACCTAGTTTAAAAATTAAATTAATAAGATTCTCCATAAAAATTGTGAAGAGGCTTTTGCTTTACCATAATACATATTTATTTATAATATTAATAAATCATGTCATTATTACTGTTAATTTTTCTTCCAGAATTAAAAAGTTTACAATGCAATCATTGTTTGAATTTTCTAGGGAATGATACTAACGTGATGATCGAACACTCTAAATACTGCGAGGGTGTTTTGAGACCTGACAAGAGTTACAAATTTATTTGCTGCGTGTGTGATTATCACAGCTACTATAACCAAAACATGGTAAGACATTTTCGTAAACATACGGGAGAAAAACCATTTAAATGTCCTCTTTGTGAATATAAATCCAACGATCCATCCAATTTGAAATTTCATATGAGAATTAAACATTAAAACCCTGTATTCTATTGTCAAACTATGTAGTAACAAACAAGTTATGTATAAATATTTGAAGTTAAAACAAATGATGATAATTCCTTCTCTAATTTAAAGTCTTACTTAAAAAAACAATACTATTTTGCTGTAATCCAAGATGCTCGTGTTTTTATAATTTTCTATAGCTGTTAAAATTAGTGTACCTTGAAAGAAGGATTGTCTTTAGTTTTTCATAAAACAAAAATAATTGACAGCAACGTTGCAAAATGTGTAAGTGTATAGTTTGTCTTAATATCGAGTGTATTAATCTCTCTCTTTAAAGATTTTTATCCACCAAATTTAGACAAATTTCATCAAGTCAGTATCTAAAGCTGCTACTCCTGAGTAAATAAATTTGAAACTTTTAGAATATTCAAACTTTAGATTTCTAAAGAATTTTTATTTTTTGTTTTTTTACTGTGATTAATTTTCATATTGAAAACAAAGTGTAAGGAAATGTCCCAGGTACCAGGTCCCTCTGATGGAGAATTGTTCAAACTCCGGGCGAGACCAATGCTCCGAGATGATCGTTTTTGGTGACCACAATATCAAACCGTCAGAATTTCTGATGGTGATAGCTTTGATTTTGCTGATATAGATATTTCGATGAAGAAGTTATACTTGAAAACAAAGATCATACTACTCCAAACCTTTGGGTCTGCTGATATAGTTATCTCGATGAAGAAGTTATACTTGAAAGCAAAGATCATACTACTCCAAACCTGGATTTCGTACCTGAACAAAGCCCAAATTGTTGAGCAGGAAACCTCCAAAACAAAAATTTCATACAATATAAAATATGTAGTTTTTCCTCCTGATATGTGTCAAATCTGTAGAAACAAATTCAAATCTGAACATTGTTTTAAAGTACATATTCGAATGGCGCACGAAACAATGATAGACACAATTTATTCCTTAACAACCAAGCCATAAGAGTAAACCAGTCGGTGTGGTGAGATCTGATGGAAAGTGTGTAGATGGAATGACTATGAATCCTTGGAAAGCTAGGTGTGTGACGCTACCTGCACCGACACTCTCACCCCTTCGAAGATTAAGCTGACAAGCAAATGTCGCAGAACAGGCAATTTCAAGGGGGGAAAAAAATACAAGAATCTCACAAATCAATACCTGTTTGTACCCATAGCTGTGGAATCTATGGAACCTAGGTGTGAGAATGCTAGAAATATGGTTCATAAGGTAAGCATAATGGTTATGGAGGCAACGGGGGAAAAGCCGATATTTTTCGTTCCTTTGCCAGAGAATAAGAGTTGTGATGAAAGAGAAAAGAAAAAAAAATGCAGCATGTCATGTTTTTCATTTATACAGGGTGAGCATAAAGTCTCACCCCACCCCCCGTATCTCGAGAATGGCTAAAAATACAAGAAAACGCAAAAAACCCGTATTCCTTAATTTTTAGGGGGATTAATTTTCAGCCAAAAAAAATTTGCCTACACCGCCCCAGTCAGACTGGGCATGGACCAAATTTAAAATCTTAAATAGAATGGTATGTCTTGTGGCATATTGTTTTAAAGGTCTCACAGAGAGAAGTTCATTACAACAAATTTCAGTGAGCTACAACTTACCGTTCTCGAGATACAGGGTTGGACGCCCTCCGTAATATCCATATATTTTGACCTATAACTCGTTAACCGTAAATTATAGAAAAATGAAATTTGTTGATAATAACTCCTTATGACAAGCACTTTCTAAAAAATTATAACTCGACATACTCTGTTGATATTTGTTTCTGGTCGGTTCCGTCAGCACCGCACGAAAACGTCCGAAAAAATTTAACGAAAAAACAAATCCAGTTTTAAACTTGTTCGAAAGTTCTTGCGATAAGGAGTTATTATCAACAAATTTCATTTTTCTGGAATTTACGGTCAACGAGTATAGGTCAAATATATAGGATATTACGCAGGACGTCCGACCTGTATCTCGAGAACGGTAAGTTGTAGCTCACTGAAATTTGTTGTAATGAACTTCTCTTTATGAGACCTTTAAAACATGATGCCACAAGACATACCATTCTATTTAAGATTTTAAAATTGGTCCATGACCAGCCTGACTGGGGCCGTGTAGGCAAATTTTTTTTGGCTGAAAATTAATCCCCTAAAAATTAAGGATACGGTTTTTGCGTTTCTTGTATTTTCAGCCATTCTTGAGATACGGGGGGTGGGGTGAGACTTTATGCTCACCTGTATAATTCAGTGTGTTGATTCACTGAGACATGGCCGTACTTCGTTAAAGAAAAAATATTTGGTAGTTACGTATAGATAGTTAACTTTACGCATTACCTATTCTCAATGAGATACAACTTTAGTTACAAATTTATTTCATCATGTTTGATTATCATCTTGAGGAAAAAAGCCGCTTTGTGGCAATAAAATTAAGCTCATTTGGGCTTTTGGTTAAATATATTATGACTTCGCCTGAATAAAATAAGTGACGTTAGTTGTAGAGATTTAACCTGCTCTTGAAAATCAGTAAATGTGCCCTCAAAAATCTCCTCCATACTCAAAATAATTTTTCGTACCGCCTCTTTTCGTACAAAAAAAAAAATCATAAACAATTCGAACAACTTTTTGAACTAGAAGCTAAAACCTTTCAAAGATTAAAAAAAACTTTATTCCTTTTTATTTGTACTTAATGTGGCAAAATATTGTAACACCAAACTTTTAGTTCACAAATGCATTGATGGCACTAATCGAGTATCACTGAAACATTCTTACCCTTATTTTATATACATAACTGTATTTACATACAAATTCACTATAACCCTTGTATCGTTCAAATTTTTAAATTTAGTCCTGTTGTAAAATTAGTTGGATTAGCAACCTTTTTTTTAGTTTTACCCATTAAAACTGAGTTTTTTTGGTTTCATAAGTCTAACAATGAAAATTTCACTTATTTTTTCAGAAAAATTATCGCTTAACTGCAAGCATTGTTTTCTTCTTTTGGAAAACGATCCCAACATCATAGATCATTCCAGGTCCTGTTTGGGTGTGGTGAGACCCGACAAGAATTTCAAATATGTATGTATCATGTGTGATTATCATTCTTACAGCAATCACAATATGCTAAAACATTTTCGTGTACATACGGGTGAGAAACCATATAAATGCCCACATTGTCAACATCGATCGAGGGATATATCCAATTTAAAACTTCACATGAGAACTCAGCATTGAAAACCTGTCAAATAAAGACACAATTACCTACCTCTCGATTTTCTATTATCGCTATATTTTGAGATTTTTTTACAAAATTACTTGTAAATTTTGTAAGTTAAATCCGACCATCTGCAATACGTCTGTACAAAATTTAGTTAAAAATTTAGTTTGCGCGTTTCCTGGAATGCAAATAATAAACTGAACGACTGACAAACAGGTTATTAAACGTATAGAAATATGATTTTTTTTTTAAATCAGAGCAATTTTTTTACAAAAACGAACACTATTCTTCCAATATCACAAATATTCATTCTCGGAAATAAGATTGAAAATATGCAGAGACTTCAATAGCAAAATAATCAAACAACATATTCACATAAATAGCCTGCCGTGGAGGAAAAAAATGACTTTGGACAAATGCTATGTTACCCTTGTACATAGAAAAAATCTTAACAGATAATGACCGATTACTTGGTACTTTCTATAACTTACAGGTATGTAATAGGAAGTTTAAATATAAATATTTCCAAAAAAAGTTTACTAAAATTATTCTTTATAATTAATAATGGTAGCTCCTGCATTAAGTGAATAAATCCATGCTTTTAGATGGTTTTACCACAAGCTGCTTTTCTGAAACTGATCAATGTTTTCAGAAACATAATATTTAAAATATCTTTCCATATACGTTTTATTATTTCCCTGATTCATCTCAGTATTATATTATTAGTGAATGAATTTTATTCAACAAAATGTGGTCGGTTTTTTCTTCAACGAGGTTAATTAAGACAAAAACAAAATCAGTTATAATTATAATCACAATAACAGAAGTGTTTGTTTTCTTCTAAACCCCCGGTATATTGTGTATATTTTACAGTTAGTGTTAATTATATGGGGGTGTTGACTATTACTTCTTGAATTTGTGTGAAGTGTGTGTGTGTCTGTGTATGTGTATGTTTCGATTTGTATAAATGATTTGTGTACAGTGAGTGAGAATGCCCGTTAAATAAAAAGCCTCTTAAAGGACACTACTTTCAAAAGGGGGTTCAAATGGAGACACAGGAGGTCAAAGAGGAGACTATGTCAAAAAAAAATAATTAAATTTCAAGATATACTCGTACAAACAATATTTGGATGGATGACTCGGCAATTTTGTGAAGATCCTTATTTAATAAATTTGAACAGGTTATGTAATTTTACAAACTCATCAGGGTATTAATTAATGTATTTACTAATAAAATTTAAGTAAAAAGAAATACATGTTTCACCTGTTAAGGCATCTTTAGTCAGTTACATGAGAACTTCATACATTGTAGAAAAGATATTGAAGCACGTCTTTCTTTTTACTTTAAGTACAACTAGTCAATACATAAAAAATATCCTGTAAAGTTTGTAAATTTCACATAACCTGTCCTCAATTATTACAGACAGTAAATAGATAATGCAATAGTTCTTTATGAACATGCTCGATATACAGTATGTTTCAGAAAAGGTGGCCACCCCCTCGTAACTTTTGAACGCGACGGAATTTTTCAATTCTGTAAAGTTCTAAGCATAGGAAGTGCCCTATGGCCCATCCTATGGTCATACTTATTTTAGGCCCCATTCGGCCCTTCCGGGTTTTAGGCCATATTTTTTCATTTTTCTTGCGAATTTTAAATAGAATGCTATATTTTTTATTCCTGTCAATTAAAGTCCAAATCAGGATGAGTATAATAAGTTTTTAAAATTTTCAAAAACCTTATCAGGGGCGGAGCTGGTAGGGTGCAAGGTTCAAAACTGTTACACCCTGTATTTCAGCGTCAGTTAGATTTTTTAGTACAATTTTTGTTTACATAGGTTCAAAATATTGTTTTACATCATATGAAATCAAAAAATATTCTTGTTTACATTTAATCAGGGCCGTAATTAAAGTTTCGTAAAAGTACTTTTTTTCTCACGTCAATTTTTCCGAAAATTAATGGTGTTTTCGAAATTGGCATTTTTAGAGGTGAAAGTCTGCAATGACATATGTTTTTTATAAGTATAAGTATAAGTATAAGTAGTGCTTTATTTAGACTGTCAGCGCAAGACAGGTAGTCCCATTATGCCAACAGTTTAACAAAGCACCTCTTTATTTATTTGAGTATAAATACAATGTAAAAAATTAACAACAATTAGAGAGTAAAGATAATAAAAAACAAGAAATGGAAATAATAGAGGAAGATAGTATAACAATAATAGAAATTATTCAAGTTAAAAGAAAAGAAAAAAAAAAAAATCACATTCAATCACACATTCACACCAGGTACGGTAGTATAAGGAGGTCATTAAGGGAGGAGGAAGGATAATAAGGATTAAAGGGGGATTGTTTTCTTGCCAACAGCTTCAATAAGGGAAGATCTAAATCGAAAGAAAGATTTACAGTTGAGAATGGGGGGTGGAATGGAGTTCCAAAGGGCAATTGAGGATGACAGGAATTCCTTGTGATATGCTTCTGTTCTACAGGATGGGATTTCAAGGAGGAGATGATGAGACCTTGTTTCTCGAGAGCTGATGTTGGAACGGAAGCAATAATTTTCGAACAGATATGAAGGAGAGTTTGAAGATATAATTTTGTAGAGTAGGAATAGAGTGAGGAGTTTTCTCCTGCCCTCGACTTTAGACCACTGAAGACGGTTAAAGTAAGGAGTTATGTGATCCCGACGCCTAGCATTGAAAATAAAACGGACACAAGCATTTTGTGCCCGTTGTAATCTATTCGCTTCTACCTGAGTAATTCCCAGGAGAAGTGGGGCACAGTATTCGAAAAGTGGCAAGACGTGGAATTTAATTAGAAGCTTTTTAGTGTTTAACGAGAGATATTTTTTAAGACGACCTAAAGACCGGAGTGCCCCAAAGACTTTTTTCCTGATATTATTTACTTCAAATTTCCAGCTGAGGGTGCGGTCAAACATAATACCAAGGTTTTTGGCTGATTCGACAACCTCTATGTCGTCTCCATCTACCTGAATGAATGGAGATGGAACAGAAATGCGCCGAAGAATGTGATGGCTACTGATTAGAAGTACCTTGGTTTTTGAAGAGTTAATTTTAAGACCGTTGTTTTTCGACCACGTAACGAGATTACTGATTTCATTATTGATGACTTGGGCTGCCTCGGCTGTCTCGGAAGGATCGAAGGAGTAATAGATTTGTAAGTCATCGGCGTATAGATGAAAGCGAGATGACAAGAAACAAGAAGGAATATCGTTGATGAATAACGAGAACAGTAGGGGTCCTAAAACAGAGCCCTGAGGAACCCCTGAAACCACGGGCATCCATTTGGATTTTTTTTGGTCGACTCCCAACACACATTGAAATCGTTCAGTAAGGTATGATCTGAACCATGCAATGACGTCGGGGTCAAAACCAAAGATGTTTTGCATCTTTGAGAGCAGCAGATGATGAGAAACGAGGTCGAAGGCCTTTGAAAAGTCAAATAAAACGAGGACAGTAGCCATTTTGTTGTCCCTAGAGAGCTGTATGTCATTTGTAACTTTTAACAATGCTGAACAAGTACTATGACCAGACCGGAATCCTGATTGAAAGAGACTCAAAAGATTGTGTGTATTGATATATTTTGATATTTGATGATGAATCATACGCTCCAAAACCTTAGATAAGGAGCAAAGAAGACTGATTGGCCTGTATTCGGAAGGTCCAGAGGGGTTTTTTGTTTTGGGAATCGGTCGAATCAGTCCTCTTTTCCAGACAGCGGGAAATATTTTATGATGAATGGAACAGTTGAAAATGTGAAGTATTATGGGGGCCACTATGTGCAACATACGTGTTAAATAATTCAGGGGAATCTGGTCATAGCCCATAGAAGAAGGATTTCCTTTTTTCAAGTGTCTAACCAGATCTGAGTAGGTGAATTCTTCGTATTTGAACTTAGGTATATCTGGCGGAGGCAGAGAAGAGTAATGACGTGATGCGGTTTCCATTGCTTGTCGGTCAGGTTGCGGAGTGAGAGAGAAGAAGTCCACAAGTCTGTTCACATCTACATCAGGGGGGTCTTCCTTGATCTTTGGACGGATCTTTTTGACGTTTTTGTGAAATTCGTTAATAGGGAGATCAGGAGGAAACAGAGCATGTGTGTGACGAATTTTCGGATCGCTTGTTTGGCTTTGTTACGGGCTACACGGAAATACTCAAAGTACAAACTGGAACCCGACCGCGACCTGACGAATTTTCGTCTTGCTCTGTCTCTCCTATTTAGTAAACGTTTTATTTCACTCGTCATCCAAGGTGCAGGTGGGTGGTGAGCCACAAAAGTGCGAAAAGGAGCATGTTTATTGAAGAGATCTAAGACAATATCATTGAAACAGGAAAGCTTTTCATTAATATCCTCCAAGTCGTAAGTTCTTGACCAGTTGGCCGCCTGTGCGTCTTGAAGAAAAAGGTCGGAGTTGAATTTTTTGAAATTACGCGCGGTCACAACCCGATTCTTGTGCTTACTAAGAAACAGCGAGTAAGCGACATAGATAAGATCATGGTCAGAGGAACCTACAGCGAGTTGTCCGTGGGTGAGAACATCTTGAAGAGAGGCTACGGCGAGAAGATCAAGTAATGAGCTGGAAGTTTGCGTGCGATGAGTTGCTTGAAGTGGTAGAAGATTAAGATTTAATGAAGAAAACAAAGACTTGAGTCTGAAGCTTTCCGTAGAAGACGAGAGAAGGTTACAATTGAAATCACCACAGATAAAACGATGAGAATAGTGCGGGAGGAAGTGTTCGAGTGAGTCCTCGAACTGATCCAGCGTCCCAGCTTGAGGGGGGTGGTACACGACTGCGACGAGAGTAGGGCAGGTATTCACCGTGAGCTCAACAATGAGAAACTCAGGGGACTCAGAGTAGACAGGGGGCGATGAAGCTAAAACTTTGCAATGGAATGTGTTGTTATAGTAGAGAGCGACGCCTCCGCCAGACTTATTTTGCCTATCATTGCGAACAATGCGATACCCCGGGAGAGACACCTCAGAATCAGGAATAGAGGGATCCAGCCAAGATTCAGTGACACACATCACGTCCAAGCTTGTTCCAGTGAAGAGCTCAGAAAAATCTGTGAACTTCACCGGAGGTCGCATAGAGTGCGTGTTTAAGTGACAAAGCGTAAAGTTCTTTGAGTAAGGATATAACAGAGAAGTGAGAATGTCGTTAGACCCAATGTGGGAGGGGTCGGAACTCGAGTCACTGTCACTGATATCTAACTGGGAAGCGTTGGCAAAAGGAAGGATAAGTTGCGAGGTCATGGGATGGGAGGAAGTATAAGAACAGGAGGTAGGGAAAGGAAAGGGGAGGGAGGATTAAGGGAAAGGAGAACCGTACATCTCATACATTCAACACACATTCTGATAAGGAAAAAATAAAGTATTAAAAATAATAAAGTACACAAAATAAAAAATAAACATGAAAAATGTGTACTACAGGCATAGATAATTCAGTATATACACCAAGTGACAAATCCACCGGGACGCACAGGTCCCCCCACACAACGTGTGCCTCCCCGCTGGACAAAAACAGCCCCCGTACCCCCTCCAACCGCGGAAACCACACAAAAATCGGCACACAGATAGCAAAGACATGAAAGCCAGTCCCCAAATTTGAACGAAGTAACCGCCACCGCCGACCCCTCCATACAGGGTGCAGAAAAAAAAATAAATGAATCCACAAAAAAACAGTCCTGATGTACACCCTGTATGGGAAAGGTCGACAATGGCAAGCACCCCATCCAATTACGAAAATCGTATTTTATTTACATAACTGTATTTACATAAAAAATTCACTAAAACCCTTGTATCGTTCAAATTTTTTTAAATTTATCTTGTTTAAAATTAGTTGGATTAGCAACCTTTTTTAGTTTTGTCCATTAAAACTGAGTTTTTTTTCGTTTCATAAAGTCTAACAATGAAAATTTCACTTATTTTTTTCAAAAAATTATCGCTTAACTGCAAGCATTGTTTTCTTCTTTTGGAAAACGATCCCAACATCAAGTTCATTCCAGGTCCTGTTTGGGTGGGGTGGACCCGACAAAAAATTCAAAATATTGATGTATCATGTGTGATTATCATTCTTACAGCAATCACAATATCGAAACATTTTCGTTTTACATACGGGTGAGAAACCATATAAATGGCCCACGTTGTCATCATCGATCGGGGGATATATCCAACTTAAAACTTCACATGAGAACTCAGCATTGAAACCCTGTCAAATAAAGACACAATTACCTACCTCTCGTTTTTCTATTATCGCTAATTTTTGAGATTTTTTTACAAAATTACTTGTAAATTTTGTAAGTTAAATCCGACCATCTGCAATACGCTGTACAAAATTTAGTTAAAAAATTTAGTTTGTCGCGTTTTCCTGGAATGCAAATAATAAACTGAACGACTGACAAACAGGTTATTAAACGTATAGAAATATGATTTTTTTTTTAAATCAGAGCAATTTTTTTACAAAAACGAACACTATTCTTCCAATATCACAAATATTCATTCTCGGAAAAATAAGATTGAAAATATGCAGAGACTTCAATAGCAAAATAATCAAACAACATATTCACATAAATAGCCTGCCGTGGAGGAAAAAAATGACTTTGGACAAATGCTATGTTACCCTTGTACATAAGAAAAAATCTTAACAGATAATGACCGATTACTTGGTACTTTCTATAACTTACAGGTATGTAATAGGAAGTTTAAATATAAATTTTTCCAAAAAAGTTTACTAAAATTATTCTTATAATTAATAATGGTAGCTCCTGCATTAAGTGAATAAATCCATAGCTTTTAGATGGTTTTACCACAAGCTGCTTTTCTGAAACTGATCAATGTTTTCAGAAACATAATATTTAAAATATTTTTCCATATACGTTTTATTATTTCCCTGATTCATCTCAGTATTATATTATTAGTGAATGAATTTTATTTCAACAAAATGTGGTCGGTTTTTTTCTTCAACGAGGTTAATTAAGACAAAAACAAAATCAGTTATAATTATAATCACAATAACAGAAGTGTTTGTTTTCTTCTAAACCCCCCCGGTATATTGTGTATATTTTACAGTTAGTGTTAATTTATATGGGGGTGTTGACTATTACTTCTTGAATTTGTGTGAAGTGTGTGTGTGTCTGTGTATGTGTATGTTTCGATTTGTATAAATGATTTGTGTACAGTGAGTGAGAATGCCCGTTAAATAAAAAGCCTCTTAAAGGACACTACTTTCAAAGGGGGTTCAAATGGAGACACAGGAGGTCAAAGAGGAGACTAATGTCAAAAAAAAATAATATAAATTTCAAGATATACTCGTACAAACAATATTTGGATGGATGACTCGGCAATTTTGTGAAGATCCTTATTTAATAAATTTGAACAGGTTATGTAATTTTACAAACTCATCAGGGTATTAATTAATGTATTTACTAATAAAATTTAAGTAAAAAGAAATACATGTTTCACCTGTTAAGGCATCTTTAGTCAGTTACATGAAACTTCATACATTGTAGAAAAGATATTGAAGCACGTCTTTCTTTTTACTTTAAAGTACAACTAGTCAATACATAAAAAATATCCTGTAAAGTTTGTAAATTTCACATAACCTGTCCTCAATTATTACAGACAGTAAATAGATAATGCAATAGTTCTTTATGAACATGCTCGATATACAGTATGTTTCAGAAAAGGTGGCCACCCCCTCGTAAAATTTTGAACGCGACGGAATTTTTTCAATTCTGTAAAGTTCTAAAGCATAGGAAGTGCCCTATGGCCCATCCTATGGTCTTTTCTTATTTTAGGCCCCATTCGGCCCTTCCGGGTTTTAGGCCATATTTTTTCATTTTTCTTGCGAATTTTAAAAAGAATGCTATATTTTTTATTCCTGTCAATTAAAGTCCAAATCAGGATGAGTATAATAAGTTTTTAAAATTTTCAAAAACCTTATCAGGGGCGGAGCTGGTAGGGTGCAAAAGGGTTCAAACTGTTACACCCTGTATTTCAGCGTCAGTTAGATTTTTTTTTTAGTACAATTTTTGTTTACATAGGTTCAAAAATATTGTTTTACATCATATGAAATCAAAAAATATTCTTGTTTACATTTAATCAGGGCCGTAATTTAAAGTTTCGTAAAAGTACTTTTTTTCTCACGTCAATTTTTCCGAAAATTAATGGTGTTTTCGAAATTGGCATTTTTAGAGGTGAACAGTCTGCAATGACATATGTTTTTTATAAGTATAAGTATAAGTATAAGTAGTGCTTTATTTAGACTGTCAGCGCAAGACAGGTAGTCCCATTATGCCAACAGTTTAACAAAGCACCTCTTTATTTATTTGAGTATAAATACAATGTAAAAAATTAAAAAACAATTAGAGAGTAAAGATAATAAAAAACAAGAATGGAAATAATAGAGGAAGATAGTATAACAATAATAGAAATTATTCAAGTTAAAAGAAAAGAAAAAAAAAAAAAATCACATTCAATCACACATTCACACCAGGTACGGTAGTATAAGGAGGTCATTAAGGGGGGAGGAAGGATAATAAGGATTAAAGGGGGATTGTTTTCTTGCCAACAGCTTCAATAAGGGAAGATCTAAATCGAAAGAAAGATTTACAGTTGAGAATGGGGGGTGGAATGGAGTTCCAAAGGGCAATTGAGGATGACAGGAATTCCTTGTGATATGCTTCTGTTCTACAGGATGGGATTTCAAGGAGGAGATGATGAGACCTTGTTTCTCGAGAGCTGATGTTGGAACGGAAGCAATAATTTTCGAACAGATATGAAGGAGAGTTTGAAGATATAATTTTGTAGAGTAGGAATAGAGTGAGGAGTTTTCTCCTGCCCTCGACTTTAGACCACTGAAGACGGTTAAAGTAAGGAGTTATGTGATCCCGACGCCTAGCATTGAAAATAAAACGGACACAAGCATTTTGTGCCCGTTGTAATCTATTCGCTTCTACCTGAGTAATTCCCAGGAGAAGTGGGGCACAGTATTCGAAAAGTGGCAAGACGTGGAATTTAATTAGAAGCTTTTTAGTGTTTAACGAGAGATATTTTTTAAGACGACCTAAAGACCGGAGTGCCCCAAAGACTTTTTTCCTGATATTATTTACTTCAAATTTCCAGCTGAGGGTGCGGTCAAACATAATACCAAGGTTTTTGGCTGATTCGACAACCTCTATGTCGTCTCCATCTACCTGAATGAATGGAGATGGAACAGAAATGCGCCGAAGAATGTGATGGCTACTGATTAGAAGTACCTTGGTTTTTGAAGAGTTAATTTTAAGACCGTTGTTTTTCGACCACGTAACGAGATTACTGATTTCATTATTGATGACTTGGGCTGCCTCGGCTGTCTCGGAAGGATCGAAGGAGTAATAGATTTGTAAGTCATCGGCGTATAGATGAAAGCGAGATGACAAGAAACAAGAAGGAATATCGTTGATGAATAACGAGAACAGTAGGGGTCCTAAAACAGAGCCCTGAGGAACCCCTGAAACCACGGGCATCCATTTGGATTTTTTTTGGTCGACTCCCAACACACATTGAAATCGTTCAGTAAGGTATGATCTGAACCATGCAATGACGTCGGGGTCAAAACCAAAGATGTTTTGCATCTTTGAGAGCAGCAGATGATGAGAAACGAGGTCGAAGGCCTTTGAAAAGTCAAATAAAACGAGGACAGTAGCCATTTTGTTGTCCCTAGAGAGCTGTATGTCATTTGTAACTTTTAACAATGCTGAACAAGTACTATGACCAGACCGGAATCCTGATTGAAAGAGACTCAAAAGATTGTGTGTATTGATATATTTTGATATTTGATGATGAATCATACGCTCCAAAACCTTAGATAAGGAGCAAAGAAGACTGATTGGCCTGTATTCGGAAGGTCCAGAGGGGTTTTTTGTTTTGGGAATCGGTCGAATCAGTCCTCTTTTCCAGACAGCGGGAAATATTTTATGATGAATGGAACAGTTGAAAATGTGAAGTATTATGGGGGCCACTATGTGCAACATACGTGTTAAATAATTCAGGGGAATCTGGTCATAGCCCATAGAAGAAGGATTTCCTTTTTTCAAGTGTCTAACCAGATCTGAGTAGGTGAATTCTTCGTATTTGAACTTAGGTATATCTGGCGGAGGCAGAGAAGAGTAATGACGTGATGCGGTTTCCATTGCTTGTCGGTCAGGTTGCGGAGTGAGAGAGAAGAAGTCCACAAGTCTGTTCACATCTACATCAGGGGGGTCTTCCTTGATCTTTGGACGGATCTTTTTGACGTTTTTGTGAAATTCGTTAATAGGGAGATCAGGAGGAAACAGAGCATGTGTGTGACGAATTTTCGGATCGCTTGTTTGGCTTTGTTACGGGCTACACGGAAATACTCAAAGTACAAACTGGAACCCGACCGCGACCTGACGAATTTTCGTCTTGCTCTGTCTCTCCTATTTAGTAAACGTTTTATTTCACTCGTCATCCAAGGTGCAGGTGGGTGGTGAGCCACAAAAGTGCGAAAAGGAGCATGTTTATTGAAGAGATCTAAGACAATATCATTGAAACAGGAAAGCTTTTCATTAATATCCTCCAAGTCGTAAGTTCTTGACCAGTTGGCCGCCTGTGCGTCTTGAAGAAAAAGGTCGGAGTTGAATTTTTTGAAATTACGCGCGGTCACAACCCGATTCTTGTGCTTACTAAGAAACAGCGAGTAAGCGACATAGATAAGATCATGGTCAGAGGAACCTACAGCGAGTTGTCCGTGGGTGAGAACATCTTGAAGAGAGGCTACGGCGAGAAGATCAAGTAATGAGCTGGAAGTTTGCGTGCGATGAGTTGCTTGAAGTGGTAGAAGATTAAGATTTAATGAAGAAAACAAAGACTTGAGTCTGAAGCTTTCCGTAGAAGACGAGAGAAGGTTACAATTGAAATCACCACAGATAAAACGATGAGAATAGTGCGGGAGGAAGTGTTCGAGTGAGTCCTCGAACTGATCCAGCGTCCCAGCTTGAGGGGGGTGGTACACGACTGCGACGAGAGTAGGGCAGGTATTCACCGTGAGCTCAACAATGAGAAACTCAGGGGACTCAGAGTAGACAGGGGGCGATGAAGCTAAAACTTTGCAATGGAATGTGTTGTTATAGTAGAGAGCGACGCCTCCGCCAGACTTATTTTGCCTATCATTGCGAACAATGCGATACCCCGGGAGAGACACCTCAGAATCAGGAATAGAGGGATCCAGCCAAGATTCAGTGACACACATCACGTCCAAGCTTGTTCCAGTGAAGAGCTCAGAAAAATCTGTGAACTTCACCGGAGGTCGCATAGAGTGCGTGTTTAAGTGACAAAGCGTAAAGTTCTTTGAGTAAGGATATAACAGAGAAGTGAGAATGTCGTTAGACCCAATGTGGGAGGGGTCGGAACTCGAGTCACTGTCACTGATATCTAACTGGGAAGCGTTGGCAAAAGGAAGGATAAGTTGCGAGGTCATGGGATGGGAGGAAGTATAAGAACAGGAGGTAGGGAAAGGAAAGGGGAGGGAGGATTAAGGGAAAGGAGAACCGTACATCTCATACATTCAACACACATTCTGATAAGGAAAAAATAAAGTATTAAAAATAATAAAGTACACAAAATAAAAAATAAACATGAAAAATGTGTACTACAGGCATAGATAATTCAGTATATACACCAAGTGACAAATCCACCGGGACGCACAGGTCCCCCCACACAACGTGTGCCTCCCCCGCTGGACAAAAACAGCCCCCGTACCCCCTCCAACCGCGGAAACCACACAAAAATCGGCACACAGATAGCAAAGACATGAAAGCCAGTCCCCAAATTTGAACGAAGTAACCGCCACCGCCGACCCCTCCATACAGGGTGCAGAAAAAAAAATAAATGAATCCACAAAAAAAAGTCCTGATGTACACCCTGTATGGGAAAGGTCGACAATGGCAAGCACCCCATCCAATTACGAAAATCGGCCCCCATGCTCCCGCCATCCCCGTACCAACCCCCGTGTGATCCCCCCAATCAGAGGAAACACGAAAAATGTCTCCGCCCAACAGGAAAACACACCCGCCACAAGAGAAAAAACCCAAGCGCCCCGCCAAATCCGTCACGCATAGTTATGCAATAGCGTAATTAGGTTCCCCTTATGTAGATAGTATAAGTAAAACTATGAACTTTCTATAATAATATTCTCTTCTCTGTTGTCACCGTTGTCGAGTGAGTTAGCGCGCCAGGCACCGCACGCACGGTGACCCGGGCTCGATCCCCTGCGGAGCAGGAACCTCTCTGCTCTGTACCCGGATGCACGGGGTCCACTCACACCTCGTGAGGACAAATGAGTTTATGCTTAATATCGAAAGAAAACTTAACGGAGAAGCTATTAAGGTCATAAAAAAGGACATTTAACCTGCTAGTTTTTTCACAACAGTGTCCGGTAAAGTGGGTGAATTTCGAAATTATTGAACTTTTTTTGTTGAGGAAAACACAATTGGCATAGAAAATAAATGGTACCTAATAAGGGAATAATACTTCAAATAACATAACAAAATATGAAATTAAATGAACCTGCCTAACCTGCATGGTACTATGATCATATCACAACGGGGGTGTTACCCTCCATTCGCAGGAAACTCAACAACCTGCTAACCACATTTATCTCACCCAGCCTAGGTTAGGCTGGAATGTCAGCATCACGAAGTCTTCACCTCGCTGGACGATGCTTAACTTCGGTGATCCTACAAGAATCGTTGCATACAATGCGCCATCGGACTGAACTTTGAAGAGTGAAAAAAAAGAGAGAAAAAAAATCCGCCACTGATTTAGAAGAAATAATTTTCATTTAATTTCATATTTTGTTATGTTATTTGAAGTATTATTCCCTTATTAGGTACCATTTATTTTCTATGCCAATTGTGTTTCCTCAACAAAAAAAGTTCAATAATTTCGAAATTCACCCACTTTACCGGACACTGTTGTGAAAAAACTAGCAGGTTAAATGTCCTTTTTTATGACCTTAATAGCTTCTCCCTTAAGTTTTCTTTCGATATTAAGCATAAAAAACATATGTCATTGCAGACTTTCACCTCTAAAAATGCCAATTTCGAAAACACCATTAATTTTCGGAAAAATTGACGTGAGAAAAAAAGTACTTTTACGAAAATTTAATTACGGCCCTGATTAAATGTAAACAAGAATATTTTTTGATTTCATATGATGTAAAACAATATTTTGAACCTATGTAAACAAAAATTGTACTAAAAAATCTAATTGACGCTGAAATACAGGGTGTAACAGTTTTGAACCTTGCACTCTACCAGCTCCGCCCCTGATAAGGATTTTGAAAATTTTAAAAACTTATTATACTCAGCCTGATTTGGACTTTAATTGACAGGAATAAAAATTATAGCATTCCATTTAAAATTCGCGAGAAAAATGAAAAAATATGGCCTAAAACCCGGAAGGGCCAAATGGGGCCTAAAATAAGTATGACCACAGGATGGGCCATAGGGCACTTTCTATGCTTAGAACTTTACAGAATTGAAAAATTCCGTCGCGTTCAAAAGTTACGAGGGGGTGGCCACCTTTTCTGAAACATACTGTATAAAACCGTGCTGAGACTATTTATTTCACAAGTCATTTTATTTCTAGCTTAACCCCTTTAGTCGTGGTTAGCTGTTATATTTATTTATGTTACTTTTATCTAATATCATTTTCTAAGAACGAGGTGGAATGTATTAGTCATTTTACTTTACATATTTCCAATACTCTGATTTCTATTTCTAGTCATTTATAAGTAATAGGTATAGTCATTTAGTATTGATCTAAGATAGATTTCTTTTTTTTCTCAATAAATAAATGTTCCTTTTGTCTTTTGTGTGTCGTAATTATGTAGTTTTTAATGATTTCGCATATTTGTTATTGACTTCTTATCATTAATCATAGTCTTTTACGGTTTCGCATTACCCCAAGTAAGAACGATAAATAATCGTCTTTTGTATTCAAAAGAACTAAAAAGTTGAATATCTTTTGATTACTAATTACAAAATTGATAATCTGGAATTGGTATAACTTAAAAATGTATAAAAATTGATTTATTTGCTCAATTTTATGAAATAGCTGCATGCACAGTTTCCTCTCCCTCCAGGTACACATTTCCTTCTCTCTTTCAGATTTGACTTGTATTCACTGTAGTCAGAAACTTTCGAAAAATTTCGAGTTCTTAATGAACCATTGCAGATCCTGTGAAGTGATGCCTCGACACGATAAGTCATTCAATTACATGTGCTGGTCGTGCTTGTATCACACTTACAACAATCACAACATGATGCGTCACATCAGGAAACACCTGGATGAAAAACCATATAAATGTTTATATTGTGATCGTCAGTGGCGAAGTATATCGAACTTGAAAGTGCACGTAAGAACTCAGCATTTCAGTGAGTCCAATTAGTTTTAGTTGTCATAGAAATAATCCATTTGTATATAAAGTTTTTCTTTTGTGTCATACATGTATGTCATTGTGTTGATCTGGTGTTTCAATTTTTTAAAGAAGAAACTTTCTGTGAATAGTTTTTGGTACTATTGTTCTGTAGTAAAAATAAATATGATTACAATTATCATGGATTTGTTGGGTATCCCGCGCCCTAACGTCTAGCTAACAATAAAATTGTTTTCATTATTACTTTTTCATTGTTTCATAATCATAACATATGAGATGATTTTTTTTATGAATTCTAATTTTTGTTAGTATATTTCTTACGAATAGGTACTTCTTCACATTTAAAAGTCCAAATTTATATTGCCCGTATTCATAAATAGAAGCGAAAGCTTTTCCTTGTGAAATTTGAAGTAATTGCTTTAGTCGGTATTCATAAAGTTTTGAGAACAAAAGTTTTTCCTTCTTTGGGAAGTACATGGTACTTGAATATTCATAAAGTACTAAGAAGATTATGTATTTCGCCACATCAAATACATATCTCATGGATTATTCTTAAAATATACTTACAATATTACTTCAAAAACTATTGTGAACATCACACAACTACGAGTATTCTGATCCCTTCAAAAGAAGTGAAATGCGACCACTAATTACTAAGAATATTTGACTTTATAAATTTTATTTATAAAAATAAGATTTAAAAATTTGTCAATGGGAATGAACTCTCATATTATTATTATTAATTTCTATAATAAAGGAAAGTAAAAAGAACATACCCGCAGCAAATGAAATTATTCTTTACTCAATAATAAACATTATTATTATGTTTTTAGAAATTGTTGTACATACTTGTACCTTTGTAATAAAATAAAAATATTAATAAATTTAAAAATCTTATGACCTACAGAATTCGTCACTTGCATTCATTGCAGAAACCCTCTAAAGAAAAGATGCTACGTACATATTATTTCATTCCCGTCTTGTCTTGGTTGTGAAAGAATAACCAAGTACCACAACTATGTGTGTTTTTTGTGTAACTATCACACTTTAAACAATTACAACATGCTTGGTCACATACGAAAACATCTGGGTGATAAACCATTAAAATGTTCATATTGTGAGTACAGAACGTCTTATATGGGACATTTGAAATCTCACATGAAAATAAGACATGGTTATTAAAAAATAAAATTACACAAATACAGATACTTTGTCTACATAAATTAAAAACTTGTTTTAATTTATCTTTTATTCTTTAGATGTGCAAAACTTGGGGCCTATACTATGTAATTTATTGCTCAAAAGAAAATGTTTGCAAAATCTTCAGCAATATTCTAATTTAGTTAGATTGTATTCCTAGCATTTGCGCGTGAATTGTATTCTTAGCATTGCGTCGATTTATTCTCATTTAGTTACGAAAATTGACGAACTGGCGAGCTAGAATATCACTTAAACAAACTATTACGAGTATGATAAATGCACAATAATCTCGGAGATTACTCATCAACAAATTTGGATTCCAGAAATAATCTCTTGTTGTTCAATGCGGTATTGCTCTGACAAAAGATGCCGAAATTATTCTAAAGCATTGTCGTACTTGTCCTGCTTCTGAGAGAATTAACAGTTTGTACAACTATGTTTGTTTTTCGTGTGACTATCACACAATCAACAACTAAACATGTTGGGTCACATACGAAAACATTTGGGCGAGAGACCATTTCAATGTTTTTACTGTAGTTATAGTTCATCTTATTTGGGGGATCTAAAAACACATTTGAAAATAAGGCACAACTATGTAAACTAATTTCAGTTTTAAATTACCTGGTGTCTACACCACCCGACTAGAATAAAGAAGATTTTTTTATTTGCAACAGATGAAAAATGTGTGTCCATCACCATTTAAGACGATTTCAATACAACTTCGAGTACCCACATGATAGTTTAAGAGGATATCTACAGGGTGGTCATGCGAAATACTATTACGTCTCATTTGGACTGCCCATATACAGGGTATTGCAAAAAAATTATGTCTCACCTGTACAACACTTTAGTTTTGTTTTTCGATATAACCAACGAAAAATGTGTAAATTAGAGAGGATTTTAATCCGTAATATTTTTTCTTTTTTAAAACTCAGTTAGAAAAAAAAATCAATCATTATTTCACTTATGAACCACCTTATATTTTTTTGCTATCTATTGAGAGTGCCTGTTTTCATTACATAAACACCATTAATTCTTGTTATCCAAAAAATTAAATGAAATTCGAGATTTAGAAAAAAAATTGGTAAAAAAACCACCCTGTATGTAATATTTTAGTTTAAAAAGTACGAAAAGTAAAATTATCAAATAAAATTCAGGTCGATCCATTTAAAAATCGAAAGTTGACACCGCAATCTCTGACTTTTGAACCACCTCTGTATATAAAAAAAATATGACTGAATCCGCATAATTAGGACCTTGGATTTTTTATTTTTCAAAAAAATTCATGGGTCGAGTATTTGAGGTGTCAACTTTGGTGGGACACCCTGTTTATAATCTTTACTTTAAATTCAACTTTGATTTTTCCCAAAATTTCAGAAATAATTTGTTATCATTGCCGTAAGGTTTTATCAACCATACTGAACATTATGGACTCATACCAAGTCTTGCGACTTTATGGCGCGACCAAATAAAGAATATATTATCGTGTTACACTTGGACTACCATACTTATTTTTCCAGCAATATGTTGAACCACATAAGATCACATCTTGGTGAAAAGCTCATAAGTGTCCTTTTTGTGATCACCGAACAACAGTACGGTCTGATTTACGCAAACACGTGAAAATACGACACTCAAATCTGTGACATACATACTCGTAAAGTTTTTTTTTTTTTTTGTCAATATGTACTGTCAATTTAAGCTACAGTGACTCGCGTTTGCTTTATTTGTTGTACTAAAAAAATATACAATTTTATTTTGATTTCAAAGAAATTTTCTTTTTTATTTGTTTAAAATTTCCAACCCTCTCTTTTTTCGTTGTTTAACGTCTTTTTGACCATCTAGATCAATCGAGACGGGGGTTTTACCTTCCATTTGCTAAAAACTCACAAAACAGCTACCTACATGAAGCTCACCCAGCCTGGGTTCGAGCGGGAAAAGCAAGCATCACGAGAGTTCTAATTTGAATGGTAATGCATCCAAGTCCTATCCTCTCTGGACGTTGCCTTATTTCAGTAACAGAACGAGAACTGGTGCTTTAAACTTGCATTCGATGCTGCAGTATATTTTATATCTAGTGTTATATTATTGGTAAAATCATTTGGCAATTTGTTGGCATGCAAATAATTTGGGAAAAGGTTAATTGAAAAAAATGAGCAAAATCATTAACGAAAAAATATGTTCACTATCTCTTTGCAAGGGTTGAGAGGTACTTGTAAGTATTCTTGATTGTATGTAAATTAGTAAAGTCAAAAACTTCTTTAATAAAAATGGTAAATAAAAAATTAATTGAAATTATACTCACCCTCTTCTCAATAAATTCAAAGGTCCGATTTAAAAAAAAAAAAATTAAATTCAATCAATTCGAGAATTTTTATTGAATTTGTCATTTTTCATCTCTTTGTATTTCAGACCATGTTTCTTGTGTTTACTGTAATATTTATTTAAGAAAAACAGCAAGAGATTTATTACATCATTGTGAGACGTGTTACGCTATGGAAAGAATTAACAAATTATATAAGTGGATGTGCTATACATGTGATTATCACACATATCATATGCATAATATGTTACGACATGTTCGTAAACACCTTGGTGAAAAACCTTTTAAATGTTTTCATTGTGATTATACTTCTATTACACTTGCAAATGTGAAAACTCATGAGCAAATCCGACATTCTTAAACGAAAAAAAGAACTTAATGCATCTAATGAAGAAAATACTTTTTGCTTGTTCTTCAGAAACATCAAATGTATTTGTTGCATCAATGATAAAGCCTTTTATCAATTTTTTCATCAGAACACCAAATATCAGCTCGTTGATTAGATCCTTCCCCTTCCACACTGTGTAATTCCATGCAGAATCCTTAATTTTACATAAAAATCTGTAGAGGCGATTTTTTTTCTCTAGTAATAGGATTTTTATAAATATCAGAGCTCAGTAACACTCGTACTTCAAGCTAGAATAATCCTTACAAAAAAACTCTATTTTAATCCATAAAATAAAACTCTATTTTATCTTTCACGAGTGAAAATTTAAGTTTAACATTATGGCGTACGTATACCACTTAACTTACACTGTCTTATAATTTATAGCCCTCTCATTTTTGTCATCTCTGAACCTTTCATATGAGCCCTCAAAATATTCTTCTTTATTTTGGCTTATCATCTGCTTTTGTTAATATTTACAGATTCTTTTCTGGATGAGCCGAAGGAACAAATGTCTAGTGCTGTTATTAAAAACTCAAATCATTGAGGAAAAAAGGGTCCAAGGTGAAGAGAAAATATTGCAATATCCCGATGAGTAGATCGGAGAGGAAGCTCAGGCGTAGTAGAGGACAAGAATATGTTGATTATAAAGGCATCTCTATACCTGCACGAAAAATGAAACCTTTGCTGGAAAATTGTCGTTGTAATTGTAAACATAAGTTTGACGAATCACATCGTCAATATATGTTTGATAAATTCTGGAGCCTTGGTGACTATTCCTCCAAAGTGTTGTTTATTACCAAATTAATCAACATTTCAGAAACTAAAAGAGATAGTAGACTGCCAGAAAATCGTAATACACCAAGTCTGCGTCAGTTCACGTATCGTTACGATTTGAGCACGGGTAAGGAAATTTGTCAGAAATGTTTTCTCCGCACATTCGATATAACCCACGGTTTTATACACACAGCTATTCATAAATCATGTACAAGTGCTCTACCCAAAGACAATAGAGGTGGACTTCGAAAAAAAAGATTAAGGTAAACTTGTCGGCCAATGAAAGTGATGAAGATTTTATCCCTGATGAAGGTGAATCTGACATAGAATACGATAGTTTCAATATTTGAGAATAATTATTTCAATCAGTTTTTTTTTTTTTTTTTTAATACAATTAAAAAATATTCTCTTCCATAATTTGACGAGTGAAGTAGAAAAATGAAGGACTAAAATCTAGCGACTTTTAATTATCAATACGTGAGATTGTAAAAAACATACATTAAATGCTCTACAACTGGTTCCACATGGGAACTTCTCTTAAGACACAGTATTATCTATATCTATAAAAGAAAGCTGTCTGTATGTATGTATGTGTGTGTGTATGTGTGTATGTATGTTCTTTATACAAATCCACACCATTTGACCGAGAAACCTGAAATTTTGAACATAGGTCCGGTTGGATCAGGGAATTCTTCTAGGCTAGGTTATATCTCCCTGAGGTTAAGCTACAATGAGTAAGGATAAAAATGGATGGGTGACGCAAAAAAAATTCACGTTTTTTGACATAAATGACATTTTTTCTCGAAATTTGTCGCGACGACCTATCAACTCAAAGCGAGAAAGTTTTAGGCAAGGGTTCGAGCTTTCAATTGACATATCGATCGCGAATTTCTGATGAGCCGTTCTTGAGCTACGCCGGGTAAGGTAAAAAAATGGATGGGTAACATGTAAAATATTCACGTTTTTTGACCTAAATGACATTTTTTCTCGAAATTTGAAGTGACGACCTATCAACTCAGAGCGAGAAAGTTTTAGGCAAGGGTTTAGGCTTTCATTTGACATATTGATCGCGAAATTCTGATGAGCCATTCTTGAGCTACGCCGGGGAAGACCAGAAAATAGATGGGCGACAAAAAATATTCAGGTTTTTTTTCAAATCTAAATGACATTTTGTGTGTGTGTGTGTGTGTGTGTGTGTGGTGTGGTGTGTGTGTGTGTGGTGTGGTGTTGTGGTGTGGTGGTGTGTGTGTGGTGTGTGTGTGTGTGTGTGTGTGTGGTATGTGGTGTGGTGTGTGTGTGTGTGGTGTGTTGTTTGTGTGTGTGTGGTGTGTGTGTGTGTGTGTGTGCTTTGTGTGTGTGGTGTGGTGTGTTTGTGTGTGGTGTATGTGGGTGTGTGTGGTGTGTGCGTGTGTGGTGTGTGTGTGGTGTGGTGTGTGTGTGGTGTGTGTGTGTGTGGTGTGTGTGTGTGGGTGGGTGTGTGTGCGTGTGCGTTGTGTGTGTTTGATGGGCTGGCGAAGCGGCGGGTGTAACCCGCTAGTAATATAATAAATTACAGTTATTTTTTGTTTTCTTTGTCTTTACCGTTATCTTCTCTGATTTAAATGGTTTTAATTTTCTTGTAAAAACTTTGTTTTACACTGTTACAATGTTTTTGCAAGTGATCTTTGATGAATAATTTGTTTTTTCTTAATTCGAATGAATTTGTCGAGGATACTCTGGGTCCAATGAAATAACATGTAATTTCGATTTCTTGAACGTTGTCATTACCCTAGAAGTAAGTTCACAAAGTTCATGAATTCCTTCCTTCTCCCTATCAACTTCTAGGGCTTGTTCTTCAGAATTATCAAATGTATTTGTTGCATCAATGATAAAAGCCTTTTGTCAAATTTTCAACAGTACACCAAGTATCAGCTTGTCGATTAGATCCTTCCTCTTCACATAGTGTAATTCCATACACAATCCTTAATTTTGCACAAAATTCTGTTGAGGCAAGATAAAGAACTTCAAGCGATTTTTTTCTTTAATAAAAGATTTTTTTATAAATATCAGAGCTCAGTAACACTCGTACTTCAAACTAGAATAATCCTTACAAAAAACTCTATTTTAATCCATAAAAAATTCAAGTTAAAATTATGGCTTACGTATAATACCACTTAACTTACACTGTCTTTTATAATTTATAGCCCTCTCATTTTTGTCATTTCTGAACCGTTCACATGAGCCCTAAAAATATTATATTCTTCTTTATTTTGGCTTATCATCTGCTTTTGGTTATATTTACAGATTCTTTTCTGGATGAATCGGAGGAACAAATGTCTAGTGGTGTTATTAAAAAATCAAAATCATTGAGGAAAAAAGGGTCCAAGGTGAAAATAAAATATTCCAATATCCCGATGAGTAAATCGGAGATGAAGCTCAGGCGTAGTAGAGGACAAGAATATGTTGATTATAAAGGCATCTCTAGACCTGCACGAAAAATGAAATCTTTGCTGGAAAATTGTCGTTGTAATTGTAAACAGAAGTTTGACGAATCACATCGTCAATATATGTTTGATAAATTCTGGAGCCTTGGTGACTATTCCTCCAAAGTTTTGTTTATTACCAAATTAATCAACATTTCAGAAACTAAAAGAGATCGTAGACTGCCAGAAAATCGTAATACACCAAGTCCGCGTCAGTTCACGTATCGTTACGATTTGAGCACGGGTAAGGAAATTTGTCAGAAATGTTTTCTCCGCACATTCGATATAACCCACGGTTTTATACACACGGCTATTCATAAATCATGTACAAGTGCTCTACCCAAAGACAATAGAGGTGGACTTCGAAAAAAAAAGATTAAGGTAAACTTGTCGGCCAATGAAAGTGATGAAGATTTTATCCCTGATGAAGGTGAATCTGACATAGAATACGATAGTTTCAATATTTGAGAATAATTATTTCAATCAGTTTTTTTTTTTTTTTAATACAATTAAAAAATATTCTCTTCCATAATTTGACGAGTGAAGTAGAAAAATGAAGGACTAAAATCTAGCGACTTTTTATTATCGATACGTGAGATTGTAAAAAAACATCCATTAGATGCTCTAAAACTGGATCCACATGGGAACTTGTCCTAAGACATAGTATTATAAATTATAGTTATTATTTTTTACTAAAGAAAACAATGAGTTCCGTAGAAGATACAATCAAGAACAATATTGATACTCGGAAATCATTACTACTGCCATGAGGAAGAAGAGAATGGACTCTTAGAGACTTTCCCATCGTATTCATGCAACAATTTTAAACAAAATATCAAATGCAAAATGGTCTTTATTTAGTAAATACGGTTTTAGACATGGCGGAAATCTCATTTGAAGACATCCAAGATATAGAAAATTTTAGAATAAAAGTGAAATCTACCAAAAATTTACATCCGCTCACGCTACCTACATCCCGTCCAGCTAGTAAATGGACTCAGCAAATAAAAGAAAAACCCTGTGCCAAAATGAAATCCTATTGGCAAAGAAGAAACACACTATCATGAAGGTGCTAAGAAATCTTCGTCGACCTCAGTTTAATTTTTTTCTCTGGATCTGCGATTCATTATTACAATACATAAAAATTCAATAAAAGTAAGGTTCTTTTTCAAATTGTTGATTGAAATATCTTGTATTATACCTATTGTGGTTTTCAAGCTTGCAGGTTATTTAAGAAAACGAAAATATTAGCTTTTGCGTTAAACTAAATATCATCGAATTTTCATCTCTTATTGATCTCTCTACCTTCTGTTTATCTCATTGAACAAAATGATTCTCTCCACAGATATTTCTTGTTTTCTTGCAACCTCGGTGGCTTATGGAGGAGATAACATTGCAAATTATCAACTCCCCATGAACCGCATGGAGATAAAACGCAGGCGTAATAGAGGCCTAGAGTATTATGACTATAAAGGAATCTATCGACCTGCCCGGAAAATGAGACCTTTGCTAGAAAATTGTCGGTGTAATTGTAAGAATACATTCGACGAAGCACATCGTCAACTTATGTTTGATACATTCTGGAGCCTCGAAGACAAATCGTCCAAAGTCTTTTTCCTTAGCAAATTGATCGATGTATTGGAGCCGCAAAGAGATAGAAGATTACCAGAAGATCGTGTAACTCCAAGTAGAAGACAGTTTACATACAAATACAATTTGAATACTGGCTCAGAAATGTGTCAAAAATGTTTTCAGTGTACTTTTGACATTAATGATAATTATATACATGGTATCATCAAAAGTTCAACTTCAACTGAAACACCCAAAAATAATAAGAGTAAGATTCTTACATTAAATTCTTGAAGAGACTAGGTAAATTTCTTTTAGTATATTTAATTCTGATAGTATTCATCTATAGTAGAAAATAAAATTTATCATATTCTATGTTAACCACTTTCGTGATATCACAACTAATAAAACTCGCTTTACTGGGGAATTCAACCACAGATCTTCAGATTACAAGCCGCCTTATCGATCATCTAGTGTTGGAAATCATAGAAATTAGTGTTTGACGCTGATACTAAACTTGAGTGCAGGTTTCTGTTTCGAATAATTGAGGATTTTCATGAAAATTATAAAAATAAAATAATCTTTGAATTCAACAACTGACTCAACATCCTGAATATAATGAAGAGACTAAAAAATACTATATTTTTGCAAATTGGATAGTTAATTATTACCGAATTATTAGGAGAATTAGGAAGTAAAGTAAGTAAAAATCAGGTCGGTGATTTGAAATCCAAACACGTCAAGATCCACAGATGACGTCAAGGACAAAATCCCAAGAGATATGTGATGCGCACGCACTCCCTATCCCTAAAGCATTATGATACTTATTTGTGACGTCATCGTTATTTCCATGAAAATAGTACATTTCACACATGCTGACTTTGAAGCCCTGCAAATTCAAAACGAAATCTCCGATTTACCTATATTTTTCTTCTTGATTTTTCAATTTACATCTTTTTCTTGGATTCATTTCTAGTTGAAAACACCATTTTAATAAAATAGAAGATAGATGGATAGAGAATATTATGGTCAAAATGTAAGACACGGTCGTATTGCATCGAAGTACAACCAACTAGCCGCTTTCTCCGGGATGCTTCGGAACAATTTATTTTTTGTAGCCCAATTCTCACCCTACTTCTTTTGGTGTTGACATCTAATTGTGTTAAAAATAAAATTACATATCAAGCAACTTAGATGTTAAAAAGCACACATAAATGGTCAGCTGTGCAATAAAATAAACTTTACTTGTTTAGAACGTTTTCTTTAAAACATAGAAACAGTTCATCTGTATCTGAAGACTAGATTATTGTTAATGTGAATATTCCATAATTATTGTATTGTAGTTTATTATTAAGAAATAGTTTACTGTTATTATTCTAATTCTTCTTATTTGTATAATTTACACATAAAATAATTTACAGTATGGTAATTACAATAAATATAAAAAACTATATACATTTTCGCTCTTGTAATTTTTTTTCTCTGAAAATCGTGAATGGATCACTTGCATTTATTTTTTATTGACTCTATTGATAGAGTTCATCGTAAGGATTTCTATGGTTTTTTCCGAGCCCAGGAACCTTATTAAATTTTACGTCAAACAGTGGAAATTTGAAAATCATTTTTTGTAAGTTCTTAATACACGAAACGATTCCTGACAAAATGTCAAGGGGACTTTATCATGAGCGATAAAGGTATCAATAGAAGCGATAAAGGTGTCAGGCCTGGTAAAAAGAAGGCCCCATAAGAAAAAACAATGCCAATTATGAACACAATACTTCCTCGTGATTGCTTCACATTGTAAACACGTGCCAATTTTGAGATTTTATAGAAAATTACTTGTATCTCCAAAACGGCTCAACCAATTTTCTTCAAATTTGTTTTATATGGTAGAATATCGTTTTTTCTACATTCTAGATTCCACAAAAAATTCTGTATCGGCAAGTCTCGGTCCTTATTTTTTTACTTTTTTGTACAAAATTTCGGATTTTCTTAAATATCAGAGTCAAATTATAATTAATTTAAAAATAAATATAAATAACTTATGTAAAACAATACTATGCATATTCTTACAAAATTTCATCGAAATCGGAAGAACCGTTCACGAGATATAAGCGTTTAAGTAAAAAGTTAGTGGTCAGGCGCATAGTCTCTTTCACCCAGAACCGCTGATATGAATTCGATGAATTTTGTAGACCATCTACAAAATGTCTCCTAGATGTGTGCAAAATTTCATCAAAATCGGTCGAGTAGTTTCCGAGATTTGCGCGTTACAAGGAATCGTTTTAACAGACCGACAGACGGACACAAAACCAAATTTACTCAGTAGGTTATGAAACGTCCAGAAATATGAAAAAAATTGAAATCGGAGCAAAAAAATATTTTTTTTTTACAAAAACGAACACAATACTTCCGATTTCTAATATTAGAAATTTCTCGGAAGTAAAAGAATGTGTAGACTGAAATATACAACTCGGTAAATATGATGTCACAGACGCGTATCCGCGCTTTTCTGATTCGTCTACCTCAAAGTCTTTTTAAGGTATTGCGCGTTCCTTTTTCGTGTGTTTGATTTCGGAAATTACTTATCTTGGTATATTTATAATAGAATCAGTCATTCACAAAGAAAATTCCATTTGGAAGTGACCCATCCAGTATTGCAATATTTTAGAGTATGCTCACTATACAGAATGTTTGTAAAAAGTTGGCCACCCCATCGTAACTTTGAACGCGATGGATTTTCTCAATACTGAAAAGTTCTTAAGGTAGAAAGTACCCTATTGTACGTCCTGTGAGGACATTTCTTTTGCGGCCCGGCCAGGCCTTTTGGCATTATTATACAATTTGGATTTAACGTTGCTTTCAACTTTCAACTCATATCACGAATGGGGTGTTTCCTACCATTCGAAGGAAATTCTCAAACCTGCTATCCACATTAACCTCAGCCAGCGTGGGTGGGGCCGGAACGCCAGCGTCACGAAGTCTTCACCTCGCTGGACGTTGCTTACTCCGGTGATCCTATGAGAACCGGTGCATTCAACGCGCCATCGACGCTGGCCATGGTATCCTCAGAATTTTACAGGACTTTGTATTCTTAGAATTTTACAGTATTAAAAAAATATCCTCTTCAAAAGTTACGACGCGGTGGCCACCTTTTCAGAAACATACTCTATATCTTAATCAGTAAAGTGCACGATATACTATCGCAGTGAGGTGAAAGCTCTACTTTCTCAAATCTCCATGTCTTTTTCTCAGACTCCACTCAGTGCATCCACTGTCTCCAGTCTTTGCCTCGTGACTGTCGGATCCTTCGTCGTCACTGCAAAACGTGTCAGTACGTGACACGATCCGACCCATCGTACGCGTATGCCTGTTTTGGATGCAACTATCATACCAAATACGCTAGTCATGTGATGGGGCACATCCGTTTGCATACAGGAGAGAAACCATTCCGATGTGACGTGTGTAGTCGGTGCTTCTCAGACGCATCCAACTTGAGGAAGCATGTTCTTATTCAGCATGATGTCGACGACCGAACCGGGACAAAGCAAGTGCGACTAGATGCTCCTGGGGAAAATATCTATGTAATGTACAGATCTACATGAATTTTCTATATAACCAAGCTCGCCGGGAGGCGAGCGCTCGTCAAGTAGCGCCAGCCACCCGGCCTATATTAACACGAACAGAGTTTATATGTATTTTGTTTTATTATTTTCGCCCACTTCCCGCTAACTTTTAGCAATTTTTCTTTCAAATTCGTAATGAGACGCGAAAATAGATTGTGTTTCACGAAAGCGCGAGGTTCCTACGTACAGTTAAATTCGTTTTCTGGCCACGCCGAAAATCTTGAATTTCATGAAATTATTCATACGGGGTTTTTTTTTTTTTTTTTAATGTTACAGTACAAACAGGGTTCGACAACAACAAAAAAAGAGCCACTCGAAATATCTAGAGGATTATTATTATTTTTTTATTTTTTAAATTCTAAAACATGTGTACCATTAAATCAAAGAGGTAATATTTTCTACTGGGTTTAGATATTTTATCATTACCAGGGGCGGCCCCAGGGGATTTAACTTTGGAATCGAATAGAACCACCTGGTTTGTAATACGTGTTTTCTTTCTCTTTTCACTAGTATTGTTTTTATATTATTTTGTACTATTCTATAGTGTGATCATACGCTCAAATTAATGAGGAAAAACTCTTGCATTGGGTGAGATTCGAACCAACGGATCCCTACGCTACCTGGATTACCAGACTAGCGTGTTACCAATTGACTACCAGTGCACGGTAGTCAAGTGGTTTGATTATTATGTGGTTGAGATTTTATTTATTATTTAAATCATTGATCTCTTACTTTTATACTACTTATATATGTTATTCTCTAGTATATGTAAAACGTCAAACACTGTAGTATGGACAAGGGAATGTAGAAATTTTAATTTTTGCTGTCCCACGTTTTTTTTAAGTTTTCAAAACCAACTAGCACATTTTTTTGTTCTTGTAAGAAACAGAATTGAGAATAAAGCTTAATTTTTAAAAAGAGCATTGCCTTATTTTGTTCAAATTAAGGAAAATCAGTATTTGAATTAGCGTAATACGTAAGACTCGAGTATCTGCGCGTAAGTGTAGAATTGAGCTTTCACTGACTAACGCCACAGGGTTCGATTAACTTAACGCTATTTTTCATTGCAAAACTGTCCATTTTTGTTGGATTTTTTACCAAATTGTTCTTCTATTCGTCCCCACAGAGCTCACTTCTTGCGTTCACTGCGTGAAGACGCTTGTCGTAGAAACAAGTGTTCTTCTTCACCACTGCTCCGTGTGCAGCGGTGTTGCTCGAGGCGACTCGCTTTACAACTGCTTTTCGTGCGAATACAAAACCTCGCACAGGAGTCACATGCGTCGTCACATTCGAACACACATTGGTGACAAACCATACCGATGCAATCTGTGCTCTAAAAGATTTATTGAAATGTTTTCTTTGACGCGACACCAAAAAATTGTCCACGATCAATTTTCTCTGATGGGTGACTGACTAAGCCAGGATAAGAATGAAAAACGGAAAGGTAGTGATGATATTACTGACAGAAACATTGTAGAGGACTGTTTGCTAGGAGAATAGGTCATGGGGAATTGTTAGTAAACTAGAAATAATACTTATTCAACCGACCTTAGTAGCTTGATCGATAAGACAGCGGACTTGTAACCTGGAGGTCGGTGGTTCTTTTCCCGGTTTCATTGTAGATTTAGTAAAGGGAGTTTGAGTAGTTGTGATATTAGTAAAGTGATTAACACAAATATGATAACTTTTACTTATTCAAACATTAATATTTTATTGATTTTTTTGTTAATTGTGTTATCTCTTAATTATTTATTTCTTTTAAGCTTTTTTTTGTTGTAATTATAATGTTTTTACGAGTTTTCAAACCCGGGTCACCTGGAGTGCTTATTCACACAGTTTAAAGTGATTCACAGAGTTCAAATTGATACGTTTAGTATATCCTCCGGTGATTTATTTTATGTATTTACAAAAAATAAATATAAACCATCATTATCTTTTACAAAAAAATATAATTTGAGATAAAATAAATATGTGTTATATAATTGAATCTTTTCCTCTCATTATTATAACTAATCGCGCCCTCACCTTTTGAACTCATTGCAGACATCCTGTGTTTGCACTGCTCGCTTGAAGTACCGCCTGACGTTGAAACGCTGATGATTCACTCTCGCAACTGTGAGTCCCGTCCTAGCCAGGACAAGAGCTACATGTACATCTGTCTCTGGTGCGACTACCACACCTATCGGAACAGCCACATGAAGAACCATATCCGGGGTCACACGGGCGAGAAACCATTCCGATGCCCGGTGTGCGGTCGGTTGTTCCGACGAAAGAGCTACCTGACCGGACATCTGAAACAAGTACACGCCGACTTGCAGCTGGGAGAGTTCCCTCCACCCGTCCCGGAGTTGATTTTTTCCAATTAGAAAAGCTAGCTCCTCACTCCATGGACATTAAGGGTCGAATTATGAAACAGGATTAGTTAATCTAAGTAGACAGTATCATTGGGCATATTTTTCTTTTGGATTTAAAAAAAAAAATTCCAGGTTAGGTTTCTTCCAAATATTTTTATTTTATTCCAAGGTCAACTTCAACACATTCGTGAAAGAAAAATGCGTTTCGTTACTTTTAAAGATAAACAATGGACTTAACCTATAAAAGAACTGGAAGCAAGAATTTTGTACTTCCATTTTGGTTAACTAGGAAATTTTTCCTCTTCCAAAAGAAAAATGACTTACTTCCAGTTTGGTTCATTTTATTCCCGTTTGGTTAACTTTGGTTAGAAAGGAAAATAGGCTATTAACACCAGGCTTTTTATTCCACTAGAGGGCGTGTTAAGGGATAGTGTCTACTTAGAATAAATCCAAGCCTGTTTCATATTACGGCTCTAAAGCTGAAGGTGCTATTTACCTGTACGCGTTTCACGACTGCGAGCGAGTCGCTTGACTAACGTTAGAACATTTCTTCATTGTGCTTTCGATGGGCTGACATTGCCGGCAAGCCTTACCTCCTGGGTTCCCCATCCGACCCCTGACTCAGCAGTGAGACGTGTTGGGAAATAGCACCTTCAGATGTTCGAAATTCCAATGTATCCCATTGTGTCACAAAAATTTAGTGCGTCCTAAAAATCCAAATATCCTATTGAAAATAAACATTCCAAATAAATCAATTCTTTAATCTAGGAAATAAATTATTAGATAATTTAGTTTTAGGTTATTATTTTATTTTAGCAATTTTGATACGAACCAATTACCACTCTACATGGAGCTTTTAAACAAAGTGTATAAAAAAAACAATAGCTGCCTTCTGTGATGCTAACGTTGTTTTCAGATAAAGAATGTATTGTTATGAAGAAGAAAAATAATGATTAGCCCTTGAAGGATTAATTACATTGAGAAATAATATTTAAAGTAACCACCTGGCTACTTTAAATATCATTTCTATAAAGATTAAATCAAGGCTCTACCATGAACTTTATTCATCTGAAATTTGAGGTAAACTTCAATCTGTACCATTCTTAAAAAACAAGTTCAAGATTCATAATATTAAGTAGCGTTCTTAAAAAAACATTCTACAAGTATGTATGCATAATTGCATACCATACGTTAACCATAGAACAAAAATACTACAAGAAAAGAGGTATATACCACGATTAACTTTTTTTTATTTATACAAATCAATATTCACTGTAAACTATTTTTTGCACTATTGTGCGATTCTTTTATATTTTTGTAAAGATAGGAAATTTTATTAAATAATGAACTATTTTCACTTCTCACTCATAAAATGTATGTATATTTGCGATATCTAATACACTGTATTTTTGTAATTTTATTATAGTATCAATGATGTATAAAAAAAAAATCACCACTTTATTATATAAAAACAGGTCATGTTATTTCTTTTCGTATCAAATGATTCCTTATAGATGTTGCCAGCAACAGTTTTAGTTTTATTTCAATTTATGATTATGGCAAGAAAAAATAACTTTTTATATAAAATTGATTAGTGATTAGGTATTTAATTTGATAGTCTTAACAAAGACACTTCCTTATTTCTCCAGGTCAACTTAAAAAGTTTGAATTTAAAAAAGAGTATTAAACTCCCTTAGTTTTCTGATAGAGTATCCATCATGGGAAAGTCTCACTTTATACTATACTAGCTTTTTTCCGTACTTCGCAACGGGACACGACAGAACTAAAGCCGGCTACACACTTACATGCAGGTATGGTGCATGAACAGGCGTGCCTGTCATGCATGCATGAGCTTCAATTCTCATGAAAATTTCAATATCTGTTACCGTTTGGGCTATGGTATTGGTAACAGACAATCCCTAATGGTGAGAGAGATAGATATGCACAGATTTGAGTTTTATGTGTAGAGATAATATATGTATCACAATTTTTACTACTGGAGTCAGACCTTCATCCGAGTTAAAACCATCTCTATGAAACACAGTCTAACGTATTATGCCCATCGTGTTTAATCCCTCAGATATAACGTGCCAGTTCTGTCTCGGGAAAGTGGCGAAGAACCTCGAGATTCTTTTGAAACACACCCGTCTGTGCGAACATATGGTACGTTTCTCACCCAAGCATCGCTACATGTGCGCCCTATGTCCGTACCACACTGACCACAACAGTCATATGAAACGACACATGTCGAACCATCTCAGAGAGATCGAAGGTCAATTCAAATGCTCTCAGTGCGCACGCACCTTCAAATCAAATTACATTCTCAAGAAGCACATCAGGAGCAGTCTGAACAGTCGAGGCTGCGCCACCATCCGTGTTCCAGGCTCCAAAGAATATGTCACGATTGTTGACTCTATATTAGGGCAGTAATCCGAATTTGTTACGATTTTTGACTTAATTTTTATCAACAACCTAGAAATCTATGTAGCCAAATATTTGTCAGAATTTGTTGACTTAGTATTTTTGCGAAAACCTTAATTTGTTGCGTTTTGAGTATTAATGAGTTTCTTTGTGTATTTGTGTGTGTATGTATTTTTTTTTTCTTCTTCTTTTAATATGGGTTTAAAGTCGCTTTCAAAAGCATGGTCATATCACGACGGGGGTTCTACCTTTCATTCGCTTGAAACTCACAAACCAGCTTCTTAAATCAACCTCACCCAGCCCGAGTGGGAAATAACCAGCACCACGAAGGTTCGAATTTGAATGATGATCCAAGTCCTAACCTCGCTGGGCGTTACTTAACTTCAGTGGTAGAAAGAGAACTGTTGTATTCATCGTGCCATCGAGGCTGACTCTGTGTGAGTAAGAAATTTTACCTTATACTTAAAAAAAATAAATATATGTCACTTCTGTACCAAACCATTAAATACTCATTGAACTGAATGGTGTACTTTGTACTTTGAAAATGACCAATTTCAGGTTACAACAGAAAGAAATTGTAACATTTTAACAAGGCGTGCATTACATGCCATTCTAAAGCCGGTCACTCACTATCAGGTATACCTGACAGAAGGTATACCTGATAGCCTGATACCTGACGTCAGGTATACCTGATAGTGAGTGGCCGACTCTAAGGATGTTTCAACAAGTATTCACTTTCTTATATATTGTACAAAATCTCCTAGTCAAGAAATCAAAAAAGATATTGTTAACATACATTAGTATTACAAACAACTAAAATGATAAATAAAAGAAATAGATACATTACTGTTTATTATAACCACTACTATTATTATACACAACTGATCAATTTTCCCTTTGTTCAAATTTACATTGATCCTACATACAGGGTGGTGCAAAAGTCTGGAAACCCCTGAATAACTTTCGAATGGCTTCTTCGATAAAATTAAAATTTTGAAAGGTAAACCGGGCTAATAAGACCTTTTTTTTAGAGTGGGGTCGATTTTTGTTACCGATCTCCATGTCGGGGCCAGGGGGCCAACTTCATTTTTTTAATAAGTCGGGTAATTAGACCTTTCCAAAAAATGTATCGCAAGGTGGGGTTATGTGTTTAAAAAAATGAAGTTGTCCTCCTGGCCCCGACATGGGGGCGGTAAAAAAAAATCGATCCATTTCTAATATAAAGTCTAATTACCAAGGATTACCGTACACAATTTTAAATTTACTGCGAAGCCATTTCGGAAGATATTCAGGGTTTCCAGACTTACTGCATACACAAAGTTGGCACCATTTGGACAGTAATATTTAAAAAATAAAATTTGAACCAATGTATTTGTTATTTAAAGACCTTTTCAAAAATGTATCGGAAGTGGGTGTTCGTATTTAAAAAAATGAAGTTGGCCCCCCTGGCCCCGACATGGGGGCCGGTAACAAAAATCGCCCCCACTCTAAAAGAAGGTCTTATTAGCCCGGTTTACCTTTCAAAATTTTAATTTTACGAAGAAGCCATTCGAAAGTTATTCAGGGGTTTCAGACTTTTGCCCCACCTGTATATTTTCAACTGCAGAGTATTCTCTTCCGAACAATCAGCCTAAGCTTGAATACGTCGTATAAGAAGTCTACTAGTGATTTGTTTGTTCTTTTCAGAATATGTTTGTATGTATTGTAATTACTATCTTACGACGGATTCAACAATGCAGTTACAACATTGTAAATTATGTACATTTATGGCTAGACGGACAAGAAGTATAACTACGTTTGCTTTAGGTGCGACTATCACACATATCTAAGAAGTAACATGAAATCGCATATCGTCAAGCACACGGGTGAGAAACCATTTATTTGTGATGAGTGTGACTTTCGATGTCCCAAATATCAAACTTGAGAAAGCATAAGCAAATTCGCCATGGCCCTTAGCTGGTGGAATCATGAAGAACTATCAATGGTCAACATTTTGATGAACCCTTGCATTAATAATAATATAATTGAGAATCCGGAACTTGGCCAATGCACCAGGGATTTTAGTTTCTTGGGATTCAAGTGAGGATATAACAATGTAATTTTATGTACTAAAAAAAATCACTGTGTTTCTAGTTGAAGTTCTAGGAAATAAGGTAAAATTCCGTACTCAAAAGAAACTTTCTGTACTTGTACTTTCTTTACCATATAAATATAATTATGATATACAGGGTGTCCAAGTTTGATTTTTAGAAATTTTAAGAATCAATTTCAGGAGACATTCTGAGACTATCTTAGGTAATTTTTCGAGAAAAAAAATCTCTGGAATAAAAAGTTTTCAACAGAAAAATAAACTTGAACTTATTAAAAATAAGTCAAAATTGTTCTAATGTCATTCTGTATTATGATTATTGAGTAAATAACCAAGGAAATACGTAATACCTAACATTTTCTACCTGTTTTCATTCAAAACTGATATAATTTTTTTCGCATGTCTGTTCGACTGCATTTTTCGAAAAATGATCTGAAAGAATTTTAGTCTTATAGTGTCCCCTAGAATTGATTTTGAAAATTTCTATAAAAAAATTGGACACCTTGAATATGTTGGATTTAATGAACTTATTACTTGAAAAATAATGCGAATCTACCTATTTTCTAATTCGATGATCATATTTTTTTTTTAAATTTAAAAAATGAGGAAACAACTACAAATTAAATATCAGAATGCCCTTTTAACCTTTTTGTGTCTTTTTTTATCGTTCTGGCGTTACTTACACCATCCATATATTGTTTTCAGATTTATCTTGTCAATATTGTCGTGCACTACTTTCGCCGCAATTTGAACACTTATACCTTCATACAAGAACATGTTCAGGTAGACATAGGTACGGTCAGAGCTTCATGTTCATGTGTTTTGCATGTGATTATGGTACAAATCATATATCCTGTATTAAGACTCACATAAGGAAACATACTGGAGTGAAACCATATAAATGTATTTTCTGTGACTATACCTCTAATGATGCGTCTAATTTACGAAGACATTGTAGTATTCGGCACAACTGAACTTCAAACAAGAAAAATTATCAGTTCTTGGATAAAATTAAATATTTTACTCGACCTCTTATAACATGCTTGAAACTGGTCATTTTTTCCTGTGCAGTTAATTACATGTTACTTAATGTGTAATAGTGAGGAAACTGCGGTCTTATAATTATTTATCTGGTTTAAACTCTCTTGGATTATGCAAGGGCACTGAACTTGTACTTTGTACGATTTGTTGGAGCACGAAAGTGAGTAAAAAAAAACTTTATAATTCTGTTCTTATTTACAGAACTTCCTTTTCAATTACAAAACTGCCAATATTGCTCGAAGAAATTGGGAAACGATTTAAGTAATCTGCTTGATCACTCCAAAAATTGTCGAGCTATGCCAGGTAGCTCTCAGTTTTTCTGTTATAGTTGTAATTACAGCACTAATTACATCACCAGTATGAGAAGACATTTACGGAATCACATTGGAGACAAACCTTTTAAATGTATTCATTGTAACTACACGTCCAGTGATTCATCTAATATGAAAAGGCACTGTAAAATCCGTCACACCTCTACGGATTACATTAGTTTAACCGAAAATTATTAGCATCTACTTTCATTTTCAAGTTTATACAAAAATGATTCTTTAATAAAATAAATCTCATCAACCAACCAATCTCAGTAGCTTGATCGATAAGGCGGCGGGTGAACATGGAGGTCCATGGTTTGACTCCCAAGTTCGGAAATGATTTATCAGAATGAGATTGAGTAATTGTGACATCACGAGAGTTATTAATACAAATATGATAACTTTTAAATCTCATCACCTCACAGATAGTTACACGAAAAAAGAGAGAGAAAAAAAAAAATTAAAAGAAAAAACATGTATTGAGGAAAAAAAATGTATTTTACTGAATGGTATGTTGTGTAATTTGGCAATCGGCAATAATGTAGACAGCATCTTTGTTTTATTGTTATTTAATAAATAAAACATTTGTTTCTCTCTTTGTCAAAAAAATAATAATATTTCATACTACATATATTATCATATGTTATATCATACTGTAGGTACTATGAGTAACAAATTTATCATACTGTCAACATACCGATAGGCATGTCGATAGTTTGAAAATTACAATAGTTTTACTGTGATATTTATATAAACTTTTGTTTGTTTCTAGTGCATTCGGTTACACAATACGTAGTACCTCTTCCTTTCGTCCCTTTTTGTTTATTTTCATTCAAATAGGATTGGTTTTTCATGGTAGAAATATCTCTATTAGTTGTGTGTGATCATAAAAAACTGATGTTTAGTTTAATCTAGTGTTTTTACGTATGGAATCAACCCTTAGGTTTTTTGCTACTTTACTGACCCAGCCAGATATTATACTAGTTGTTTAGTGAACTGTAAACCCCACATAGATTCTATTATCGCCTTGTATACGTATATCATAATGTCATATCAATCATGAGGACAACGAGACCTTTCATTCATACCCCACTCGATGGGTTTTAATTTAAAGTATTTAAGCGGCCACTTTTCGGGCCTTTTTTCTATTTTTTTTTACCACAGTGCAGCCCCCTTAGTTTTCACGATCAAAAAATTCACTATTAAAATAAAGGGTAAAAAAAAAAAAAAAAAAAAATCAAAGTAAAGTTTAATAAAATACATGGAGTTAAAAAGTGAACTTATTTTTTTTTCTTTCTTTTTTGTAGAAACAAGCGATATATAAGGAAATGCTTTGGAAAGTTCGTCTAGTATTTAGTTCTGTGGGAAGTAAAAAAAATATATTTGAAAAATTCTTAGTATGTAGCTTGGTTAGCTTGATTTGACATTATTATCGCATTATTTATCAATGACAGATTATGACAGAAGTAAATTTCGCACGCTTGAAATTAGCATTGTTAATCTTAATTGCTAAGTAATTGGACATGACCTATTGTTTTTTCTTTGACAGAATCTTTTAAGCACTTGTGTCAGTATTGCTACATAGAAATTGTCAACAATTTAGACGTTCTGCTAGATCACGCCAGATTGTGCCATTCAATGCCAAGACCCAGTTCTGATTTCACCTATGTTTGTTCCAAATGTTCCTACAATTCGCAATTTAAGAGTAGTATGAAGAAACATTTACGTTTGCACACGGGTGATAAACCGTATAAATGCGTTTACTGTGAATACTCCTCAAATGAGAGTTCAAACGTTCAAAAACATTGTAAAATCCGACATGCCGATTCAAATCAAACAAACTGAGCAATAAATAAATATGAATATGATTATGTGTACTTTTTGTTATTAGAATCTTCGAGAAGCGTTCTTAATTCTAATACAATTAATATAACTTTTCAATGACAGAATTTTAAAAATGCTTAGAATTTGATAGTGGAAATAAACATTTTTAAAACACTCTTCTCTCAATTTCACAAAATAATTATTTTTTTAAGGATAAAAACAGGAAAATATTTATAAATGACATTTACCAAAAAAAATTCCTGTGTTTATCCTTAAAAATGAATTATTTTGTGAAATTGAGAGAAGGGTGTTTGAAAAATGTGTTCTTTTTTTGTGTTCTCATGTTCATCTTGAAAATATCATTTGTATAGTAACATGAGGTCCAATTTTGCACTGATCTCGAAACTTAAATTGACAGTTTATATTAAAGATGGGTGTTTCACAGCCCTATTTATTTCGTAGCCATGAAACAGGAGCTACTGTAGACCTTTGTGGTCTGTGTTGTAGTATGCCTCCCCTCTTATGGGCGAGAAGCGCACCTGTAGCTATCCCTTTCAAACAACTGTAATCAAATTTACGTAGAAGAAAAAAAAATATAAAAATCTTATTATTACTTGTACATGTTGTTTTCTTGTGTGTTCCTTTTTAACCCGCAATCGGTACAGTTGTGAAAGATTTCTCTCACAACCGTATACGTTACCGTGTACTGGATACGTTACAAAACCGAACCGTACTGATCCCGGGTTACTCGTAAGTGTAAAATGAAAATATTTTTTTGTACTGACTTGAATTTTTGCTTCCAACAGTTTCTTAATATTAGATATCGAAAATATTATGTTCGTTTTTCTATGATAACAAATATTTCCTCCGATTTAATTTTATTATTTTGTGGACGTTTCATAACCCCATGAGATGCTGTTGGCCAGATACCCTGGCCAACACCAAAATGAATTACTCTCTGAGCTAAAGGTGAAGCAGCCAATCAAGCGGAACTAAAAAAGTGCCTGAAATATAAAGACCTGCAAAATCTTTACGATTCCATTCCCTTCGCCGTTGAAACCTCTTTTTGGTCAAGTGCTTTGAAAATGTTTAACTGCATATCCAAAACCTTGGTCCTTGGGACAAAGAACAGAAGCGCGGAGGAATATTTCAGGTAAAGGCTTAGTTTCGTTTTTCAAAGAGGTAGTGTTGCCACAGTGTACACTGCCTCGGGAAGATGTCCTTGAAGAAGTGTTTTATATGTTGTGCAAAAAAATAAAACATAAATTAATCTATATCTATTTTACTTTTCCTTTAACAGAATCTTTCAAACATTTGTGTCAATATTGCTTCATAGAAATAGTCAACGATTTAGACATTCTGCTAGAACACGCTAGATTGTGTCATTCAATGCCAAGACCCAGTTCAGATTTCACCTATGTTTGTTCCGAATGTTCCTATAATTCGCAATTTAGGAGTAGAATGAAGAAGCATTTATGTTTGCACACCGGTGATAAACCGTTTAAATGCGTTTACTGTGAATACTCCTCAAATGAGAGATCAAACGTTCAAAAACATTTTAATATCCGACATTCCGATTCAAATCAAACAAACTGAGCAATAAATAAATATGATTATGTGTACTCTTTGTTATTAGAATCCTCAACTTGAGTAGCGTTCTAAATTCTAATACAATTAGTATACACTCTCAATGACGGAATTTTTGAAATGCTTATAATTTGATAGCGGAAATACATATTTTAAAACACCCAACTTAACAAAATAATGTAATTTTTAAGGATAAAGACAAGAGAATATTTTTGGTAAATGTCAGGTTCAGTTTTTTTTTTTTCTCGTCATGATTTATTAAAAAGTTTATCGGGTTTGTGATACATGAATTTGTTTTACAACAATGAAAGACATAGTGATATATTCCTGAAAAGTACTCATTATACTTAGTGCAATACTGTTTATGAGTATACCAGTTAATAGGTCAGCTTTTTTTTCTAATTCCTCTTCTTCTCAAAAATGTCTTAAGTTTTGATCTACATGTTCGATTATCAATGATTCCGTAATCACACAAATAAATAATTCTAAAGACCTAGTGCATAGTTAAACGCTAATCAGAGTGTTAAGTAGAGATCGTTAACTGATTTTTACAGTGCACAGTGCTAATCTAGTAATTAGAGTTTTAATTTTAAGTGCTCATTACACACTGGGTAAATTTTGTTTCCTTCTAATATTACAATCTCTGATTGGTTTATTAAAATGTGGACACCAAGAAGGTGGCGAGATTCTAGAATCAGCTGTTTGAATTTTAAATGTGGACTTGAATGTTGATCCGACTAACTGAAAAGGACCAGTTAAATTGTTTCAACTATACATCGCAAATTCAAAATTTAACGCTGAATTAGAAGCTTAATCGGTCAATCAATATTTGTGACGTCTGACCATGCACTAGGGCCTGAGGTAATAATTTGTGTTAGACTTTTTCTTTTCTTTTTTAAATGTATTCAGAATTTATACAAATAGAAATAATTAACCAAAAGTTTGTTGTAATTTTATAATTATACATGTACAATGTACATACGAGTATACCATATGAAAAATAAATTTTATTTTTCAGAATTTCACTCCCAAATTTGCAAATTTTGTTCTGAAGAGTTGGAAAACGATTTAAACAATCTGCTTGATCACACCAAAGCATGTCTAGCTATGCCAAGAACTTCTTGTGCTTATAGATACGTCTGCTATGCCTGCAATTACAATACTTTTCATACTAGTAGTATGAACAAACATTTACGTAAGCATATCGGGGATAAACCTTTTAAATGTATACATTGTGATTACTCGTCTAGTAATTCCTCAAATGTGAAAAGGCACTTTAATATTCGTCACAGTTCAGAGTAAAAAACTTGAAATTTTGACAATTATGACTCCAATAAATTTGTCATTGTTTCAAATAAATTATTTAAATGCCTATTGTTTCTTTATCTATTCGCCAATAATTATGACAAAGCTTGATGTTTGGATAAATCATACTGTAGTACTGTGAATTTTTGCAAATGTCATTTATTTATTTATGAGATTTTTTTTAAGCATAAACTTTTGAATCATTTTTTTTTTTTAAAATAAACTATGACTTAGACTTGATTACATATTAATCATAGTAAAAACTTTAAATCCCCAAAGGATTATTTCTATTTAAAAGGTACTCTTTATTTGATCTTTAGTCCTGTGTGTTACCCGGGACTTAAAAAGAATCTAGGATCTAGGCTGTTCCCCCTATCGTAAGAGTCGACTAACCGGAATAAACCCTTATCAGCCTAGCTAGTTGACGCAATCAAAGGGTTTCAATAGGCTTATGCAGAAATAAGAACAAAAAATCCTCACGAGGTTGGTCCTACAAATAACTCACTTATGAAATTTTGGTCGGGACGAGCTGGGAATAGCAGGACAATCATCCGAAAGTGATTAAATTAATTGCAAAGGAACCATACTCCATCAGAAATATTATTCATTAACCCTGTCAGAGAATATCACCACACTCCCCCGGCATAGCTTTTGCGGCTATAGCAACAACAATAAAGACATTTGATCTTTACATGACTAAACGAGTATCAAAATGTGATTTTTGTGTTCAAGCACAAAGCCTACTCATAAATTTTGTGAGTAACACAGCATCACTAAGAGCTTCTTGGCCAGGGTCTACTTGAATAAAAATTGTAAAAATCACATTGCAACAATTGTTACTTGTTAAAGCTAGACGTAATTAGAACTGATTTTCTTTTTATATTATAACCAAGATAATATGTGTTCCTATAATAAATAAATTATATGCGTAAATATTATGTACACATGTCTTTGTAAATCAATTAAAGCATAATTTATTTAAAAAGAAGAAGTTCTACAAATTGTTTCATCTCTTTTACTTGACAGAACCCTTAAGACTTATGTGTCAATTTTGTTTAGAAGAACTAGTCAATCATTTGGACATACTTTTGGAACACTCTAGATCATGCCATGAAACGCCAAGACCCAATTCAGATTACAACTATGTTTGTTTTAACTGTAGTTATAATTCCAAGCGGAGCGGCAGCATGAAGAAACATTTGCGTCTGCATACAGGAGATAAACCGTATAAATGCGTTTACTGTAATTACTCTTCTAATGAAAGTTCGAATGTACGAAAACACTGCCAAATCCGCCATAATCAAGAATTTCGTTATAATCAATAGACTCTTTTTTTTTTTTTTTTTTTTAGACAAAATGTTAATTTTTTGTTTTTGTCAATAATTTTCCTCTCTATTTACATTTATTTTTCATCATAGGAAGTTACTTAATAATTTATTGATCTCTACTAATTTGTCATTCTAATGGTTTAACAATATTCATGTTGAAATATAGTTACTATTTTTAAAAACTAGCTTTTTTCATTTATAAATCTTATCTACACAGTATGATTCCGTTAAGTGGCGACAAAAAATATAGTGAATACCACACATCAAGGCAAGTCGAAAAGTCAACTTTGATGCTCCTGGAAAACAGGACAAGCGCCTAAAAAATTACCGTACGGGTAGAAAAGTTTTTTTTGTGTTAGTTGGTCTACATTTTTGCACACGGGTGTGAAATATTAAACTACATGTTGTACTGTTCGTTTGATACTACCAAATCAGTCGTCACTAGACGAAATAATAAAGAAATACGGGTTTTTTGCGTTTTTTGATATTTTGAGTCGTTTTCGAGAAACCCAGGCCTGGGTGAGACTTTATGGAATCCCTGTATATTGATTTGCCTCATTAGTACTTTGGCGAAAACTTTTTATTTTACCTAAACAAAATATCGGTCATTGAAAGTTGGAACTTTCAGTTAGATTTTTTCCTTATCGGTAAGTGATGAAGTTGTTCTGTTTTGACTTTTCATCTGTTCGAATTGTGTATCACATGAGATGATAACCAGTAAAATAATAATAATCATCATACTATAATTATATAAACCAGCCCTTGGCCATGATCAAAGATAAAATTCTAGCATGACTGTATCTTATTATTTTTATTTACCCTTGATCATATGATCATATCATGTGATACACCATTAGAGAACATGAAAAGTCAAAACATAACAACTGCATCATTTTTATAGTTAGTAATTTAAGAATACTTTTCAACTTTTTCATTATTGGAATAAACCATGTTGTGTAGTAACTAAGATAACTTGTCTTTCTATAGAAAACTTTTTGATATAGAAAGTCCCTGCACAGATGCTTTTCATGTCACTATCAGAATTCTCATGCTAACAGAATTAAAAGACTCATTTTCAATTACTTGGGATTATAGCCGTATAATAGTAATAATTTTAACACTCCGCTAGTGATACATCTATAAATGTATGTATGTGTTACTCACAGTTTGATCTGTGTTCTTTTCCAGAAATCGACTTGATGTGTCGCCATTGCTCGTCGAAAATGTCCAACTCTTTCGAAAACCTCATCCTTCATTGCAAACTTTGTAAGAGTTTGCCGCGAAGAAATCGGACGTTTAACTATTCGTGTATATTTTGTACCTATCATTCTTTTCACAAGTTTCGAATGGTAGATCACATGAAAAGTCACGTCGGGGATAAACCATATATTTGCTCGTATTGCACTTTTAGTAGTAGCACTTTGCCTCTCATCAAGGAACATATTCGTGAGAAGCATAACATTGAACTAATTGAAGGACAATAATTTCAAGTGAAACGCCGTCGTTTTTTATTATGACTTCTTGTATATTTTATAATATGTTTAATAGAAAGTAGAAGAAAAAGAACATATTTGGTACTCATGCAAATATTTGGCTATTTTTTGTTTTGTTTATTTTTTTCAGTTATCTAATTATTGGTAAAATGTTATCTTTTCGTTATTAGGGTTTTTTAATGACACCTTTCACAATAAAATAGTTACAAATGTTGATTTTTATTGTATCTTGTTTTTTCAATATATCTTCATTATTAAAGAGTCACTCTCAATTCAATAAATATATTATCTTGTCCAATTTTCCGTATTGCGTCTAGGTATGCAGGTTAGCCATTGCCTGTGTAATTGAAGATCGTAACACTCATCTCCATGTCTGAATGGATATTTTCTGGATTTTCCGTATTGAAATAACTTTTAAGGAATCCATCAGAAATCACGTTTTATCCTAGGATGAACTTGTTCGCTGCTTATGACTATTACATAAAATATTAATGAAATTGACATGGTAGTTTTCATTTGCAGGTATTGCATGACATCACTTCATAGTGATACAGAATTGATCATAAACCATTGCGAGCGTTGTTCTCGAATGCCTCGGAGAGACAAATCTTATAGGTTTACGTGCTACAAGTGTTCCTATCACACCCAGATTCGAGAGCGAATTCGAGTTCACGTACGAATTCACTCGGGAGAGAAACCATATAGGTGCAATTACTGCCCTTACGCCAGTCATCAAGCTGTTAATGTAAAGCGCCATTGTCAAATTATTCATCACCTTAGCTAAAAATGTAGACATAAAATCAATGTGAACTAATATACAGGGTATCCACTGTCCATAAAGTCCCGCCCCACCCCCAGTATCTCATGAACATCTGAAAATAAATAAAAAAAAAAAAAACGCAAAATCCGTATCTCTTTATTTATTTTTTGGGGGATTAAGTTTTAGTAAAAAAAAAAAAAAAATGCCTACACAGGCTGGGCAGCTGGGCACGGATCAACTTTAAAATCTTAAATGGAATGGTATATAGTGTGGCATATTGTTTTAAAAGACCTCATAGTTCCTCTATTTATCTTTTATCTATGTACATGTTTTATATAACAACTTTTCATAAAATAACATGGCCTGTCTATTAAAAATAGTGACCTCCTGAACACCCTGTAGAATCTTTATCGTAGGTTGTTGGCAAGTTTCTTTTTAGAAAGTAGTGGAAAAAATGCCTCTATTTACCTAGAAGTTAAAACTCCACTTACTTAACTTTAATCGGTGTCGAAGGGGTACATAATACAGAGGTGTTCTTTTGCTGTATGAATCATTTTTTATTTTGATACTTTCAGCTTTCAGTTATTTATTATTTCATTATAGTAATTATCAGTTTTGAAAATTGCAAACCATGAAGTTTGGTGTCTCTAAAAATGTCATTGATATGCTAAAGGATATTATTAATTTTGAATCGGAAACCACCATAACTTCTCCACTGTTTCAATTGTAGACACACTTGTTTATACTTCTGTAAAAGTTCAATCTGACACAATAATAAAAAATAATTAAAATTCATATATTAATAATACACCCTTAACCACTTATTGAAATAAAATAACTAAGGTTTTACCACTTGTAGAGAAATATGTAGTGCACTTTTATCACCTACGGTAAAGAATATACAGGGTGTTCAGGAAGTCAGTATTTCCTATAATCCTGTAGCTCCGTCACTGGTTATGATAATAAATTTAAACAACACCGTTACGTAATATTTTTGCTTGATAATTTAAAATATTTGGTAAAATTTACACCATCGCATTTCCATTTCTTGAGCCTTGCGGGTTTCAAACCTGAATTTTAACTTCACCAGCAGATTGGCCATGGGCCTTTTTATATTCTCAGAAAGAAAAACAGTGCCTTGAAATTTCGAGCCGTTCATAACATTTTTTTTGTATTATTCATTATTGTTATCAAATATTTCTTAAGTCAGCAAAAGCTTGGTATTTAATCATTTCTGTTTCAAAAATTCTTTTAGAACATTTTAATTTTGTTTCAGAATATATAACTTGCCAGCATTGTAATGTTGCTTTAATAAAAGCAACTGACACGATCGTAAATCATTCTAAAAGTTGTCATGTAGTGCATCGATTGGACTCTTCCTTCAATTTTTCTTGTGTATTATGTCGGTACCATACGTATATGAAAAGTAGTATGATTGATCATGTAAGGGCACATATTGGTGATAAACCGTATAAATGCTCCTTTTGTAGTCACAGCTCTGCAAGAGTATCTGATCTCAAAAGACACGTACTAATAAATCACCATGAAGGTGTTCTATAAGTATGTTTCTAAGGTAAACTTTCATGACTAAACATTAAATTTACGAGAGATTCATACTAAATACTCGTAATATTTTTATTTTACTTGTTTGACCTTTGGTTTGAATAACCAAATTGAATTATGTCACTGCTATATTGAAGGATGAGAAGGAGAAATATACATTAACATTCCAGCTTTAATGTCAAATTTTAAGATTTTTTTTTTTTTTTTGCTGGAATGTCAAAAGTCAAATTTTCTTTTCTTTGTGATGAATTTGTCCGATGTGATTTTTTATTCATTCCTTTTTGATGCAGAAGTTATTCATGAACGATGAAATACATGCTTTATGCAATATGTAAATTTTGATACCTCTCTACAGTGGAATATTTTTTTTTTTTATTATTCCAGATTATATTACCTGTCAGTTTTGTGTAGTTTCTTTTTTAAGATCTACCAAAATTATCGTGGACCATTCTAAAGAATGTGCTTTTGTTCGAAGATTGGACACTTCTTTCAATTTCACCTGCATATTTTGTCCTTATCATACCAAAATGAAAAGTAGTATGGTAGCTCATGTTAGAAAACATATGGGAGAAAAACCATTTAAATGTCTTTACTGTTCGTACAACTGCACTACAGGGTCAAATCTTACATCACACATGAAACTCAGACATCATAGGTACTAAATGAACGTATTAAAATCTTAAGCGTTTTTTCTATTTATTCTGAGGATTTACACTTTGATCTAAAAAAAATTATATTCAACAAGAAATGCTTTATGTAGAACTGTACTGTGTACTTGTTTTTACTTTCCATTACCTATAAGGTATAGAAAGTGTTGTATTCGTTGGGTTTTTTACTTCCGATAAAGAAATTTTGTAAACGTACAGAAGACATTCTGTAGATGGTCCCAAGTACTCAAATTTTATTAACCTCACCCACGACATTCCTTTACTTCAGTGACTGAGTGAGAACTGGTATATTCAACATACCATTCACGTTGGCTAATTATTGATTAAATATTGCAGTTTACACTAAGTTGATTTATTTAAAAATGTATCTGCAGGATTTTACGTGAGATTTTTTATACAAGGCTGGCAGATCCTCCCAGTAGATTATAGGAATAAAGTGATATATGTTTTTTTATAAATTTTTCAACGACAGTTGCATTAGTATGATTCAAAGAACTCACAGTTTTGGACTTAGTTAGATATGTTCCATAGAATAAGCAATATAATTAAAGAAGATTATTAGCGAATATTTATCTAAATACGTAAAGTTATTAAACTAAATTTTTTTGCCCCAGTGGGAATTGAACATGTGGCGTAATTGGTGCGAAAGTAAAATGTTTGCTAACTAAATCGGAAACAACTAGCATTATTTGATTGAGGAAGGTATCAGTGTTAAGGACACGCCGCCGCGCCGATAGGACTGAGTTATTGAGTAGTTGCGAGCGGATACTTTAAATTACTAGGTCGCAGGTTCGATTCTCAATGTGACAATATTTTTTATTTAATTAGTTTATGTTTTTCATTTTTGGATTTTCTTGTTTATTCTATAGACCATATCGCACACCTAGTGCAAAAGGTATGTAACTCAAAAAAGACGATTTTTCAGTAAGCGATAAAAATCGTTTATTATTATTATTTTTAGGATTTTTGAGAATTTTCTTTCCCAATCGATTTTTTTGAGTTACATACCTTTTGCACTAGGTGTGCGATATATAAGTCCAGAATCGTAAGTCCAATTGTTCTGAAAATCGTAGTTTCTAATTTCTCGTTGAAAAATAGTAAACAAACAACTACTCACATAACCTACTGGGAGGATATGCTATCAATGTATCAAAAATCCCACGTATAATCCTATGGAATAACTATAAAGTAAAAACCCCGTGTAATTTTTAGGTTGGTTGTAGTATTAATCTATCTGTAAATTTATTTTGATTAAAATAAATATACAGAACCTTGAAGGAAAAAGCCCAGTGTGTTGGTATTTGATAGTTTAATCATTTGTATTTCAGACCAAATTATCTGTCAGCATTGTGGAATAGCGGTGGTAAAAAACACTTCTATAATTGTGGACCATTCCAAACATTGTTACTTGGTGCCACGGAATGACCCACAGTTTGCTCATGCCTGTTTGTTGTGTAGCTATCATACCTACAGTAAACAACGCATGGACTATCATGTAAGAATACATCTAGGAGAAAAGCCTTACAAATGTTTATTCTGTTTATATAGGACCGCGAATCCGTCTAACCTTAAAAAACACACCCAAATTAAACATTGGAAAGCACCCTCTTTATAATAATTTATTTCACTATATTTTTGAGACCCTATTAAATGTTTTTTATGTGTATGTAGATTTCTTTAACACTATTTTTATTCTATGAAATTTATTTTTGTGTATTTTTCGCTATTTTACATTAAATTTAAAAGGGATCGAGTACCAAATTATTTTAGATATATTTTCATTTAAGATTGATTACTTCTACTCCAAGAAAAAATCGATTCTAGATTGCGTGGAAAGGGAAGGAAGAATGGACTTCAGAAACTTGTTAGGGGTACTCCGGGGACCTTCCAGATAAAATTCCCAATGAATTGAGCTATTGAGACTCAGTCCGTAGACAAGTACCTGAGTAAAAATCAGACCAGGTTCATTATCGTCCATAAAAATGTTGTGAAGTTTATCTTCATAATTTTTCTTAAATGGGTGTATTCATTTTTGTATAAAAGAAAGGAATTTAATTTTCATTTAAATTGATTGTTATTCCAGGAAGTATAACCTGTCAGTATTGTAAGAGCAGTTTTCGAAAATCCACGGAACTTATTTTGGAACATTCAAAAATCTGTTTTAGTACAGAGAATTCAGCGACCTTTAGTTTCAACTGTTTACTTTGTCAGTATCATACCAATCACCGGAGAAGTATGAAAGATCATATTAGAAAACATATCCAGGATAAACCTTATAAATGCACTTACTGTGATTATAGCTGTACACAATCTTCTAACCTTAAAACACACACTAAAATTCGACACAAATATCCGATATCTTATTACTCATACATGGAGACCCTGTATAATGGAATAACTTAATTCTCATGTGAAAAATAATTGGAAATTTATCAAATTGATTAAATAATGGTCTGCTGAAATCAAGAGTGTGTCGATCAAAACCTGTTACTATTTATCTGTTGAGATATGGGAGGGATTTTTCTAAACATAAAATCATTTCGCAATATGTTAACTTGTAATCTTGTGCTAGTATTCCCCTTGGGGACTACATGGCCAGTATGAAATTTTTATAATCATAAATTTGAATAACAATAAATAAATTATTGTTTTAGCCATGTTTAAGTAAAGTACGTAATAATTAGTTAAATCACCTCCATATTTGTGTGAAATTTTAAATCCACAGGGAGCAAAAAGTTAATTTTTTTTTTTCTTTCACATAATTTCACTGTCCATTTTACAGATTCCATCACTTGTCAATACTGTCAAATAACTCTACGTAAAAGAACTGACATTATCTTAGAACATACAAGGGATTGTCAAGTACCGCGATTGGATATCTCCTACCATTTTATATGTGTATTTTGTCCATACCATTCTTACAAGAAATGTGATATGCAAGATCACATTAGAAAACACATTGGCGATAAACCATTTAAATGTTCTTTTTGTGACTATCGTTCTACACAGCTATCAAACCTATACAAACACATAAAAATAAAACATCAGGGTTGAAAATGTCTAAATTATATTTTCATATGTATGTGTATGCTTTAAAATGAGAATACTGGGATTGAAAATATGTACCATGTATTCACATAATGTAACATGAATGGGAAGAAAAAGCACGATTGTGTAATAAATATACACTTATTCAGTCACAAAGAAAATAGGAAATTGTAATAATACAAAATATTATGATATTCTCATCAACATTTACTGGTTAGTGGTTAGTGTTTCGAATAATACACAAATTTACAAATTAAGGAAAAACCCTGTTTAACTTTTTTTGGTGTGATTCGAAGCGTCATTTGAAATACTTCAAATGAAACAACCACAAAAAAATATTCAAAATATAGTGTTTAGAAGTAGTAAGCCAAAATATAGAAATGTCTCAGGTTTTCCTACGGCTGCCGCAGTTAGCTCATCTCTAGCGAGGTGCAAATTAAAAATTGGGAATAAGCTGATCATATCATAATACATATAAAACTGTCGAGAAAAAACTTTGGGATTTTTAATACATCTTTTTTTAATATTAACTTGTGGATTCACGTTCTTTCTAATTACCAGATACCAAAAAGAACCTCTTTTAGGCTGGTTGAGATTGATTTGAGTGGTTTGTGAACTTCCAGGAATTGGAAGGTAAAACCCCCGTCGTGAAGCAATTGCAAGCGACGTTAAACCCCAAAAAAACTAAGCTAAACCAAATGCTAACGTATATTTTAACAAAACAAAATTCATTTTCAATTAAGATAAGACAGTGATATTTTCTATTTTCAGATTTGGTCTCTTGTCAGTACTGTCAAATGTGTCTTTCCAAAATAACTGATGTTATTTTGGAACATGCGAAAGATTGTTATCGCGTGCATGAACTTAACAGTCCTTACTCTTTTGGCTGTATCATCTGTCCACACCAAACCAATAGAATAAGTGATATGCAAAAACACGTAAGAAAACACATCGGTGATAAACCATTTAAATGTTCATTTTGTGACTATCGTTCTTCTACTTTATCAAACCTATACAGACACACGAGAGTTAAGCATGAATAAATAACATGCTTGCATGACTTTGTCAAAATGAGTTGTGATAATCTGGATCTCTGAAGAACTAATATTATCCAGTTCAGGTGTTAAAGAATTTGAAATATATTTTTAAAAGAACTGTGAAAAAATCAACTTCTAACTGTATTTTTGTATTTTTAAATATTTTTAGGTATTGTTTAGGCTCAGCATTTTTTTTCTGTGCTTGATGATTAATTCGGTCCATTTTGAACAGTACTTGAAATTATTTGATCTTTGGCTTCGAATTGGAAAATTTGATATAAAATAAAATAACCAGATTTTTTTTTGTAGTTAACGACCATTGTCACAGTAAAAGTGTTCAGTCGCCAATGTTCATTAAAACTAGTCTTCAGAAGGTTCTTCTCATAACTTTTAATTGGGATATTTAATTTTTCAGATTACATCTCCTGTCAGTACTGTAAGAAATATTTAACAAAAAAGACTGAAATTCTCACCGAACATGCAAAATTATGTCTTCAAGTAGTTCGACGTGACACCACATACCATTTCGCATGTGTCTTATGCCCCTATCATACATATAAAAAATACGCTATGCGAGATCACATTAGAAAACACATAGGTGATAAACCATTTAAATGTGTATATTGTGAATACAGTTCTACACAAATGTCAAACCTATACACACATCAGAAAATAAAACACCAGGATTCACAATTTAAGTTCTCATGAAAATATTAGTTATTTGGTATTAAGACATGTCTATAACTATTTACAATCTTAATTCTCATCATTATTCTGGAATAACCAAGGGGATTGGGGACAAAGTACCCTTAATCTTGAGCATATCTGTTACCCAACAAAACGTGGGAATGCTAGGGTTAAAATATCATTAATTTCAGTATTAATATTTTTTGGGATTAACGTCGCTTTTAACTGCATTGTCATATCCTGGCGGGGTTTTTTACCCTCCATTCGCTGGAAACTCACAAATAAGTTACTCAAATTAACCTCAACAAGCCTGAGTGGTACCGGGAATAGCCAGCATCACGAGGATTCGAAATTGAATAATCAACCATTCCAGTCCTCGCTGGACTTTGCTTAAATTCAGTGACAGAATGAGAACTGGTGTACTCAACATGCTATCGACGCTGGTTAAAATAATATTTTAAAATCAAAGTATGATTTTAACATCGATCTTACCTATCAAGCTACTGAGGTCGGTAATAGAACACATTTTAATTTGGATATGAATATTTGAAGCAAGCTCAGTAATTAACATTAAAAAAATCAAAGTTTTTTATTATATAAAAATGCACTGACGCTATCGTGGAACATTTTATGGAACTGCCACTTTGGGAACAGGTCTAATTTCATTTTTAGGAAATACGGTAGAAAATAATGTCTATTTTATTCATCCAATACTACAAATTGTTTTCAATCTTAATACTCATTACAAAATTAGACATGACCAAAACATAAATGTTGCCGAGTTGTTATCACGGTGGATTCTATCTCTTGGTTTTGTTTTGCTTACTTAGTTTACTTTGTCAATTGATAACTTCTCACTAATTGACCTATTTTTTGTAAAGTCATCAAACATAAATATTTTACGGTGCTACAAGATAATATTAGATCCCATAAGGAAACACCAAAGAATTTTTGCTTCTGTTAGGATAAGAAAGTCAATCCTAAAACCCAACATAAAAAATTACCCTATTCTCATTTCTCTCTCAGCTAAAAATATCAATGATATACTAACATTGACAAAAATAATACTCTCAGCTACCAAGACTAGAGTCACAAAACCAAATTGTAAACATGAGCCCTGGTTTCATAATGAGTGCAAAACCATTAAAGTAGCTCTTATGCAACTGAACATATAATTACATTTTTTTATCGTTATTTTCTTTGCCTTAAAAGTTTGCTTCAGATTATTAAATTGAATTTTATTTTCGTAAAGACATAATGTACAACTATTGCATTTCAGACTCGGTAACTTGCAAGAATTGTAATGTTCTTATATGGAAATTCACTGAAGATATCGTAGAGCATTCTAAGAACTGTCACCTTGTAAACAGGCCTGATTCCAATTTCTTTTATGTGTGCATTATTTGTGACTATCATACTAACAAAAAGCATAATATGATACACCATATAAGAAAACATACGGGAGACAAACCATATAAATGTTCGTTCTGTGCGTACAAGTCTGCAACTCCTTCTAATCTTAATGCACATTATAGAATAAGGCACAATACGGACATTAATTGATATCTCAACTTGTCGACTATTTCATATTTGCTTTTTATTTAAATGTCTATAAAATCCTCTCATTTTACAGTAAGTTTTCACTTTACAATAATTTTACAATTTCAATAGAAAATATATTAATTGAATTTTTTAAAACTAAGTGATTTTAGTGACTGTTGGCTGCCACACATGTTCTCCATATTATCTCATCGACTACCAAGCTTTATAATGCGATGTGTTCAGCACTAGAATCTTAATGTAAACAAGCTAGCGTATGGATCGGATCCCACCCAATTTCTTCGTCGTTTTGAATATGTGAATACGTAGTTATAATGTTATTTGGGTATTGGTAATATGGCATGTCTATTAAGCTGTCTTGTAATTACTATAAAATATATGTATACAGGGTGTTACAGAAACACAAACAATCTTCTAAGGCTTATAGATAGCATCAAGACCTATTATAATCACTCCCATAATCTCCTGCCTTATCTGTATTGTTTTTGAGATTTAGCAGCTTTAAAAGAAGTCTGACTAAGGTCTTGAAAATCATAAATTCCTATCATTCAAACTCTGAACCTGTGTTCTCGTTTTCAACACGGGTCTCACCCAACTTTGGAATTTCAAAGACCCACTTTATGAACACACTGTAAATATTTCAAGCCTAGTACTCACCGTGGCCAAGTGAGTTAGCGCACTAGACAGCCTGCATGAAAACCTTGGTTCGATCCCCAGCCGAGTAGGAATTTTTCTGCTCTGTACTTGGATGTTCGGGTTCCACTTATACTTCGTGAGGAAAAATGAGGAGTTACTTTGAGCACTGACCAGTGGGGGCATCACCAGAGTATAAAGGTTTTAATATAATAAAATTGAAAAAGTGGTGGAGGCTCTTAGTAAAGCTGTGTTACCTACAAAAAATGTGAATGAACAGGCCTTATGCATCACCACAAAAAAAGCATACACACCTACATACATATTTCAAAACATATCAAAAATTAATAACGTCAGATAAAGTGTTGTAGTATTGAAGAGGAAATCTGTAAAAAGTGCCATTCAATTTCACTTTGATTCTAGTATCCAACTACAGAGAATATGTAGGTGTTACGTTATTGGATGTCAAGGATAAGAGAAGATAAAATTAAAGAAGACAGGTTTCTGGTTTAACTCAAGCCGGTGACCAAAGACGAAAGACTGTTTATTATCGTTTTCATATCAGGCCGGGTTCACAACAATATTGTAAGAAGCGTTTACATCAACATGATCCTTTTTTTTTTTTTTTATAATAATTTGCAAAACAAGTTGTTAAATAGAGACAAGACAACTTGTTTTAAATGTAGATTATGTTGACGCAAGACGACTAATAAAATCATAAATTTAATGAATGTATACTTAAAATTAAAATGATAACTTTTTAATTACAAGATAAAGCAATCAATTTTTTATTTTCCAGTTCTAGGAGTCCAAGTAGGATCATTAATAGTATCATCTAGACTGTTGTGTGACTCATTTAAAGAATCTTGCAACCAAGAGCCTTCAAAGACAGATTCAGATTGCAATTCTGACGAGCCTAGAACTTCAGACTCATTCAGATTGGTAACAATTGTTTCATCTGCTGATAAGAAGGATTCATTATCATTTTCCTCAATAACAACAGGTGAAGAATCACATCTTATGTGCAAAGGAGTATAACTAGCAAGGTAATTAATCATGCCTAAAAATCTTTGGACATCTTTGACACATGATGGGACTGACATATTTTGAATAGCTTCAATTTTACTATTATCAGGTTTCATTCCAGAAGACTCAAATACTTGACCTAAAAATGTAATTTTATTTACACCAAATTGACATTTGTTTTTGTTCAACTTAAGGTTAATTTCCTTGACTCTGTTTAGAACTTTGACTAAAATTTCATCATGTTCTGACTTTGACTTAGCATAAATAAGTACATCATCTAAATAAACAAAAGTACCAGGAATATCAGACAATAATTCACTTAACTTTTGATGGAACTTTTCTGGAGCTAGACTGATACCATAAGGCATTCTTAAAAACTTATATCTACCAAAAGGTGTTTGAAAAGTACATAAATCAGTGGAATTTTTAGCTAATTTAATTGACCAAAAAGCAGTACTGGCATCTAATTTAGAAAAAATAGAAGCACCAGCAAGCTTAGACCTAACATCCTCCAAGGTAGGTAATGGATAATGAGCTCTCAATATTTCTTTATTTAGTGGTTGAGGATCAAGACACAACCTAAGACTTCCATCTGGCTTTGAAACTAATGCCACAGAGTTCACCCACAGAGAAGGTTCTGTCACTTTTTCAATAACATTCATCTTAACCATCCGTGCCAGCTCGGCTTTATACGGATCCATTAATTTGAACGGTACCCGCCTAGGAGGGGCAACATGAGGAATGGCATTTTCCTTCAAAGTGATTTGACACTCACCTGGCAGACATCCCAGACCTTCAAATATATCACTATATTTATTTACAAAATTTTGATAAGTACCAAATTTTACATGACTTTGAACAGTATTAATTCTTTGAATTAAATTGAATTTGACACAAGACTCTAATCCTAGTAATGTTTTTTGCAATCCTTCTGTTACAAAAAATCTAACTGGTAGACGGACATTTTTTATAGTACAATATAATACACACTGACCTTTGACAGGAATACTGACATTATTATAAGATGTTAACTTAGTAGACACTGATTTGATAATATTTGGTGACAGACCAACTTGACAGAATGTATCATAAGACATAACATTAGCCTCCGCTCCTGTATCTAGACAGACTTCAATGACATTGTGGTTCAACTCCATAGGCACATACCATGCTTTACCATTGCTTTGAACATGACCAATGAAAATTTCATCACAAACAGTTGAAACTTCTTCTTGTTCTTGACAATTTACAACTTTGACATTCTTCTTGTTGTAGCACATAACAGCGTAATGTCCCTTTCTTGAACAAAGATTACAGATGGCATTGACCGCTGGACATGAAAATCTGTGAATTTGGCCACACTTTCCACATTTTGACTTATGTTTACTTGACTGACTAGTATTTTGAGAATACTGACTGACCTGACTGGTGTTTTGAGTGTAATGACTGGGACTCCGTTTAGAAGGGTGACGATTGAGTTTCATGACTTCCACTTGACTAGCTTGTTCACTTCTAGACATTTGAAGTGTTTGAGCTATAGACATAATATCATCTGAAGTTTTAGCATCACTTTCTTGAAGCAATCTTTCCTTGATGAAAGAATTCTCCTCACTGAGACCAAGTATAAAGAGGTCTTTGACCAATGAATCTTCAAGTGTTTTGAACTCACAGTTGGTTGCTAAATTCTTCAAATCCGTCATGAAGCTTGTAATAGACTCATCCTTCTGCCTTCTAGACAGAAACTTATGTCTCTCCAACGCTAGATTCTTCTTTGGGGCGAAGTAGCCTTCAAATTTGTTGATGACATCAGCAAGTTTGGCTGTGGTTTTGTCAACACCAAAACTTTGAAAAATAGGGATTACCTCTGGACCCAATGAATGTAGCAGTAGGGCGACCTTCCTCTCCTCCTTGACGTCTGTTCCGATATTTACTGCGAGTAAATAGTTCTCAAACTGAAACTTAGCAAGCTTCCAGCTCTCATAGACCTGAGAACCTGAGACCCCCTGGACTTTTAGATGAGTGATCCCGCTCGGCAGATTGACTGACATCTTCAAATTTTGCACTGAACATTAATAGACACTGAACATTAACTGTTTAGACACCTGACACCATGTTACGTTATTGGATGTCAAGGATAAGAGAAGATAAAATTAAAGAAGACAGGTTTCTGGTTTAACTCAAGCCGGTGACCAAAGACGAAAGACTGTTTATTATCGTTTTCATATCAGGCCGGGTTCACAACAATATTGTAAGAAGCGTTTACATCAACAGTAGGTACCATAATTGGACTTATATATTTTATGTTCCAGGCTTCATTATTTGTAAGGATTGCAAATTTACTATAGAAAAATTCACTGACAATATTGTAGAACATTCAAAGAACTGTCAAGTCATGAAAAGAATAGACCGCAGTTCCTATTATACATGTCCTATTTGTGATTACCATTCGTATAAGAAAAATTGTATGACAGATCACGTAAGGAAGCATATGGGAGAAAGACCATATGAATGTTCATTATGTTCTTATAGATCCACTACAGCCTCTAATCTTAGAGCTCATTTCCGAATTAGACATGGATTTGATTAAATTTATCTATGAATTCAAATTGAATTTTCTTAGACTTAGACAAATAACACGAATTATTTCTCTCATAAAATACCGGCATTTGAATGACTCACCAAAATTACCAGTCAAGTTTTTATTTTTTCTCTATAATCTGCCATTTGACAACAGAAACTTTTACCGACGTAATTTGTGGCAGTTAACTATCACAAATATTGTTTCATATGAGTATGTATGTCGTATTAATAGTTTCACTGCCGGAGAGTTCTCTAGTATAGCAGATCGCAAAGTTGCCATACCTCTCTGTTTTGTGTTTAGTCTTGTCTTTAGATGAACTGTTCTTATGATTGGTTCTACCCACCTCGTGGAGGATTTTCCTTGTGTTCTCATTTTGTTTCTCGGGTAACCTGGAGTATTAATTTTATTATTATTATTAACCATTTTCACCACTAAAGTGATAGGTTTATTCATTAAGATTATAATTTTGATCAAATGTTATCCTCCCGTATTGCAATATGTCCTCGTTATCAAACTATTGTCCTCTGAGAATGTCGCTCGAGGACTAGCTATAGTAGTAAAGTATGGAATAGCAAATGCTACCACGTCATTAAGTCTAAAAAAACTACACTAATTCGATATATCACACTCCGGGTTTTAAAAAAAATATTCAGAAGAAAATTCAATGATTCCGCGGCATTTATCAAAGATCCGTTTGATCAAAGTATCGAGTGATTGAAAATTGTGTGTAGATTTCGAATATCAAATAACAAATTTCTTTAATAATTTAATGTAGTCGAATTTAGTAAAATGTTGTCTTTTGGCCTGATGAAGCTTGTCACGTATCTACTTAACCCCCCCCCCCTCCCCCAGCAACAATAGACATTAATTTCTTTTCATCATTAAATTCAAATTCAATTATTTGAACAAATAGCACGAAAAATATTTAAAAAAAAGATGTCTCTAATTTTTCTTAAATATTTTCTTTGGCCCTATAAATTAAATTCAAAATTCACAAATACATTCGAAACTCAAATATAAATATATGCTATAATAAATACGTTATTTGCATTTCAGATATTATTACTTGTCAATTTTGTAGATTAAATGTTTTGAAAAATACAGATACAGTGGTCGAGCATTCTAGAAACTGTCTGAGCGTACATAGAGTAAACATTTCCTTGACTTTTACATGCATACTGTGTTCATATCACTCTTACAGTAGACAATGTATGAAAGATCATGTGCGAAAACATCTTGGTGAAAAACCATATAAATGTTTGAATTGTACATATAGCTCTACAACTGCATCTAATCTTAAAAAGCATGTTCAAATTAGACATACAAGCACCTATATTGTGTAAATAATATAATAATAATAATGGCTTTCTTTGTGTTATTATATCACAATTTTTAGTGGGTAGCGAAGAATTATAGGACTTTTCCGTATATTTAATATCCTAATATCTTATTTTTGCCTATAATTCCGCCACTGGTCGCTGCTAACATTAAAGCAGCTACTCATTTTTCCTCACGAGGTATGACTGGACCCCGAACACCCAAGAACAGAGCAGTAAAAATCCTGCCCCGCTGGAGATCGAACACAGGTCACCATGCGTGCAATGCCTAGCGCGCTAACTCACTCTGCCACGGTGACTACTTTATTGTGTAAATACTCCTGAAGAAAGTATATACTAATTATTTTCTTTTTTCACTCTACCTTTTCCCAAACCCACATGGGGTCGAAGTTGTGTTGATAAAGTTTTGGTCTCCACTTGTTTTTATCGAAGCCCTAGGGCGTCCTCCTTCAAACCCTTTCCCTCAAATCTTCCTCTACTTTATCTTTCCATCTAATTTTCTTGTCCACATACTTTTGATCTTTTTTTCCAATGCGTCTAATGTTGGACACAACTAATTCATTGATATACCTGCATAAAAAATTAAAATTTTGGATTGAAGAATCAAAAAGATACAAGAATAATTATTTTTTTCTTATTTATTTAATTTCTTATATTAAAACAGCTTATTATACGACCTCACAAACATTTTAATAAAAAATATCGATATAGCAACCAACTCTTTGTAAACAAAAGCAGAAAAGAAATCCCAGAACAGATGCAGATATTCTAGATATCACGTGATGAAAAGAATAAACCGCAGTTCCTAATATTTCATTTGTGATTACGTGGCGTAACGGTTGTGACTACTGAGCGTAGTCCAGAGATCCTGAGTTCGATTCCCGGTTGGAGCAAACCTTTCGCAAATAAATTCTGTTCCCTCCGAACATGTGAGCCTGGCAATTCCGGCCCTACCTAGGCTGGGTGAGGTTAATGTGGGTAGCTGGTACGATTCCCACTGGTACCAATGGAGGGTAAAACCCCCGTCCTGTCTACCTCAAGTCAGGACGTTAAAACCAAATAGAATCAATGGACATGAGAGGAGCCTAGACATTGGGTGTCCATATAATCCTCTCACCACCTTGATTTAGGTATCAATACCTATCTCACGGACACAGAATTATTATTATTATTTGTGATTACCATTTTTATAAGAAAAACTGTCAGATAACGTAATATCATGTTCGATTACATCTTGGTGAAAGACTGTATCGTAAAAGTTGTACATATAGCGCTATCTATATCTTCATCTAATCTTAAGAGACATTTACAAAACAAACATTCATAAATTAATTTAATTGATCAGATGATCAATATGAAAATATTTTCATTTTCAAACCTGTTAAAAAAATTAAAAAGCTTTAAAAAAAATCATAAATTGAAAAGAAAAAAAAAAAAATATTGAAAATTACCAACAAATAAAAAGGTCTATAGCTCAAACTGAAAAGAGTTAATAAATAGTTTTTTTTTTCAACAGCAGTAGCAAGTATTGCAAAACATTTAAAGAACTGTCCTGTGATAGAAAAAAATATTCAATATTCTTGATTATACACTGTTTTTCTGAAAAGGTCACCTCGTCACTTTTGAACACGATGGATTTTTTCAATTCTGTAAAGTTCCAAGGATAGGAAGTTCCCTATAGCCCGTCCTGTGGTCTGGATATGTTTATATTGCAGCCCGGCATTCCCTTCCTTCCTTTAAGTCATATTATTCTTGCGAATTTAAAATGGAATGCCATATCTTTTATTATTGATAGTTGGAGCTTTAATTAAGCTGAGAATAATATGCTTTTCATTTTTTCAAAAACCTTATCAGGGGCGGAGCTGGTAGGGCGCAAACTTAAAACTGTTATTTTTGTGTATAAAATGTGATTTGTAAATGTAAATTCGGAGATTTTTAGTCATTTTTACTCATTACATCATGAATTTCGAACAAAGTATGGATTTGCTAAGGTTCATAATATTAAGAATACATCACTTACCATAAAGATTTCACCAAACGTTGTGATTTAAAGGTATTTTTTTAGGTTAATCACAACTATTGGATAGTGTAGAATACTGGTGGAACAAAAATTGATGAAACCTGTAGGAAAAAAATCGACTCTTGGCCAACTTTTGAAGCATTCTGCCCACTGTGCACCGTCATAGAAACAAGTAGTATGGTACATCTACAGTAGATCCAGACACATCTTCACGAGATGGGACTACATAAAATATCTTTTATAAATTCATCCTCATCTTCATAAAATAACTTTGAATTACAATTGACCTATCAGTGTTCAGTAAAATATATTCTTGGGCTTTTGAAAAATGCTATATATATATAAAAAAAAAATGTTTCTAAAACATTAAAATATTATTAAATTTATGGTTTCTTTTTCGTTTCAGATGTTATCACTTGTCAGTTTTGTAGATTAAATGTTCTGAAAAATACAGAGATAGTCGTTGAGCATTCTAAAAACTGTCTCAAGGTAAATAGAGTAGACAAATTCTTGGCCTTTGCATGCTTGCTCTGTCCGTACAACTCTTACAGTAGAGAGCACATGAAAAATCATGTGCGAAAACATCTTGGTGATAAACCATATAAATGTTTGTATTGTACATATAAATCTACAACTGCATCTAATGTTAAAAAACATGAACAAATCAAACACAGAAGTACTATGAAAATAATCGTTAAGAAAGTACATATTCGAACTACATTTTGAAACAACTAAAACCGTTTTTGGTTGTTTTGCAGAGAACCCCTCCGAGAAACGATAGCAAAATAGTAGAGAGAGAGATAATAAAATAAATATATTTTAAGTATTGTATAAATAAAATAAATATAGTACGTACTTGCAAATTTTGTATTAATTCCTAAAACATCTATATTTGTATTTTGTACCCTAGGGCTGAGAGAATTCATCAAATCAAATCTAAAATCTTTTACAAGCTGTCCCACGACTAGATGCAAATATTTCAAGGGTAGATTCAAGTCCCCATGGACTATCATACAAGCTGAAGTGGGGCATTTTGTTTTATTAGAAAATTATGGCCAAATAACTGTTTTAATCACAGGTCGAGAGGTCACTTGGATTGATGTATGTTTTTAAATAAATCATGGTCAGTTAGTTAAGTTGTGACTTTTGTTTGGATAGTTATGCATATTTACCTTCAAATACATTTGGATGCATAGATTTTTTTTTTTAACGAGAAAATATTCAATCATCATATCAACTTTTATAGTTAACGAGATATTTGAATTTTTATTCTTTCTTGAGGTATAACCAAAAAACAAAATGGCCGATTTTCATGAAATTTTTCGCGTCCATCCGTATCGTCTTTCAGCTATGTGCCAGATTTAATTTCTCTATCATAATAATAACACTCTTTAATTTAAGGTAACTACAAGGCGAGGTTAATGCTCGAAGCATTTTCTAGCACCTAACCCTCTTCCTTCTGCTTATTATGTATAACTTTTTTCTGTTTTTAATACACTCACCGGCATTTGTTCTTGCGTTTGACTCCATGTATTTCCTGATGAACTAAACAAACAAAGCGTATGGATTTTTTTTTTAATTCATTAAATAAATTTTAGGTACCGGAAATGTTAAAAATGTGCCTCCTGTTCAGTATTACTCTCCATATTGTTGGTTTTCTATCAAAGAAATTTTAACTACAAATTAACCATGGGGTCTGGGGATCGAACCAAGGTCACCATGCGTACAATGCCTAGCGCGCTAACTCACTCTGCCACGGTGACTACCAACAACAAAATATATTAATAAAAAAATAAAAATAAATCATATGCGTTGTTTTCTATCAAGAAAAAAGACCTAATAAATTGAAAATGTTTCTCCTGTTTAGTACTAATCTCCATACTGTTTCTTTTCTATCAAAACAAAGCTAGAAATTTTTAACCACAAAAAAAGTTATGTCAAATTTACTCCAACAGGAAATACATGGAGTCAAATGGAAAAATAACAAGTGTTCCTTTAATTTTATCGGTGAGTGTATGTGCTTAAAATTACAACAGTTTAAAGTTATAAAAATTTGATCTCTGCGTATTTCTAGAGCGTCACTCTCGCTGTATAGTATAAAATCAATGGAATTAATAAGCATGTTATCCAAGCAATTTGCTAAAGATTGATCGTTATAAATAAAATCATCCTTAAACATCTCACTCAACATTAATTTTCAGATTATGTCCTGTGTCAGTATTGTAAATTACCCATACCAATGTCTACTGAGATTATCCTTGACCATTCTAGAAAATGTCTTCTGGTAAATCGAGAAAACGCAAACTTCGCCTTTACATGTGTATTTTGTGATTATCACACTTTCATTAGGAATCATATGAAAGACCATGTGAGAATACACATCGCCGATAAGCCATTTAAATGTTCATTTTGTATTTACAAATGCACGAGTGCGGGAAATCTTAAAAAGCATATACGAAAGAGACATTAAAAATTGTTTCTAAGTACCTATTATTTACAAGAATTTCGTGTTATAAAAGAAAAAGAATGCTGAATGTTTACTAAAAAGAAGTGATATTATGAGTAATAAACGCCTGAATTGGCTCTTGTTTCATTGCTCTAAAAAGAATAAGTTCGTAAACTCTCATCATAAACATTTACTTTTGAACGGTTAAAATTGGAAAATCGAAATATTAAATGTAAATTTGTGTTAACGCATTCGTTTTTATTTATTTAAAGAACAGAAAATTTCAGGGTATTTAATTGAACTATCCACTTTTTGGATGTGTATCTTCATATCAGATGTATTTTACACAATAAACATTCTTTATTGCTTACAAATCCAAAATGATATTTTGTTAAATTCGACATATTATTTTTGTAACAGAGTTCTTTTGTCTTATTATAACACAAATTCAATGGGTAGCTAAGCATTAGGAAACATCATTTGTCTAGTAACTCATAGCTTGCTCATAATGCCATCACTTGACTCATAAAAGTAACTACTCTTTCTTCTTCACAAGGTATGAGTCCAAGACATCCAAGTACAGGGAAATAAAATTCCTTCACTACTGGGGATCCAACCCAGGTCACCGTGAGTGAAAGTCTTGCAATCTACTTTTGATATTAAGATAAATGAATAATAAAAAAAAACACACAGAAAAAAGTGGTTCGTCTGATTTAAGATTTTAAAGTCTTAAAACTTCACCATTTTCCTTTGAAATTTCATTTGTACTGAACTGTCCTTTTTTTTATGAAAGATATGTATTATACTAGTCTTGTTTATACCACTCGCATTCCTCATATTTTTAGGGAAAAAAATCTGTTTACGAAATGATAAAATTTAATCGATGGTTCAACGTTTCTAAAGCTCCAAAAAATTTAGAGACACATAAGAACTTAAGAAAGCTACATTTTATTTTATTCATCTCGTGTTTTCCAGATTACATTGTTTGTCAGCACTGTACAATTCCAATACCAAAATGCACTGAAATAATTCTAGAACATTCTAAAAAATGTCTCCTTGTAAATCGAGAAGATTCAAACCACTCATTTACATGTCTACTTTGTGCATATCACACGTTCATGAAAAATGACATGAGGTGTCACGTGAGATCACATATCGGAGATAAACCATATAAATGCTCTCTCTGTACTTACAGCTGCGCGATAAAGGGTAATCTTAAAAAACATGCGCAAATTAGACATGGTTACTACTAGTAAGTACTATTGAGGACATAATACAAATTAAAACGAAAAACATCGTCATCCGTCAATGGTAGATAATTATGATCATTTCCAATCGTTTGTGGTTATTCCAATTTTGCTTTGAGATAGAAAGATAACACAGTTTTTAGAAAGGATCTGAAATACCATTGGCTGAAAAAAAAATTAAGCTAAATTAAATTGTTTGGATGAAATTCAGAAGTTAGTGAAAAAAAAATATATATATAGAAGTTAACCATTACATCAATGTAGACCATATTTTTTTCCTGGCTATTTTCAATTTTACTATTTGAAAAATATAGGGTTAAGTTAATCTTTATTCACTTATCTTTTTTCGGCCTTAACAAAATATCTTCAGTGCGGCTGTAAAATGATTCTCCTTGAACAACGTTCTTTCGACAATTTCATGAGATTTAATTGTCTGGTTTGATTTTGAATTTTTTCTATTGAAAAAAATACTACATATAATTTAACATAATGTTTAAAAAATATTTAAATAAAGTATTGGCATTAGAATTTTTCAATAATAGCAAAGATAATTAAAATTTATATCAAGTTACTTGCAATGTTTTTATTTCTTAATTTCAGAATTTATACGCTGTCAATATTGCACATTTTCAATTTTTAAATCGACATACGAAATAGTTCAACATTCAAGACAGTGTTCGCTCATGCCAAGACACAACGAGACGTACTTGTTTTGTTGTTTATTTTGTAAGTACCATACCAAAATGAAAAGTAGTATGGAAGACCACACAAGAGTTCATACGGAAGAGAAACCATTCAGGTGTACACATTGCAAGAATAGTTTTTCACAAAAATCTAATCTTCGTCGTCACGTTCTTATTCGACATGATGTTAATAATATTTGAAAGGTTGATATGAGCATAAAAAGCCAGATGTACGTGATAATAAAACCAATAGTCACAGAAGAACTAGATTTTAAGTAATCCAAAACCCTGATTTCAATTGAAAAATATTTTGTTACATAGATATATTTATTCGATAGTGTTATTAAAAATATTACACCATTTAAGATTCCAAAGCTGACCCCCCTTTTATTTATTATTATTTCGCAAATTAAATTGCCTTTTTACAAAATTTTCAATAACTTGCTTAACTTCGTCATAAGAACAGGAATTCCAGCAGTTCATTTGATAACTTGAAATCTCTTTTAGGAACAGGAATCAGTTATTTTAATTCATTACTTGAAATTCAAATGATAACTCTTTTTAAAAATTTCGACCAGTACTCTCAGTCACACTGGTGCGTGCCTGCTTCAGAAGTTAACTTTTAAAGTAATATAAAATTTCCAACATAGTTTTTATATAAATATTATGAAACCATACGAGTATAATAAAGAAAAAAAAATATATTTTAATTTCCAGAAAAAATGCAATGCACATTCTGTTGGACATATTCTCTTGATTTTGAATCTCCCGAGAACAGGTTGGATTCTTTTGTAGAACATTCAAAAATGTGCGAAATGGTACCTAGACCAGATTGTAATCATAATTATTCCTGTTTATTTTGTAGTTATCATACGCAAAATATGACCCATATCAAGAATCACTTCAGGATACATATAGGAGATAAACCATATAAATGTTCTATGTGCCTTTATAGTTCGGCAAGTAAATCTAATTTACGGCGACATGAGAAAACGTGTTCAAATAAGAAAGTTGTATCTCCCCAGTTTTAACTGGAGTATTTTCTATTTAGACTGAGTTGACAAATTTTGTCAGCCTCTTCATTCAGCAATAAGCACTTCCAAGGGGCTGACAGTTTATTGGTTGGGAGTTTTACTCGTAATCTAAACAGTTTCGTTTTCTTCCATGTGGTCCCCTGATAAACATTATTCATTGAATTTCTAGTTTTGGCGAATTATCTAGTTTTGGCGAAGCCGGCAGCAGTTTAAAGAGTACAAGAATGTACAAGGAAAGCGTACAAAGAGTCTGTTTCGGAATCACGATTTTAAATCGTAACTAATTCATTTCAAGTGATTTTTTGTTGTATTCATTCAACAGTTTTTAGTTAGATATCTAAGTTTTGTGCAAAATTTTACCCCCGGTGAATTAACCAATGTCATTTATTTTAGTATGTTGTTTATGGTCCACTGAAAGATATCTGAGGTTTATGGATGCAAATGTAAAAACATCCAAGCAATGTCCTATATGCTAGAATGTCCCAATCCCTGACTTCTACCAGTTACATGCACTCAACAAGACCTAGCAGTAGGAAAGGACATTATGTACAAATATTTTAAGATAATCAATGACGGACACGTGGATTAAAGTAAGTTTGGCTTCATTTAGATTTTAGACAGTAATATCAGTTAATATAATTTTCTTTTTTTATTTAATAACAAAAAAATTCAAAGAAAATTGTAATGATTTATCCATACATATGTATGAGTAACACGAAGAAGTGATCGTAGCTATTTGGAGATATGACAGTGCTCAATTATTAAAATCCATTGTACGAGTATTTTTTTGTAATATTTTACTTGTATATGCATTGTTGTTTTTAACTTGTATTTTTATTGTAAATAATTATAAATCTACAACTTTAGTTCGAAACAAATATAGATATTTACATCAATTTATGTTTGGCAGAGCATTTTAATGAAACAGTCATTAATGGAGCTAGTATTATTTCTTACCTTATTAAATACACAATTTTCGCCTTGTTAGCTTTGATGCAGAATATTCTGCCTATACAGATAACTGTAGACGTAGCCCTCGCAGTTGGGGCGTAAAACAAAACTCTTGTGTTAACTGGCAGATAATTATAACTTTTCAGACTTCATCCTGTGTCAGTATTGTGCCGGCACGGTGTACAAGACGACTGATGACTTTCTCGAGCACACCAAGTCGTGCGCCTTCAAACCTGTGCGCTACACTGATGACAGCTACAACTTCACATGTCTCCTGTGTAACTATCACACGTTCAAATTGAACAATATGCGCGTTCACACTCGAATGCATCTCGATGATAAACCGTTCACGTGTCCTCACTGCGTTTACAGCTCGTCCAAAGCGTGTAATGTGAAGCGACACATCGCCAAGAAACACAAGTCACGAGCACAGGTTGTTAATGAAGAGACTTTTGCAGTGAAAATCGACTCTGAAGATTCTACTCCTGATGTAAAAATTGAACTGGGAACTTCTGCAAAGATTCAACCGAATTTCTATTAGACCTCAATAATTGAAATGATGCTTCGTTTTCTTGGTCTGGATTAAGACTAATTTAAATCTGAGGCTTTATAAGTCTCTCGATGAGTACGGACGTTTAAAATTGGATTGAAAGTATGCATTTGTGTTAAATTCATGCTGTAATGCGTAAAGTTTATGCGTCTATGTGTACATTTTGTGAATAAATAAAATGTATTATTTGTATATTTTATTTAAATTATATCTTTTCACAGTCTTTGAATAATAATACTTCGCGTCTAGTAAATATTAAAATTGTTTGAAATCCTCTAATTCATTCGACATTTTTGTCCATTTTAAGTCTCTTTTGCTCGAGTATTTTTAGGTGCATATCAAATTCGGTGTTACAAATCTATTTTGATTTTTTCAATGCTTGCATCGATCTAGGAACCTGAGATCTAGAAGTAAATAACCTAACGGAGGAAAACAAAGAAACTAACTAATTCATTGTTTTACTTTTTCAAATTTCAGATTTCATCAAATGTCAGTTTTGCAACACAATCGTTGCAAAGATCACCGAAGCCATTTTGCAACATTCAAAACTGTGTCGTCACGTTTTTCGTCCAAATGTTTCGTTCAATTTCGTCTGTTGCTACGAGTGTCACTACCACACGCATCGTATCGATAACATGCGAGCCCATGTCCGAAAGCACACGGGAGAGAGACCGTATAAATGCCGCGTATGTCGATACAGTAGCTCCAACTTGTGTGATCTTAAAAAGCATGTGAAAATTCGACATACCGATGACAAAAGCAGATAACGCTGTACCATGAGGTGCAACTCCTGAACTTTCTTCCAAAAAGTTAACCAAGTGACCTGAAAATCATATATATTATAGGTTTAAGATATTGAAAATTTAGTGATTTTTGAATTAACAGAAATATATTTCTCAATTTTAGTTTAGATTTTCTTAAAATTTGTTGTTTAGAGGTACATTACGTTTCCTTTGTCTCATTAATGTAGATTTTTAAGTGTTTTTTTTTTAACGAAACAAACGTTTAACATATTTTGTATGTTTGATACATAGTATTTTATATTTTTTGTTGAATCTGTTGTGTGTTCAGTTGCTCATCAAGTATTACTTCTTAATTCTAAAAAATGTATATTTGATTGTCTATCCCGGTAGCGCAGTGGTCAAGGGTCTGACTGGTAATCCAGAGGTCGTGGGTTCGAAACTCAGCCGGGACATGACAAGTTATCCTCCAATGTTTTGGGCTTACCGCTAAAATAATGGGACAAATGATGCTATTCGGACAGTGTGAATAAAGCGATTATTATTATTACATAAATAAAAAAATCTCTAAGTCATCTGATTCATAATGTGCATATCAGACTAAAATTAAGTAAAACTGATATACGTATTTTATATGCATTTACCAATATTATTATATTTGTTTTTAAATTTAATATTTTTAAAAATTATGTTTATGTTTATTTTAAGAGATATTTTTATATTTGCTTTCTTATAATTTACTGTCATTTTTAGAGGAATATTTTCATTCGAAAAAATAGTGCAATATGTATGATTTTACACCTTAATATTACTTACTCATTTTTCATTTTAACAGTGAAAAATATATTTTTCACTTTATCATTACGAGTAAATGTTTTTTTTACTAACAAATTTTAATCAAAATATTTAAATTTTTAATAGTAAATTTTAGTTTTGTTACAATATTTTTATACCTTCTATAATTTAGTTTTTTCTTGTCTAAGGTTAGAAAATAGTTTTCTCGAAAATATCTCATCTAACAAACACATTCTTAAAATGACCTATCACTCTATCTTAAGTACTCTTCATGTTCTTACAGGTGTTTACTGTCGATACTGTCAATTGCTAGTTGATTCATCATCTGTTACGATGCTGAAACACAGTAAATCTTGCCAGCATATTTTGAGAATTGATCCCAGTTACTCTTATGCTTGTATTATCTGTGAGTACCACACATTACCACCAAGGAAATATGGCTGAACATATCAGAAGACACATCGGAAAGAAACCGTTTAAATGTCCGTATTGTAAATATCAAAGCTCACATAAATCTGATTTGGTCAGACACATTCACATAAAACACAATGTTTGAGATTTTTCTACATTAGTGGTATTGCCCAGTGGTATCTTCGAAGGGCCAGTTAGAATCAATACAAATTATCATTAATTCTACTTTCGTGAAAGTGGGATTAGGTGACATAACAATTGATGTTTCCTATTTGCGTGTGTAAAACTAGTCTGTTTACCAAATGATTAAAGAACTTTACAGTTAATATATTTGGCGCTGTTTTAATTAATAAACACTTTATTAGTGACATTCAAAAGTTATTTTCAAAAATGTACATAAAATATAAGATTAAAACATGGGAAATAATGTCTTATATTATAAATTCGTTTGTTTGCATGTGTGTGTGTGTGTGTTGAGCTTTTAAATGAGCTTTTTTCAATACGGACTATCTTGCGAAGTTGAGCTTTTTCACATTCAAATCTGAACTTCCTGATAGATCTCTGAAATGAGTCATCTTTGTACTAAAACTTTCTCATCCTGCCACGAATATTTTTTTTTGTCCGCGCGAGCTATCTAACGAAGGGTCTTTTATTGAAACAAAATAAAAAGAATTTCTTTGACCTTTTTTAATTGTTGTTATCAATCGAAAATTAGAACAATGAATTTTTTTTTCTATTGAAGTATTGTTTGATAAGTCTATTGTATGAAATGTTTTGTTATTGGACATCGTATGATGAGCTCTCAAAAGTAAAAATTGCCACCCAATACTTTGTTAACCTATGGTCTTATCTACTTTGAAGCTTGCACTAAATTTAATATTTGAAATCTTGCCTTTTTAAATTCAGAATTAGATATGTCATTATTGCGTTACTACAACAGAATTGGTGGAAATAAAGAAATTAAAAAAAAGTCATTTGAATTTCAAATAATTTATGGCTGTATTCATTTTATAGGAGTGCTAATCCTCAAGAATTGTTCTATAGAAGTTAACTAACTTATTTAATTTTTTCAGAACTTATTTGTCAATATTGCTCTCAATCTCTACCAAATAACTCCGATGAATTACTAGAACATTGTAAGCGATGCTCTGCGATGATTCGACCAAGCATATCTTATTATTTTCGTTGCTTCAAATGTGACTATCATACAAATAAAGGTGAAAGCATGAGACGTCATCTAAGAAGATACACAGGCGAGAGGCCATATAAATGTCAATTCTGTCAGTATAGTGCTTTACAGAAGTCTCATTTGAAAAAACATCAATCGACACAACATAAATCTAGTTTGTATTTTCCATGACTACATTTTTATTCTTAAGAAAAATATATAAATCCACTTCCAAGTTAACTGTAACAAGAATCTTTGTATGTGTGACTGAGGGACGTTAAACAAGGAGAAAACCAGTTTCCCGCTAGAGTTCTATAAACAGATAATGAACTTGCTAACCTTAACCAAGCAGGTTAGCTTGTAGTTTCCCAATGGCATATAGAGAAAAAGTCCTCATAATGATGATTGATGGTAGAGAGAAATATGTGTTTCAGAACGATCAAATTTTTCCCCTTAAGTTGAGTGGAGACCATCGTCCCCCCCAGCTGTACAAGCTGTTTCTAACAATAACAGGTACTCTTTATTGAAAGTAGCATATTATACATGGTGTCCCGGAATTTATGGTCCACTCTAAATGGTGGTTTCTTGAAATTTAGTGATAATTATTTTGACAGTGTCAAAGTTTGTCCTAAAAAATTGACCTAACTTTAGTTTTTTAAATGGAAGCCACCATTTTTTTTTTTTTTTTTTTAATTTTAACATCTACGTAAAATTTTAAGTTCAAACAAACTGTCACATGTAATTTTTGTCACACCTAATTTCACAGCTTTTTGAGAATGTGAGATTCTTCCTTGATAGACTATATGAGTGTTGCATATCAAATCTGTCTACTTTTAGGTGCTGAATACGATAGTAATATTGGTTTTTAGTTTTATTCAAGTTTTTGGATCCCTTATACTTGAGATCCCAAAAATAAATTAAAATGAAAAACTAATATTACTATCATGTTCATTTGTTCATAACCTAAAATTAGAATGATTTGATATGCCACACTCATAGTCGAAGATGAAAAAAAAAAAAAAAAATGGTGTGACACCACACAACTTTCCTTATCACTCGAAAATAAGCCAAATTCCGCCACTGGTGACTCAACGGTAACAGATCTGGGGACTCTAAAACGTGTTTTAGCAATGAAAACTGACTATCGAAAATTTTGGTTGATTCCATTACTTTCCTTTCTATAGGATAAGGAAAGTAAAAATATCAGACACTCAAATTGTTGTGAAACTGGGGGTGACAAAAATTTAAAATGAAGATTTGTTTAAACTCGGAATTTTATGTTCAGTTGTTTACGAGATATCTCACTAGATCAATTAAAATTGAATGTATAGAAATTTACCACTGAGCTAATCGTGCGTGCTCAAAAATACCAAGGATCCGTCAAATGGTATTAAAGAATTATTTAAATTTAAAACAATCCATATATTTAGGCGAATAAAATATAATTTGCAATCTAAGAGTAACGAAGTCAGTCTGATACACTCGATCAGCATTTGGGTCTATCTGTGTATGTATGTTACGCGATAATTATTGTAATTTTTGTCCAATCAATCTAAAATTTTCAGGATATGTTTGATTTCAATATATTTCATATTTCAATATACTTGTATAATACCTAGAGTTCTTCCCTTATGTAAACTTTAAAATAAACTACTGATGATTTCGATGAACTAGTAATAGGATAGATCGTGTGAACCACAGTTAATGTTTTGCTATCTTTATTTATATTGTTTTACTTCAGAAATGAGTTGTTTATATTGCCAACTACCTCTTCAAATGGAGAATTTGCAGTTAATTCTCACCCATTGCAAGTCGTGTCCAATGATGCCCAGACCTGACCCATCCTATCTGTACGTCTGCTTTTCCTGTGACTACCACCAGTACGATCGTAACCGGATGCAACGGCACATCTACACGCATACCAGAGAGAAGCCGTTTAAATGTAACTTCTGTCCAATTCGCACGGCGACCAAAAGCAATCTGAAAACCCACATGATTCTAAAGCATAATTTGCGAGATTAATGGTCAAATCGCTTGTGACCACTTGACTCTCAGTGAGCTGTTATTAAATTGTCATACTAGGTGAGACCCGGAATACTAATGGTTCATAAATATTGTAACTCATTTCAATATTTATGAACTGCAGCAACGATAATAAATAGTACTATGTATGTGTGTGTATGAGAGATAGAGAGAGAGAGTGAGTGAGTGAGAGAGAAAATGAGTTAGGTAAAGAAGGTAGGATAATTACGATTTTCTATCTGTAATGTCATTTTTCTTTTAATTTTTTTTGTAAATTTTATGTATGAATAAATGGCAGCCAAATACATAAACAGTTCACAATAAAAATGTTGGTTTTAATTATTGGCTCTTAACCCCGGTGTTTGTTCCAAGGTTTGCGGTGAGTGACGTGTTAATCGAGGCATCACTAATACGTGGTTTTTAAATTGTTTTGAATGAGATAGTCCTTTTGTAGATTTCCTTATCAAGAGACGCTAGATATCCATACTATACTTAAAATGTAATAACTCGTCGTATAAGATCGTGTCATAGAATATGACAAAGTACCGATATTTTGATAAAGCAGGTGCATGTTTATGTAGGGTTATTCAGCATAATTGAGACACACGAATATGGGTGGCAGGTGAGACCACGAAGAACAAGGTTTTCTTATAACAATAATGTGTTAAACGCACTATGGGCGAAATATAGGGTGAAAGTAGTGCATTTTTATCGAAATTGTCGCTCGTTCCACTAGTTCATGGATTAGTTATAGGTGAGAGAAAGTAAAAAAAATGTTTGAAGCAAGATTCAAGTAATATTTGTCTTACGCAAATCGAAATCTTACATATTTTTTATGTTCATTGTTCAGTGTATGAAAGTTTAGTTTCACAATTATATTTTATATTAAACATTTCATCGAGAAGTCCCGATTTTGGAATAGATCCCAAAAATGAGGTTTCGTTCCCTCTCTGGATTGCTAATCCAATCCTCTGCATCAAGAAACCTTGGGATCTCCTGTTATCATAGCACGGTCCCATAGTCTTAAACAGGTTTAAAAAAAAATCGAATAGTTTTCAATTTTATCACACAATTGATTCATTTTTATCCAATGAAATAGAAAGACCTATTCAATGTTGTTTTTGACATCTAAAGAACAAGTTCTTTTTCAGATCTTTATACCAACTGTAAGTTCTGTGAGAAAAAAATTCTCCTTGACGAAAAGAATATCATGGAACATTCCTCAAACTGTAATCAAGGAGCACGTCCAAAGTCCCCATATAAATTCGACTGCTGTTATTCTAATTGTGGCTATCATGTTAACAAAAAGTCTGACTTTGTTAGACACTTGAGAAGACATACTGGGGAGAGACCATATGAATGTGACTATTGTGCCAACAAGTTCTTCAATAGTTGTACGTTAAAGAAACACGTTCGAATACACACCGGAGAGAGACCATACGAATGTGGATTTTGCTTTCAGTATGCGGCAAACAGCTCTTCCGATTTGAGAAGACATATCCGTTTGAAGCATGGTTTGTAATGGTAAATTATTGTAGGACATCCACCCTATAAAAAATGTGACACAACCAACCAAGCTCAACCATGATGAGTTTGAACAATGTCGACCCGAAGTAGTGGGAAAAGGCAAAGTGAAAGAAGAAGATGAGAAGTATTATTTGAAAAATTCTTTTCTAAGCTGACGATGTGCCTCTAGAAAATTTTGTTTCTCTTATCTACACTTTTCTATAATAATTAATTCTTGACGGTTTTTTTTTTTTCTGAGAACAAAATGAAAATCTGTGAATGTTTACCTCAAACAGGACGTTACAATTTTTACTTTCTTATCCTATATATAAGGAAACCAATATTGTATTACCAAATATTGACCTTTCAGGTTTTTTTTCGTCTACCTCAATACCAAAAATAATCTGTTTCTAGCCTTTTATAGAGAGTCTCTTGACTATTTTTTGTTATGGTCAATTAATTCACTTGTCTTGTGTCTACTATAGTGAATCACGACTCATCAGAACGGTTAAGAGCGAGACTTGAAATTCTGGTTAGTAGTTAAAATTTTAAGTTTTATGACACCGACGAACATGAAACTTTTGGTTGAATCGGCCGCATTCTGCGGCCGCAGGGCCGCAAATATTGGCCGCAAGCACCGCTTCTTTGAATTGGTTAAAGATACAAAAAAAGTTAAAGAACAACATTTTCTCAGATTAAAAAAATAATAGGGGTTCACTCTGATCATTTTTTTGATATCTTTAACTTTTTGGAAACCGGCCCCAATTTACCGGTATTGTAGGGGGACCCGATTGGACTAACTTTTTTATTATTCATCCTAGATGGGGGTTGTGACATATCAAATTAAATGATTTTGAAGTGCTGATCACGAATTTGGCATTGATTTTTAGTTATCTGTTACCGTTCAGTCACCAGTGGCGGAATTCGACTCCTTTTTGGGAGATAAGGAAAGTCGTGTGATGTTTACACCAGATTTTTTATATATGTAACGGAAACCAAATATTTATATACAAATGATGTCCTTTTCAGGTTTTTTTTTTCTCACTACCGAAAGTTGTTAATCAATCTGTTTTCTTGTAGAATAAAGCGAAATCCTTTTATAAAGAGAAGTCTAATGAACTATTTTTTGTTAATAGGTCAAATAAAATTCACTTACGAAAATCTTTTGATAACAAATACTATAGTGAATTTAACCAACCTCAGTAGTTTGATTGATAAGGTGGCGGACTTGAAACCTGGAGGTCGGTGGTTCAAGTCCCAAGTTCAGCAAAAATTGAGTTTAAGTAGTTGTGACATCACGAATTTGATTAACACAAATATAATAACTTAACTTACTATAGTGAATTCAGCTAGAGAAATTTAATCATTCAATTAGCATTTACTATAGTGTGCCAATAACATTTTTATATCTTGATAATTTTGAAAGTTGCGAATGGAGGGTAACACCCCCGTTGTGATATGACTATGTAGTTGAAAGCGACATTAAAGTCAAATTAAAAAGAAAAATATTTTTACTATTCAATGTTTTAATATAATTCGTTCTACATACATGTATTCCACTTTCCTCAGACTTTGTCACCTGCATTCATTGTTCACGTTTAGTTTCGAAAAATGAGACCGAAATTCTGGACCATTGCAAACATTGCAAGAGGCCGCGTCAGTCCACGTGGCAGAAATACGTTTGTTTCACCTGCGAGTACCAGTGTCATGTTCGCACTGACATGGCACGACACATCAGAAGACACACAGGAGACAAACCTTATAAATGTTCCTTGTGTTCCTATTCGTCCAAAACGAACAAGAACCTTGTTCACCATATTAAAACGCACACCGGAGAGAAACCATTTAAATGTGCAAATTGTTCATATGTCTGCGCGCGCAAGTCGCACCTCAAGTTGCATTTACACCGGAAACATTTGAATTCTACGATCAATGTTCCAATAGATTTAACCTTGTCGTGAATAAGTTTTATTTTTAAACAGTTGATCTGTATACTGTCATCTACATTTCTGAGGGCCGTACGCGTAAAAATGTCAAAAAATTGGCGCTTACAGCGGAGGGTGAACTCATATACCTAAAATGGAGTTCTTCCAGCGGTACTCACTGTTGTCAGTAGGAGTACTTTTTAACGCCTTATAATGTGCAATATTATATAAATCTATTTTATGTATTTTAAATTACTTTTTTAATAAGAAACATTTTATTTTGTTTATTTTTATCTATTGGATATTTTATTACATTTTTATTTATTTACTTACCAATCTCTTTTTTTATTATTGTAAATTATTGTAAGGAAAATTATAAAGATTAAGGAAAAATATCCACATTCTTGTGTCAGAATAAAATTCTTTTGTATATTTTATACATTTTCATTCTTTTTTCTTACTATACAGAAGATCTAACTGATACATTCCACTGTCAGAACTGCAACCGTTGCTTCCCTTACGATGAAAAAATTCTGCTAACTCACTGTCGCAAATGTCCTGCTGTTGCTCGTCCAACTGATGCTTACAAATATGTATGCTGTGCCTGCACCTACCACTGTCAGCTAAACCACCATATGCGGCGACACATCAAGCGTCATACTGGAGAGAAACCATTTAACTGCGCTTATTGTTCGTACAAATGTATGCGAAAAGATAATCTTGCCTCTCACATGCGACACAAACACAAAGATTTGCTTGAGATTATGGATGCCATTGCGTGCGATAGATTAGTAGCTGTATGACAAGTTCTCTAAGACACTAACAATCAAAATCAGAACAATAGTAGTATCCTTGAATGTAATGAATACGATGTTTTATTTCGATATATTTTTTTTTTTTTTATGCCTACGTTCTTAAATTTTAGTTGTCACATATACATATAATATTTTATGACACCAGGCCTTCGAAGCAGCAACAATTAAAAATGCTTTGTAGTAAGAACGTTTAGTTCCACTGGAAGATGAAGAAGCCACTGTAACAGATTACAAACTAATCATTTTCTATCTGGGAACCAAATCTATGTCTTCTGTTTAATAACCTGTTTGATTTTCTTCAGCTTAGTAACATACTCTTTAGTCAACTTTTGTGTACGTACTCGTATACTTACAGGACTTCTATTATCTATATGTTCCATAGGTTTTTTTGTGGCATTTTCTATGTATGGCTGGCATATCCGTCAAAAAAATGAGCCACTTTCATATCACAGTGAACAAAAGAAGTAAAACGAAAAATAATTGCAACTTGGGGAAAGAAAAGTAAACTTTTGTATTTTGGGAGTTTTTAAAACATCCTCGATATTATTTAATCTTTTTTTTCTGTTATGAGTAGGTCATGTTAAAATGGAGATTTTTTAGGTACGTGTATGTATTTTTAAAAAATGGAAAGATAATAATAATAATAATAATATCGTCTTATTTATACTGCCCGATTAGGACTATTAAAGTCCCATTATTCCAGCAGTAAGCCCAAGACATATTATTATGTGGTAAAAATCTCAAATGGGAGGATAACATGTCATGTCCCGGCCGGGTTTCGAACCCGCGACCTCTGCAATCTTTGGATTCACAGATTGCCGCCTTTACCACTGAGCTACCGGGACAGAAAGATAATAAAAATATACAGTTTACATTTTTATTTCCATAAATTGCCATATTTTTATGTTTTTTTTTTCCTTCTATGGAGTGTAATATCTTGTTCTATTTTCTTTTCACAAAATAAAAATATTCTAAAAGTGTCATTTGAAACAGAAATCACAACACTTTGTAACCGCATGGAAATACACGGCGTTAAAGAGAAAAATTACTTGGGGTCCTCTATTTGTGCCATCCAGTGTAGAAACCCTGTATGGTTAAGCTCAAATATCATCTATGTTATTTATATCCTACAATCGGACGTTTCAGATTCAAAAATCAAGTAGAAAAATGATATTTTTTCGGTGAAACAAATGTTCATTCTTAAGTACTTGCTTTTATAATTATTATTTATCTTCTCCGTAGAGTTATCTGAATGTTTCACTGACCAAGTCCTCAAGTGTCAACATTGCAGTGATATCCTACCGACAGACGATAAGTCCATAATATTTCACTGTCGCAATTGTGCATATGTCGATCGTCCGAGCGCAAACTATAGATACGCTTGTGTCGCTTGCCATTACCACTGCCAGCGCAATCATCACATGCGTCGACATATCAGAACACACACGGGCGAAAAAACCATTCCGATGTCCTTTTTGTCCCAAATCATTTACTCGCAGAGACAAAATGGTTTACCATGTGCGCCGCGGACACGAAAAAGATTAAGTTATATACCTAATGGTAATCATTAAATGTAACAAATCGTATTTGTTTTGTTTTTATTGTGCTGTCTCTGAACTTGATTTTTTCTTCTTTTTCTGATAGTTTGTTAATATATCTTATGTAACTATGAAAAATTTACGTACTGGTACGGTCGTTCCTCAGTAGAAATTTAAAAGGACCCCGCATGTTTTATAGAGTGCAAGAGGTCTATGATGCATTTTTGTAATGTTGTAGGCTACTTGTTAAAACAACATTTTTTCTCGAAAATTAGTCATAGCATCGTGGTTCTCTGAAGTGAATACACCTGACTCGACAAAAGCTACAATATATCGAAATTCACCGATTAATAATAATAATAATACTCTTTAGAGAAGGTAACCACCAGGCGAGGTTAATGCTCAAAGAATTTTCTACCACTTAACCCTGAGAGTCTTATTATTATGTGGTTACAAACTCAAATCAATAAGGAAAAATTCATGCACTGGGTGGGATTCGAACCAACGGATCCCTACGCTACCTGGATCACCAGACTAGCGCGTTAACCACTTGACTACCAGTGGACCACTGGACTACCAGTGCACACCGAAGAAGAAATTTGTTCGTGATATTGTGTCACAATTGTAGTGGAGAGCTCGGGATCACAAATCTCCAAATTTCATCATCTTCTAACAGCCTTATAAAATATTCCCTCATGTAATGTCGCCACGGGGATTTCACGATTCGTCTCAAACTACCTGAGGTGGCCTTTTTCACAACACGATTCGTCTCAAGAAAAACAAAACACGATTCGTCTCATAACACGATTTGTCTCAAATACTCAAAAATCGAAAATACATAATATCCCTTTCAAACTATCCCCATAAGAAAAAATTCCCTCACGCACCAAAAAAAAAATCCCTATAAAATGGCGATGTTCACGATGTTATTGTTTTGAACCAGTAACAGTCATCTATGTTATCAGTGTTTATTTGAGTGTTTGACAGTAGGGTTAGGTAAAATAAATAGAAGGCCATGCCTCAAGAATATAGTAGGGTTAGGTAAAATACATAGAAGGTCATGCCTCAAGAATATAGTATTACGGTTAGGGATAATACATAGAAGGCAATGCCTTAGGTTTAAAGTAGGGTTAGGTAAAATGCATAGAAGGCCATGCCTCAAGAATATAAGAAAAAATTCCCTCTAAGATGTTTTAAATAAGATGTAATAAAATATCCCTCAATATGTACCGTATTTTATTGTCGTACTGAGACGAATCGTGTTGTTTACTTTTTCGCCAAAAAAAATGTTTTGAGACGAATCGTGTGGTCATTTTTATACCTGAAATTCCAACCTTTTTAAAAAATCCTTTTTGAGACGAATCGTGATGCGCCCGCCGCCACTTGTCATTATTCATACAAATAGCTACTCATTTTTCCTCTCGAGGTATGAGTGACATCCAAGTACCTGACATCCAAGTACAGTGCAGAAAATTTCTGCGCTACTGGAAATCGAACCCAAGTCACCCTGCGTGTAAACCATTGTAAACGTGTAACTCCATTCGGCCACGGTGAATACTACTACTAAAAAAATGTATTCAATAGAAGATTCCTTAAGAGTTTCTTGCCCTTCAAATGTAATTGCTTGATTGAGTTGTGATAGGAAAAAATAAAACATTATTACAATATGATTTCTCTAACCACACCCACAGACTTTTCTCATTGCGAAGAAAAAACCGTAATCTGTCAATACTGCAACGATAGAATCCCAGCCATTGACAAAACCATTATCTCTCACTCTCGCTCTTGCACTTACGTTGAACGCCCTATTGACGCCTATAGGCATGTCTGCTTTTCCTGTGAATACCACTGCCAGCTTAGCCATCACATGTTGCGACACATCCGACGACACTTAGGAGAGAAACCATATAGCTGCGCCTATTGTTCGTACACTAGTCATCGGAAAGATAATTTGGTATCACACGTCCGAAAAAAACACAAAGAATTTATTGAAATAGTGTATTCCCCTGAGTGAATTATATTTAGTTCTGTTACTCAAAAAAGAGCGATATTCTTTTTATTTTTTTATAAGTAGAATAGAAGTATTTGTATATTCAAGCATGATTAAAAAACTTCTCCTTTTTAATTTTACTATCGTACTGTTTAATGTTTTTGTCCTGAAATGTAAATCTATTCAGTCTCTTAACACTCGTAACTTTTCAGATTGTCATATCAACAAATCTAATCTGAAAGTGATAAAAGTTGGAGTCTTTTGTCTTATAAGTCCTATTATCTTCTGAGAATATTTCGAAAGTTTCCATTCCACAAGAAAGACCCCCTACTCGAAGAGGAGAGCGACCATCAATGAAATCAAGATTCGACCATATCGGACACCTTGCAAGAAAAAAAGACCTAAGTCTGCCTCCAGGTGTAAAATGCCAGGTTGCAAAGGAAAACTCGTGTGTACTGTGTCAAATGTCGCGTACATCTTTGTCTCATAGAAGAGACTGCTTCTACGATTATCACAATAAAGTACAGGTGCGGCGCGTAATGTCCATTTTGAATCGCAGTGTGAAGCCGCACTTCTAATTAACAAGTTCAAACAAAGTTGAAGATGCACAAACTACTAATTTTTCGATTCAATTTAGCTCAGTTATCAAAATAATTTAATCAAAGCACAGAAATTATTGCGTGGAGATTATTTCGAAAAGTTTCCCAGGCGTTTGATTGTTTAGAGTGACCTTCCTTGGCCAGCGCGATGACCGATTTAGCACCCTGTGATTTTTCTTGTGGTTACTCAATCGAAGTTTACAATGATCGTCCAAGAACACTTGAAGAGTTAAAACACACATTCGCGTGAAATAGGCCGTAACCTGTCGCAATGTTAAAAAAGTAGAGCGATACTTAGAAATCGCCTTCAGCAGTGTATCGACAATGACGGTGTCATTTGAATGGTGTACTCGTCAAACTAGATAAAATCAAACCTTACATATATATTTCTAGATGTAATTTCAACAAGCATCAGGTAAGACTGACGGCCTTTTTTTAATCGAATATTCAAAAGGGACATAACCGCGCCGCACCTGTACATTAGTACTGAACAGAGCAAAATTATGAAATATAGCTGAAATAAACCGTCATTCGCACAGTGATGACCTTTTGAATACACCAGTTCTGTTTATTAATGAAGCTATGCAACGTCGAGTGATGTAGACTTGTAAATTCCAACCTTCGTGATGCTTGCGATTCCTAGCCAACGAAGTTGAATGAGGTTAATACGGTAGCATGTTTTGTGAGTTTAGAGCCAAAAAGGGTAAATCCGTATCTTATGATCTAGTTGTTAAAGAAACATTAAGCAAAAAAGAAGAAGAAGATAATCATCTAAATGTGCTCCTGAAGAGTAAAAATTATGAAAATGTTTACATTTCAACAATATCTTGGATTTTGTGTACCGATTTGTTGCAGCGAGTAGTGGCCTCGTCTTGTGCTTTCCACATTTCCACAAAAGTTCTTCGAGGTACCCCAACTTTACTAAAGTCTTCTTACGGGGGCGGCGGCGGATACTCCCGCTCTCAATCTATTCAGCGTTCTTCACGTGACATTGGACAGGTGAAACCCTTGGGAGATATCTTTTATTCCGAGAAATTTCTAATATTAGAAATTGGAAGTATTGTGTTCGTTTTTGTAAAAAAAAAAAATAATATTTTTTTTTGCATATTTCTGGACGTTTCATAACCTCCTGAGCAACTTTGGTTTTCGTGTCCGTCTGTCGGTCCATCGGTCTGTTAAAACGATTCCTTGTAACTGATTATTTGGAGTAGAATCCATTCGCTGGATTTCGAAGAAAACTTGTGAATGGCTTTTTCATTGAAGTCAGAATCAAATATGTATGTAAAAAACTTTGGGTCAAATAAACTGTTAGGTAAATTCAATGATTAATTTTTATTTGTTACACTGTACTTTAAATTATTAAATAAATTGTAACCAATTATTATTTAATTTTCAAAACAAAAACACGTGAAATTATTAACATAAATAAACCGGAACGAAAGGGCACAAGACCAAGTCCGCGCAAACGAGACCCTGAACTAGTTGTCTAGTTCCTTCCTGCTTCGTGCTTCCCCTCTCCTCACGAACGGAAATCTATAAATAACTTGCATTTTTCTACGCATAGCTCTAGAAGCTCTGTAGTCAATCAGAATTTTTTCAGCGGATACTATCTGTCTCCCCGAGACAAAATCTTTTCGTTCTTTGTCCTCTCTTTGCCCCGCTGTGCGGGTTGGTTTGGTTGCTCTATTACAATATCATGCCTTCTCTTTCAATAAGGCATGAGCAGAGGAAAGAGAAATGCTCTACGGATCGCGGCAGCGCTCCGCACGGACAAGCCAAAAAGTAAGAAGAGCGTATTAGATTTATGTTCTCTAAAATCAAGCTTGGGTAGATTTATCTAATTAGGTACCTAGTTTTTATTTAGTACGATTTTTTTTTATATTATAATTATAATTTTATGAATTGATTGTTCGAAATATGCCTAATGATTTTCATTTACTACAAGCTAGAGAAACATGACAAAAAAACCTTTTTTTTTCCCCTTTTCGTCTCGGGTGCTGGAGTTCCGCAGCTCCTTAGCACCGGCCGTCTCTGGGCGTGGCCAAGCTATCCTTCCGTGTTTTCAAGCAGATGGTGGAATGGTGGACTCGACTTCTGGCGATGTCGCAAACTCGATACCCTAAAATCTGTTATGACCAACTGAGAGAACAAGATCTTACTTAGGTCCAGCAATGTTCAAAAGTATAATTGGGTGACAATGTTAAAAATAAAATTGGTCAGTTAGGATTTGCAGATAAAGGGAAGCTCAAAGTCTGGAATTATTAAAATCTCGTAAGTTAGATATCTATAGCACACTCTATAATGAACTAATTAAGGATGACTGGGCAAGCTTAGAGGTCTCGAGTTATGGAGGACATTTAAATAATTTAAAACTTCAGTTGGCTACCTATTAACCTGGAGTAGCATTTCCATCCACATATCTTCTAAATAATAAGCCCATCATTAAACTTAGGACTATAGCACATCTACGTCTTGCAGGAAAAGTGGTAAAAATATATTTAAATGGTATGATGTATGAGTGGGATCAGAATGAAGTGTGTACAAGTTGTGAGCTTGGGCAGCTTGAATCTTTGAATCACTTTTTTAAACAATGTTTCTTATATGAACAATTTAGGGAAGTTTATATTAGAGCATTATTACAAGCTCATAATAACGAAATTACTTCGCTCCTGAATACAGAGAATAGATCGGATATAAGTAAAACACTTGGTTATGTGCAGGCAGCTTTGAGGATTCGTTCTTTTATCAGAAACGAATAAATTAATGATAATTATGTTGAGTGGAATAGTAACTTTGTTAGTTTAATTTGTTTTTACTATATTTGTGTTAACAAAATGCAAGGGCCATAATGTTATTTTTATTTTTAATATTTAATTTTTTATGGTTTCTTATATTAATTATTTTTAAGCTCATTTGAAATTATTCATAGTCTTAATGCCAACCATTGTAACAAAACCATTGTAACTGATTTTATTACAAATAAAATTTATCTATCTATCTACTCGGGAGACATTAAAACATATTATGACCCCAAAAAAGTGGAATTTCTTTATTATATCTCACAAAATGATTTTTTTTTTTTGAAAAATTGAAAAGCTGGGCCTGTTAATTTTTGTTTCATTTGTGATGTTCAAATAGAATAATAGATTTCTTCCAAATTCACTTAATTTTACACAATGCACGCTTTGTAATACTCGACTACGAAATACAGAAAAGGTTTTGGCGAAAAAATTGTCCTAGTTTTGTCAAAGTACTGGAGATAAACCATTTAAATGTCCCTACTTTTGTCTGTCCCGAGAAAAATCTTACCGGCCAGAAAATGCCGGGTTTCAGCTAGTTATTGATAATACTTTTTCTCAAGAAATACTTAAAATACATGTATTTATTTTCATAATATTATCTCCTTCTCTTTTAATCACAAAGTTTCAGTTGGGTCCTGACTGCCTTAACATGTGTTGAACCCTACCGTTCAAAAAAGGCATATTAATTTGTATATTAATATTCTTAGAGTATTAATTTTGTATTGGTTTAATAAATCAAAAACCTTTGATCTATTTAATTTTGTTCGTTTTTTTGATCAACCTGAATTAGTAAATGATTGTGAATTTTCGAAACTAAGAAAAAACAACTAACACAATTTTTTCTTTCAAATTTCAGATGAATTTACTGAATGTATGCATTGTAAAATTCAATTACGAAACACAGAAAAAGAAATATTGTCACATTGTAAAGTCTGTCCTTGTTTTGATCGACAAGACGGTAATTTAATGTACGCTTGTTTTAAGTGTGAGTATAAGAATAAACGAAAGAGTCATATCTTACGACATATTCGTCAACATACCGGAAATAAACCATTTAAATGCCCCGACTGCAAATACGAAACAGGTTCTGAGGACAGTTTAGAAAGTCATGTGAAGCGTAAACATATGAAAAAGATTATGATCAAAGATAGTGCAGGAAAACTTATATTCCACTTTTGCGAATTGTAGACCTCTTTTAAAAGAGGTCGACCGAAGAAAATCCGAATCGAAGAATCAGGAGAGGAAATGGAATGAGAATATTTTCAATTACAAAATATTTCGATCTACAATAGTAGACCATGTTTTATTATTTCAAGTTTTTTTTATCATCATAATAATAATATTTTTTTGTACATATTTCAACATTAAACTTACTAGTTATGTCACGATCCTTTTTTTTTTGTCACATCCTAAGTCATTTTTTTACTTTCCTTATCCTATAACTCCGTGTGTGTTAACACGATATCTCGAGAACGGTAAGAGCTAGTAGAGACATGAAATTTGGTATGGAAGTTGGTTTTATATACCACACGAACCACGAAACTTTTTTGATGACATCAGACTGTCATAAAAAAAAACTGTCACAGACCAGTTTTTTTTTTTTTTTTTCTCTGTTTAGACTAGGATAAATCATTTGTATATTTATAATAACTTACGTAAAAATACAATTAAAATTTAATTATATGAAGAAAAAAAAAGTTTATTTTTTAATCATAAATTTTTTTATCATAACTTTGCAACTTTGATAGCTGCGGGGCTGCATATATGTAGATCTTTTTTGTTGCATGTGGTACCGATGTTGTTGCAGACGAGTAGGTGGGCCTCGTCTTGTGGCTTTCCACATTTCCACAAAAGTTCTTCAAGGTACCCCAACTTTACTAAAATCTTCTTACGGCGCAACGATATACTCCCGCTCTCAATCTATTCAGCGTTCTTCACGTGACATTGAACAGGTCAAACTTTTGGGAGATATCTTTTTTTCCTGTTATGTTGTCGTTAGTGGATTGTTTCCATAGTTTATCAACTTTTCTTTCTTCATGTGACTTTGAAATTGGTTTTGTTGTGCTGTTACTTGATTTTAGCCGGTCTTTTAATATTTAAAAAAGCATTTCTCTGGAAATATTTTAAAAATATAACTACACACTTTCCTAAGAACGTAATAATGACAGGTACTCTTATTATAATCAATAAAGAATAAAATAATTTGAAGATAAAAAACACTCGGCATTTTTTGTTTTACATAATTAATTATTTTCTGATGGTCATTTAGCCAGTTACGGCATCGTAAGTGAACTAAAGATTAAATTTAAATCTAATCTTGACTAATTGACTTTTTGTACTTTCAAGGAAATTAAATCAAACTTATTTATTTAAGTTTGAGTTTTTTATGATTGAGTGAGATTATCAATTTTTATAATTAAAAATAAAATAAGCTAACACCATATTTACTTTCAATTTACAGAAAAATATAAATATTGCAAACATTGCCAAAGTAATTTACGAAACACAGAAAAGGCATTAGCGTCGCATGGTAAAATCTGTCCTGGTTTTGATCGAGAGGAAGGTATACTATTGTACGCTTGTTTTCATTGTGATTACCTCACGAAACAAAAAAGTCATTTCTTGGGACATATTCGTCAACATACCGGAAATAAACCGTTTAAATGTCCCTACTGCGATTACAATAGCGCTTCTCGATGGAATTTAGGAGGCCATGTGAAGCGTAAACACATGCACAAGATATTGATCAAGAATAGCGATGGAAAACTTATCCTCAACCGTACTGGTATGCCTCTTCGTAAAAGAGGTCGACCGAGGAAACATCCTGAAGAAACACAAAATATCATATACGAAACAGAAGATGAATGGGAATGAGTATATTTTGAATACTTATATTTATTCACGTATAATTTGAGGTACTCGGCAGACATTAAAACATGACCCCAAAAAAGCGGAATTTCTTTATTGTATCTCACAAAATCATTTTTTTTTTTTTTTTTTTTGTTGAAAAATTTAAAAGCTCTGGCCTGTTAATTTTGTTTCATTTGTGATGTTCAAATATAATAATAGATTTCTTCAAAATTCACTTTATTTTACACAATGCACGCTTTGTAATACCTCGACTACGAAATACAGAAAAGGTTTGGGCGAAAAAATTGTCCTAGTTTTGTCAAAGTACTGGAGATAAACCATTTAAATGTCCCTTCTTTTGTCTGTCCCGAGAAAAATCTTACCGGGCAGAAAATTTTATTTGTTTAATAAATCAAAAACCTGTCTATTTAATTTTGTTCATTTTTTTCATCAACCTGAATTAGTAAATGATTGTGAATTTTCGAAACTAAGAAAAAACAACTAACACAATATTTTCTTTCAATTTTCAGATGAATTTACTGAATGTATGCATTGTAAAAGTCAATTACAAAACACAGAAAAAGCAATAGCGTCACATTGTAAAATCTGTCCTGGTTTTGATCGACAGGATGGTAATTTAATGTATGCTTGTTTTAATTGTGAGTATCTGACGAAACAAAAGAGTCACATCTTACGACATATTCGTCAACATACCGGAAGTAAACCATTCAAATGCCCCGACTGCAAATACGAAACAGCTTCTCAGTACAATTTAGCAAGTCATGTGAAGCGTAAACATATGCAAAAGATTATGATCAAGGATAATGCAGGAAAACTTGTATTCCACTTTTGCGAATTATCAACCTCTGCTAAAAGAGGTCGACCGAAGAAAATACGAAACGAAGAATCAGAAGAGGAAATGGAATGAGAATATTTTCAATTACAAAATATTTCGATCTACAATAGTAGACCATGTTTCATTATTTCAAGTTTTTTTTTATCATCATAATAATAATATTTTTTTTGTACATATTTCAACATTAAACTTACTAGTTATGTCACGATCCTTTTTTTTTGTCACATCCTCACTCATTTTTTTACTTTCCTTATCCTATAACTCCGTGTGTACGATATCTCGAGAACAGTAAGAGCTAGTAGAGACATGAAATTTGGTATGGAAGTTGGTTTTATATACCACACGAACCACGAAACTTTTTTGATGAAATCAGACTGTCATACCAGTTTTTTTAGTTTATTCTCTGTTTAGACTAGGATAAATCATTTGTATATTTAAAATAACTTACGTAAAAGTACTATTAAAATTTAATTATTTAAAAAAAGTTTATTTTTATATAAAATAAAAAAAATTTATCATAGTAAAATTTATCATAGCTATCATCTGAATTTGTCTAAAAGACATAGTCAAATATCTCAGAACCTAGTTAAGATATTAGAAAATCTATTCAGCAGTGATTTTCATAGCTCCAAGGAGGAAATGTAATGTTTACCTTTATAAGTTCCTGAGGTTACCCCTTCAATGTTATTTGAAGGTCAAATTTTGAATTTTAAAACCCTATCGTTTAAATAATCGTGACCACGACATTAGTGATTTTGTCAGAAAAGCCTTTTTTTTTGGAAAGTTTTCACGAACTAATTGGAAATTCCCACCTCCGTTTAGCATTTTTTTTTTTAACGCTCTAGAAATACCTTCAGATCTGATTTCTACATTCCCTGGCATATTCAATCTCAATAAATTTGAATAAGGGTTGGGTGGAAGAGATTGCCACAGGCAATAACCCCGCCCTTTAGGTAGGACTTTAGCTTCTTTTTTTTCTTCTTTTTTCTTGTTTATTTGTTTAATTTATTTAATTTTTCTTTATAATTTTATTGTATTTTTCTGTATATATTTTTTGTTCAACCTAATAAAGCATAATATAAAAATAATAATTTGTCTTTTTAAATGGGACGTTTATTGGAACTGTATTTACTCTACGTTATTTTCAAGGTTTCTTTATATTACAGTACCGGAAATATAGCATGTTTGCATATTTTTCCAAGTGAATTATTGAAATATATGTCATTTTATCAACTGAAATAATTCGTCAGAAAAACATAAAAAACATCTGTTTGAGTTTTAATTGAGTTTTGCTGGGTGAAGTTAAACATAATAACTCAAATCGTGGCGCCCTTACCTGGTACTAACCAGGTAAAGGCGCCAACGATTTAGAAAAGGCAAAGTAAAAGAAGAAGAGACTTTATAGTTTTAATTGATTAAATAATCAATCAATCAAACCTTCTTATATTGCCAATTTGTTTAGAAGTGTAAAAATCAACTACAACGTGAAAGAGCCAACTTAAACTAAAATCAACTTTTACTAAATCTATTTATTAAGGTAGCTTTACTATCGTATTGAAATATTAATGATGTCTCATTAACAAGTTTCTTTAAACATTTACATAAATTACATAATTTCAATTTCATAAAAATTGATAAACGATTTTTTTTTTATTAATTTACAGATGGATTGACTGAGTGCGTTCATTGCAAATCTCGCCTAAAAAATACGGAAAAAGAATTAGCGACGCATGGTAAAATGTGTCTTGGTATTGAGCGACTAGAAGGTGTGTTATTGTATGGTTGTTTTACTTGCGAGTACGTCACTAAACAAAAAACTCATTTTTTTGGGACATATCCGTAAACATACAGGAAATAAACCGTATAAATGCTCCTATCCTTACTGCGATTACGAAAGCGCACGAGGATACAATTTAGCAGGTCATATGATGCGTAAGCACAAGGACATATTGACTAACGATGATGAAGGAAACGTTATATTAACCTTACCGGTAAAAACTTTTCCCAAAAAAGGTCGACCAAGAAAATTTCTCGATAAATACCAACCTGGTTCAAAACTTTCCGAAGAATCAGGATTGTTCTATTAAAAAATACCGTTTGTTATCAAATATTCTTATTCTTACTGCAGTTTGACTTTTTGTTTTTGCAACTTTTTTGATTTGCCTCATTTTTAAAAGTACATTGGCGAAAACAAGACAATTTCACCTTATACAAAAAATAATGGTGGGCTCCGAAAGTTTAAAGTGTAAGTTCAATTTTCTCTGGAACGGTATTAAGGTGATAAAGTTGAACAAGGGTAGGTGATACAGTTGTTCTATTTTGACTTTTTATCTTCTCACGATATCATCTCTATATATAAATGAGAAATATGGACGGGCTTTGTATCTTTGTATCTTTGTATCTTTGTATCTTTGTGTGCGGGAATTGTTTAGGCGAAACGGTAAGAGATAGCAAAAAATTGATGGGAGACGACCCCAAGTAAAATTGCCGAAAAACACCAGGAAAACTATCAAAAGTCCGAAATTCCAAACCGTCCTTGAGTTATGACCTTCCTCAAGTATTTCCTTGAGGAAGGGTTCGATTTTAAGACAGTCTTTGCCCTGGAACTTGAAATCTATCGCGAGGACCTATATTTTTTATTATTTAATAACAAATAAGACAAAATTAGCTTTCATTTAATTCATTTTAGGCCACATTCTGACGTACCGTTCTGGAGATATAAGCCAGAATGTTCGAAATTTCGACCTTTTTTTCAGACTTTTCACGATTTTTAGAGATTATGTCATTAAAATTTCCGAGACTTATTTCATAAAAATTTAATAAAACATCAGTTTGAATTTAATTAGTTTTATTGGTTAAGTAACAATACTGCAAATACGTTGCGCCCAGTAGTAAGCCAGGTAAAGGCACAACGATTTTTTAACAAGTTATAACGATGAATTTTTTTACAGTTTAACGGAATTAAATTATCGTCGAAACCTCTATATTTGCCAATTGTTAGAAAGTGTAAAATCACTACAATCTTAAGAGCCCTTTAACTAAAATAATTCTACTAAATCTTTTAATTAGGCAGTTTACTACGTTATAATCTATATGATTCTCGGGATTTAAGAAATTTACAGCGATAATTTCTTATTTGTGATTTAATGTTTGTAAGTTGTATGTACTGTTTTTGTGTTTTGTTAGTTGTGTGGATTTGTTGGTGGTTGTTGCAAATCGTTTGCTTAATAAATGATGGAATGAATTGGCGGCATGGTAAAATGTGTCTTGGTATTGGTGAGATGTGTGTTGTTGTTGGTGGGTTTTTTTGCGGTAGGGTCTTAGTAATATTTTTGTGGGTCAGTTGTACATACGGTAAATAGGTGTAAGGGGGTGGTGTGAGTTGTGCTTTGCTTGATGGGGATGTGAAAGTGGTTGAGGGTAATGTTGGAGGGTGCATATGGTGGTCGTAGCGAAAGGCGATATTGTTGAGTGATGAATGTGTGTTAGTTTACCTTACGGTAAACTTTTCCAAAAGGTGCAGAAAGTTGCTGGTTAATACCATGGTTCAAAACTGTTCGAAGAATCGGATTGTTGCTAAAAAATACTGTTTCGTTATCAAATCTTACTCCATTTACTTATGGTTACTTACACTTCTCGACTGCCCTTAAAAGTACCATGGCAAAACAGGAAATTTATATCAAATTAAATATTGTGCTTCCAAAGTTAAAGTTCAATTAATTTCAGTCCTGGAACGGTATTAGGTGATAAAGCTTAACAAGGACGTACAGTTGTTCCTAGTTGAACTTTTTGTAGTTCTGCGTATATGCTCAATGTAAATAAGACGGAGGTTCTTAACTACAACCACTCCCATGGCAAAAGGGATATTGCTTTCACGGCCTCTTGGACGTAGTTTAATGTTATTATTACGTGATAATATATGACAAAAAGTTAAACCAGAAAATCTTATCACTACGTTAGCAGAAAATTTATCACTTAACTTTGAAAAATTTCTACCTTTTTTAAAATTCTTCTCTTTTTCTATCCTTCTTTTATTTGTCTGTATTTGACTAATTTCGTGATCAACTTGGATTTCTACATTTTTGTCCTTATTTACAGGTAAAATAATTGAGTGCAAACATTGCAGATCTAAAATAAGAACAATATAAAAAGGAATTATTGTTGCACGCTAAAATCTGTCCTGCATTGAGCGATCGGATGGCAGTTTAAAGTATATTTTTTCGATTGTGATCACCTTACTAAACATAAACATCATTTATTGCGACAACAATTGCAGATAAACACTAATGTAACCACTTTAAAGTCACACTGCCAGTATCAAATGCTTCTCTACAACTAGGAACTCATATGAAGACAAAACTTGAACGAATACAGTCGTCACGACAATCTGTTGAGCATGCTGTTGACTCTAGCTGAGTTCCTCTCATTAGTTCTAAAACTAAAATAAAATAAATTAAAATTTGTTGCAGTGTCTTTCTCATTTAATTTACTTTCCAAAGAAAAAAACATGTTTGTGTAGACCTGTAGACTATAGATGAGTTTATAATGTAATACACATAAAAAGGTTTGAAACACCCATAAAAAGATTTGAATTCTTGGGGGCGGGTCAGTTTTAGAATCACTGGACGTGAATTTGAATTTATTTGGTCTGGTTACTTTCCTGTCTCTATCTCTAGCACATCTTGCTTCTCCCTCTAATTATTTCGATAACGTTTCTCTCGCTTCTGGTTAATTAAAGCTATGGAAGCCAGCGTCGATGGCATGTTGAATACACCGGTTCCCTTCAGAACACCGAAGTTAAGCGACATCCAGCGAGGTTAAGACTTGGATGGGTGACCATTCAAATTCTAATTCTCGTGACGCTGGCTTTTCCCGGCCCCACTCAGGCTGGGTGAGGTCTGTGAGTAGCAGGTTAGTGAGTTTTCCTGCAATAAAGGTTGAAAACCCGCCGTCGTTAGAATGACTGGACAGTTGAAAAGCGACCGTTTTTAAACCCCCTTAATAAAACCGCATAAAAATAGAAATATCGAATTTTCTTTCCTAGTTCATTTGAGGTACCGAGTTTTTCAATATAAATTTAGAGAAATCGATACTTCTCAGTCAGTATTAACTGAGTCAGTGAATATATTGCTGTGATATAACTTACCAGCGCTTTAGTATCTTGTGAAGTTATTTGCGATATAGAAAGCAATTTTTTAGAAGTTGAACTGTTTTACACTCAAATTTGCCCGTCCCAAAAGATTTTCGTGTAATGAGAATTCTTTAAATTAAACCTTTTTCATTTTATTTCCCGAAAAAAGTTACCTTACAAATGATTATTATTATATATATCAGACCTGGTTGCAGGGCATGCAGGGTTTTCATTGAAACCTTTAAATTAACACTGCGACCTATTTAAAACCAGTTGATTCTATTTGGTTTTAAGTTTCATGTGTCTGGTTTACCCTCCATTCGCTATGTATCGTAACACTCACATTAACATCACCTAGTTTTTTGTACGGCTGGAAATGGCAGCCTCACGTGTTTGGAGGGAACAGAATTTCTTCGAAAAGTATGCCTCATCCAGGAATCGAACTCGGAGACTCGCTGAACCTAGCAGGGGCCAATCAATTATGTACACTTTAAAACCAACGGTGCTTACCACCCCCACGAGAGCTGGCTACGCAAAATTCCAATGATTAGGTAAACAAAGTTTCTCTGTTAAACTGTCAGGATAGATTTGGTGGATAAAAACATGGGTTTTTTTATTTTATGTAATATTTCTCAACTGAGATTTCCCCATTAAAATGTTATATATTATTGGAAGTTAATTATCAAACTAAATATACTGTAGCATTTGAGCGGCTTGGATTCTATTTTGGCAGAAAAATTAAAATATTATTTACCAGTCGGCCATGCCTCGTATGGATATAAAATTGTGACTCTCAATACTTCATTAATTTTGACATAGCTCAATCCATTTAGGAACTAATGCCAACGGCATTCTCTTACAGTTTTGGAAGAGAATGCCGTTTCCATCAGTACTACACTAGATCAAGTTTTGTTTCTATAATAATTGTAAATATTCGTTGTATGTATATATCGTTTTGTTTTTCTTGGCGTTGCAAAACTAGCGTTTTGATTGATTCTTACTGTAAATAAAACTTGATCGAATTTGTATAATAATCCACCAATAGCTATTTAATGTTATGAGTTAGTAAAAACTAATATCAAATTTATTTTCACTTAAAAAAAACAAAGATTTGTAATGTCTTAACACCGATCTAGAATGATAAAAAATAATTTGATGTGTCCGTCCCTCAAACGGTTTTAAAAATATAATTATCAAAATCATCCATTTAAAATTTATTCTTAAATTGATTTTTATGCATATTATGTGATTGATTGCCACAGCCAGGTATCAAGGTTTTTTTTATTGAGTACTGCACCCGTAGAACAAAGACCACTCTCACTTGTTAGGTCTGACAGAGAGATACTTTACATTTTCAATAGTTAAAAGTCACATCTTAAACGTCTTTTAAAATTATACTTTTGCATGCATAAAATAATCTTTTCAAAAAAATAATTTTTTTTATACCCATCTCATAAAAACATCTTTATTTTCACAGATAAATATGTCACTTGTAAACACTGTAGAAGTCGCATTGAAATTAACGAGGAAAAATTGGTGTTTCACTGTCAAAATTGTTCTGGTGTTGTGCGAGCAGATGATTGCAAATATGTTTGTTTTGGTTGCGACTATCAAACAAAACATAAACACCATTTAGTACGACATATTCGTCGTCATACAGGAAATAAACCATATAAATGTCCGCACTGTCACTATAAAGCTACTTCTAGAGACTATGTACTGACTCACATTAAATTCAAACACAAATCTTTTCATGGATTAAAGAAACTGGTAACTATTCACTATATGGAGATGGGTGAAAAGTAACGTTGAACAAGTAACCTTTGATAACGTTTAGCTGAAATTATTCAAACTTCTTCTGATTCTGTGTCCAAATATTTAGAGTTTTTTATAGAAAATTTCAGAATGAATTCCAGGAGACATTCTAATATTAAATAAACTCAGGTCATTTTTCGAACAATATAATAAAAAAAAATACTTGAACTGGTTAAAATGTCTATGTATTCTGATAATGAAGTAAATTTCTCAGGTGAGTACCTAATGTCTAAGATTTCGTATGTATTTGCATTCAAAACTGAGTTATTTGCTCGAGTTTGACGACTTTTCTGGAAAAATTGTCCGAGATTAGTTTAGTCCTAGAATGTCCCCTAGAATTGAGTCGTGAACAGCAGCTCACTGAAATTTGTTGGATTGGACTTCTCTCTGTAAGACCTGAACAATATTCCACACGATTACCATTCCATTTAAGATTTTAAAGGTGGTAGTGCCAAGGCTAACTGGCACACTGTAGCCTTTTTTTGTTGTTTTTGCTAAAACTTAATCAACCAAAAATAAAGCTAGGTATATGTCTTTTTGTATTGTTTCATATTTTGTGTAATTTCCAAGAAACTAAGGGTCGGGTAAGATTTTATAGAAACCCTGTATTTTCCTTTTGAATATGCTGATGTTTTGTTTTTGTGTAAAATAACATGTGAATTATCTAGTCTAACACAGATTCGTGAGTTAAAGCAACCAAAATCATTTAGATACCTTCCGGTGCGCTCCTGCTGACCCAGCGTATTGTGGGAAGTATTGCTTGACTTCTCGTTCATCATATGAGATGAATCTACGGGATGGACAACATAGCCATAAGACTCTAAAGTAGCTGTTTTGTCATGGCTGCGAAATAATACAGTCTATTATTTATAATATATAACTTATAATAATAAAAAAGTATCGGAGAGATTTGAGAATGGTACCAAATATCAAAAGTTCACTAATAATAAGCGTGTAGTAACTTTTCAAATATATGAGTATCTAACCTGATTATATCTATAAACATTTCTTTACGACCTAAAATGCTCAATATGAAATGTTTTTAAACCAACTGTCTCAACATTTCCAATTTCAGATAAATTTACTTGTAAAGATTGTGGTCTGCAACTATCACGTCATGTACAACTTTTAGTTGATCACTGTAAACTTTGTAATTATGTGACTCGTCATGATGTGTCCTATCAATATGTCTGCATGCTATGCAAATACCACTGTCAGATGAAAGAACTAATGATAAGACATCTGAGAATACACACGGGAGAGAAACCTCATAAATGTTTTTACTGTGATTACAAATGTGGTCGAAAAGATCAGCTCTCAAGGCACGTTAGAATTCGACATGACTCGTCAAATTTATTTAAAAACTGAGATAAAGCAAAGTCACAACATATTTTTAAATAAAAAATCATACAATGAGCATTCAGTCTCTATGAAATGATTACTAAAAAATACTGTCATTTATAAACATAATCTTACAAAATAATGTTATTTTACTATATTTTTTTGGTTTATATTTCAGATAAATTTTACTGTAAATTTTGCTGCATTGAATTTGTACGTAATGAACTAATACTGGTTGATCATTGCAAACTTTGTACCCTTATGCATCGTCCCAATTTATCTTATCAATACATCTGTTTCATTTGTGAATATTATCATTCAAACAGACGAAATAATATGATGAAACACATGAGGTTGCACATAGGTGATAGACCACATAAATGTCTCATATGTGATTACAGAACTAGTCGCAAAGATACATTGATGAGGCACGTTAAAATAAAACATGATACTGTTGAAAAATTTTAAAATCACAATTGAAAATGTTGTTGTTATAGCGTTTTAAGCAGCAACAAGAAGATTCTATCCAACCGTGTAAAGAGGTTCTTTTTTTTACTTACTAGTCACCGGTCTACTCGCTGATTTATCAATTATATGAAGCACTACAGAAAAAACCAATCATGTCCCTTAAAATTTTCTCAGTTAAACTCATCATGCTATTGAAATCTCGCTATGATATTTTTTTTAAATGAATACTTATCTATTTAATTCTAAATTTTATTACAGACAATTTTATTTGTAAACATTGTAATACAACTCTAGTGTTTGATTTGCATGAATTGGCTGAGCATAGTAAGCTATGCGAATACGTGCAACGTCCCGACGATTCCTACAAGTACGTTTGTATGAAATGTAATCACCACTCAAATAGAAGGGATGCAATGAGGAGACATTTGAGAATGCACATGGGTTGCAAACCATATGGATGTCCATACTGTTCTTATAGAGTTACTCGCCGAGATTGCTTGACCCATCATTTGCAAATGAAGCATCAATTGTATTAATTTATTTTCCTCAAAATTAGTTGAATAAAGTGGTGATGACATCATTCCCTCCCATGAGCGTTCAACATTCCATCGATGGTGCGCTGTGATCTCTTTTTGGTTTTTTTCTTCTTTCGGATCAGAGGTTTTTTATGAATTTTACGTCGATTCCCATTATTTTTTCAATAATTCTAAGCTAGTATCCCCTAAATAATATGCAAATACGCCATTGGTAATTATAATTATTATTTTACACTAAACTTTATTAATAAGGGCATATGATATACAACACAGATAATTACAAATTAATATACAATATAAGAAGAAGTAAAAAGAGAAAAAATGAAGAAAAATAAATAAATATATACATATGTCATAACTGAAAGGCGGGGCTATTTCCTTTGGCAATCTCTTCCACCCAACCCAATTCATCTGTGTTAGTCACTAAAAACAAAATTCATTTACTAATAATTTTTAAAAATAAAAATGAAACTTATAGTTTCATTTTTCAGCGTCCAGGTTTCAGCGTAAATTTAGTAAAGCGAGTTTCAGTAGTTGTGACATCACGAATGTGATCAACATAAATATGATAAAAAAAATTAAAATTCTCAAACTTGTCTTAAAAAACATTTAATGTCAACTAATCTTCAATGTATTACAGAAATTATGGACACAATACTTTCTCGTGAATGGTTCACATCATATACACCTGTCAATAATCATTGTTCAACATTCCATTATTGCTATATAACTGAGTTTTTTTTGTTACTAAATCACTTGTATAAGTACCTTGATAGAGTAATAAAAATGAAATAAACAGTACGCTGAGAATTTTTCGAACATCTTTAAAATCCTGCGATTTGCAAGTTTTTATTTTTCCCGATTAAACGTTCTAATGTTCAATGACAATTTTATACCCAAAAAAACTATTGTTAAAAAAAGGGTCAAGTTTGGAGCTCCTTTCCAAAATGTTTCAGCCAATGAAAGTAAGTGGTATCTTGCTTGCTGCCAAGTTATACTGGTGCGCCTCCCTCTAAGTGTGTCCCTCAGTATAACGTATCAAATTTTATAAATTAATTTTTATGTCATGAAATCTATATAAAAAATTTCATTTAATTTACAGATAAAATTCCCTGTCGGTTTTGCAATATCAATCTGACTAATGAAGTCCAACTTCTAGATCACTGCTTTGTTTGTCCGTCTGTGCTGCGCTCTGACGATTCCTACAAATTCGTGTGTGTGATCTGCGACTTTCATTGTTTTCATAAAAGCAAAATGAAGAGACATTTGCCAATCCACACTGATTATAAACCATATAAATGTCCCATTTGTCATCATAGGACTAGCCGCAGAGATAATTTGAGAAAACACATAGACAATAAACATCGAATTAAGATGACTAAGTTGAGTCTATGATTATTTGTAAAAATAAATTACTGTTTCAACTTTTTTACTTTCTATTACCTATGAGGTATAGAAAGTATTTTAATCGCTGTTGTATGTGTAAGGTATAGCAACTAATTTAATCGTTGTTTATGTGAGTATAGGTATAGTGTATACACTGCTTGGAATATAATATCTCAAGAACGTTAAATCGTGAAGCGATAAGGGCATTAAAAGTACTCACCCATTTTGTTTTTTGGTGCAAGCATTTCGTGAACGATAAGAGTGTGAATTTTATCAATCAAAATTGTGGTAGCTTCTTTACCTATTTTTCAAAAAATAATAATTGAAATTTCAGATGAAAACATCCGAAATTTTGATTAATATTTTTTTGATTTTTTATAATTTGAAATTTAAAATTAACTTTTAAGGTTTAAGCTATCGAGCTAAATTTTGACATGTTCAGGCGACGCGAGGGTAGCCTTGAGGGCCGATTTACTGGGTTTTCAAGAAGACGTGATATCTTCACACTGAAAAGACATAAAAACGTAAAATTTTGCACAGTCATGCATTTTATTTAACAAAATTTATATATAAAAAAAATTAAACCTTAACGAACAGATAGATGATAATCCAACATTAAATATTTTAAACGTCCAGCGTCCTCCCTTATTAATATATAACCTAAATTTCTGTGTGGGCACCTAGTAACCTTAGCCGAATGGTTTACGGCGCTTACTCGCTGAGTTCATATCTCACAGTGATCAATTTTTTTTGCAACTGTGAAAAATGAGTGGAAATGCATGAAGAGTAATTGTATAAAATTAAATTGTAAATTCAATTCGCTCTATTTTTTAATATCAGTTCCGTGGTGACAATAATTCAAGGCTTGTCTAGAAGAACAACCTATGTTAATTTTTCGAGTTTTTTTTTTTGCAGAATAACAACCTATGTGTTCTCTTTCATAGCGTAGTGTTGTCAGAATTCGGAAAAAATCGGCTTATGTCGGTCAAACTTGGAAAAAAGAGTGGGAGAAGGGATGAAAATTTTGATGTAGAACAACCTATGTTACAAAAATTTCAGCTAGTGCGTGCGCGCAAAAGGCTATAGTCTAACCCCTCGGCCGTTTGTTTTATTTTCGTCCGCCAATAAAATTATTTTCGTTTATTCTAATTAATTTTATTGTGTCAATTTTTAGGTGCATAACAATTTTGTTGAGACACCTATTTAAATTGTAAACACTAGTTACCTATGCATAATTGTAAACACTAGTTACCTAGTAATCAATATGCATAAGTTTAATGTTCAGTAACTTTTATGTTTAATTTTGCCAGTGTTTTCAGTGACTAGTAAAGTAAAGTTTCAAGTACTTAGTAAACATGAGTTTAACTCAAGGAGACATTGAGTGCTTGAACAGTGTGAAGAAGAGAAGTTTGAACACTTCCAACTGGGCAGACAAAAAATTGCAACAAAAACGCAATTCTGGCCAGGCATATGTTAACAAACGAGGAAAAGGTGTATTTGTTCCAAGGAAGAATCCACCTGTTAATCCCAGAGGATGTGGAGAAGAACATTGTTCCAAAAGAGGCTGTGAAACTCTTACACTGCAGACTGTGCATGGTTTACACAATAACTTCTACAATCTAAATTATAATGAACAAAATTTGTTTGTCATAAAGTATGTGACCATAAGAGAAGTTAAGAAAAGGAGACCTGGCAAGTATGATAATAACTCATTAAAACTAGCTGGATACGACTATGTAATCAATGGACAACCTGTATGTCGTGCTACTCTTTTGAATACTTTCTCTATTACTATCATGCGCCTTAGAAACATACAGAACAAAATGAAAACTGGTGACTTTATTGCTCATGACCAGAGAGGTACTCATGCTAATCGTCCTCTTGCCATTCGCCAAGAAGACAGAGACCGAGTGAAAGCACACATCAACAGCTTCCCTCTCATGGAAAACCATTACTCAAGACGTGAATCTGCTAAAAAGTTCTTGAACTATAATTTATCAGTGAATAAGATGCATAAACTATTTTTGACCAAGTACCCTAATAATCAAGTTTCTTACAGTTTATACAGAAAGGTGTTTATTAAAGATTTCAATCTAAGATTTGGCACACCCCGTTCTGACACCTGCAAAAAGTGTGACAAATTATTCTGTGAAATGGTTTTGGCAAATACAGATGAGGAAAGAGAAGCAATACATCAGGAAACCACTATTCACCACATGCAATCTGATGCAGCCTATAAAACACTTGCAGAAGATGGCAGGAATATTAATATTAACGTGCTATGCATGGACTTAGAGCAAGTCATATTTACTCCAATGTTGACTCATTCAGACATGTACTATCAGAGGCAATATTCTAACTATAACTTTGCCGTGCATAATATGACAAAAAGTCAAGCACACATGTTCCTGTGGCATCAGATTATTGCAAAAAGAGGATCAAAAGAAGTTTCCTCTTGTTTGTTGAACTACATTACAACTCAATACAAGAAACTCCAACCAACAGAAGAGAGGAAACTAGTAATTTGGTCCGACAGATGTGTTGGACAAAACAATAACAAAACTGTCTTATCTTTATGTATGTTCTTCATTCGATGTGGTTATTTCACAGAGGTACATCAGAAATTCCTGGTCACAGGACACAGCTTCTTACCTTGCGATAGAGATTTTGCACTTATTGAGAAGAAGAAAAAACACACTAAACTGATGGTTCCTTCACAAATCAAACACATGATAGGTGAATCCAATGAAAAATCTCCTTTTCAAATGACAGAAATGCACCAGGAAGACTTCAAAGACATGGACAAAGTTACTGAAGCGTTATATCTCAATAACAACAAGTTCAAGATTACAAAATATGTCTGGTTTAAGATGTCCAGCGATGACATCACTACAGTTTATGCTAGAGAGTCACACAATACTATTAGGCCCTGGAAAAACTTTGTTATATTCAGAAGAGATAATCTACAAATCACAGAAGAAAATTTACCTCAACTTTACCCAGGACACATTCCAGTAGATGCCGAAAAGAGAAAAAACTTATTGAGTATGGTGCCTTACATGAGCAATCCCAGTCACAAGAGATTCTACACAAATTTACCTTCCCAGTAGAAAAGTAAGTTTCTTGGCATGTTTTTTTCTTTGTGTTTTTTGGGTTGAGTGGAATAACAACCTATGTGGCAAGAAACCTAAATTGAAATAAAATAACAGCAATTTCAACTTTAAACCTCTCTCCTGAAAAGTACCAAAAATAACATAGGTTGTTCTTCTAGACACCCCTTCAATTGACAAAACCGAGGTTCTTGAATCCTCGGTTTGGCTCGAATCTTGTATACACTTTGTATAGGCACAGTAGCACTAGTTTGACGAATCATTTTAGAAGAAGCGTTTCCAATAATTCGAGATACACACCAAACCGAGGTTTTATATAATTTATGGAACATTCCATGAAAATTGAAACCTAAAATTCTTTCACAAAATTTCAAAAAACATTTGAAAGGCCTTTAAGATTTTTCATTAAAAAAATATTCCGTTTCTTAGTCCACAAGTTATCCTGGTTGTGCATTATTTCGTACTTAGTGGTATTATAATTTTTTAATGAAGAAAAGAAAATAAAAATGTTCCATTTTTTGTTGAACACTCGATGTATTAAATTTTTATACATATACATTTGTAATGTCTTTTATTTTTTTATTTAATAAGTTAACGGGACATACCCAATTTTACAATGTGACCCTAGTCTTAATACTAATATTAATATAAAAAAGAAGAAGAATTTCAAAGGAAAAATACGAATAAAGAGGAACCCATGAACACGTAAAAATATTAAAAGTTATAGATCACTACATTATTTTATTTTTTATGTTCCAGATACAGTAAATTGTAACGAATGTGGCACAACAGTAGTTTTAGATGTACATGCATTGGCTGCTCATGGTAAATCTTGTCCTGATATGGTGCGCCTGGAAAGATCTTATAAATACATTTGTATAGTTTGCAAATATCACACTTATTATAAAGAAAATCTGAAGAGACATTTGAGGGGCCACATGGGTGAAAAACCGTTTCAATGTCCCTTTTGTTCCTACAAGACTACTCGGGGAGACAGTGTGGCCTCGCACATCAATAATAAACACATTTTGAATAAAGAACGTCTTGAACCAAAACAGCGAACAAAAAAAACAAAAGGAATCAAAATTGTATCAATACACTGATGGGGTTAATGTAGTTAGTGATCTTCTGAGGTTATTTGTTGTTGTTGTTGTCATTTTTAGTCTATTCAGGGGAATCAAGCTCGCCGGGAGGCGAGCGCTCGTCAAGTAGCGCCAGCCAACCGGCCTATTTATCTTAACTGAAGAAGAAAGAAAAAATATATATTTATTTTTATTTTATATGCTAAAAATCACAGCATAACAATCAGTTTTCTTTAAACAAAAAATTGTTTTTCCCCTTCTTTTTTTTTACTTGTAAAAAAAGAAACTATACATTTTTACAAGAAAAATAAACATTGGTTTTTAATGTATAGAAACTTATAATTTATGAAGCCAATTTTCAAATAACTGAGGGAAAAAAATTAGAATATAATATACTTTATTTATAGAATATACCTATTCAATTTTAATTTTAAATTGTATGTTAAATAATAGAAAGATTTCAAAATAAAGTTCTACGGAGTACTGTCACTGAATCAATCACTAAAGGCACTGTCTGGTCGTAGATGCCATTCATTTCGGTCTTTTGGAACACTCTATGACTGCTCTAAGACCTGTTTGACTGCTGAAAAGGGAGTTTTCAATTTTACCTCGGTAGTATAAATAAAGTATATTCTATTCTAATTTTTTTTTTTGTTATTTGAAAATTGGCTTCGTAAATTATAAGTTTCTACATTAAAAACCAATGTTTATTTTTCAAAAATGTAATAGTCCACCAGAAAAAAGGAACCACTCGAAATATTTAGATAACGGATTTAAAATTTGAGAAAAACTAAATTAGGTGTACCATTATATTGAGGAGGAAACCTTTTCTACTAGGATTTGATTTTTTATCATTACCAGGGGCAGCTCCAGGGGGGTCAACTTTGGAATCTTAAATAGAACTACCCTATTTGTAATACATTTCTGAAAATTAATTAACATTATCAGTATTTTAAGACAAGTTTGAAATTTTTAATCAAAACAGGGCCGGAGATATCGTACATTTCATTTCAAGATGGTTTTTACATTATTTAAAAAAGTTGACCCCTTGACACCTCCCCTGGTAAAGCTAATGGTATCAAAAAACATGAAAATTTAATTATAAGCATGTTTTTGGTGTAATCTTGATTTCAATCTGTAGAGATCAGAACGCCTCGACGCGCTCTAGCGATAATCAGAGAAACTTAAATTAAGGGCTAGCTTCTCACAGTGAAATGTAAATAAAGATTACTGATAAGGATTGATAAGAATATTTCATATAATTGGAAATTTGAACTATCTGAATACCTATTATACTCAAATATATAGATTTCTGCGAGAGTTTTATTACCTACTTTTTCTCAAATTTTGATGTAAATCAAGTTACTATTCCATAGACTTTGGTTCAGAAAATTTGGTGCATTCAACAAACAGCAGAGTTCACGATCACTGCAGCTTAAACCAGTGCTCTTTTGTAAATTGAAATCTGCCTTGATTTTTTTCATGAGAATTTCTCAGACGTGATTGTCCTTACTACACAGCGTCTTGCTTTCCAGATGTAGAACAAATGTACACTTGAGATTTATAAAGGTAATGCAAAAGGGAAACTCGAGCTAGCATTCTGTACATTATATGCATTCATTTTCAGCGAAATATGTAAATTGAGGATGTTAATAAAAGGTACTTTCAATATCAACAGTGAACTTTGATACCTGTACAATTCCTAATCTTAAATCTGGCTCAAAATTCAAACTAGAACCTAATACCTAAACTAGTTCAAAGTAACCTAGTCATCGATAGAAAATCAAAAAAGTTTATTTAATGTAAATTTATGAAAACATAAACAAATAATAAAGATCTGCTGAAGGTCAACCTCAAAGTCAAATTGATTTCAAAATGGCGATTTTCGATCTCGATCACGATCCGACGAAAACGTCGGGTTAAGATTGGAGGAGAAATAAGAACAAGCCGTGAGGAGAAATCCTTAATCTGTGATCAGCTGATGCCAGATTGGGAGAGATTAAGTACAGAAAATACAATTTATTTCAAATGGAAAAACACGTATTAAAGATTTAAAAAAAAACAATTATTTTCTTATAAAAAAATATTGAACCCTTTGATATGAAATGTACGATATGTCAAACTTATCTTAAAATATATTTAATGTCAACTACTTTTCAAAAATGTATTACAAATAGGGTGGTTCTATTTAAGATTCTAAAGTTGACCCCCCCCCCTGGGGCCACCGCTGGTAATGATAAAAAATCAAAACCTATTAGAAAAGGTTTCCCCCTCTATATAATGGTACACCTGTTCTAGTTTTTCTCAAAATTTAAATCCGTTCTCTAGATATTTCGAGTGGCTCCTTTTTTTTGGTGAACCCTGTATGTTTTATATTATCTAAAAAAATGTTTAATAATAATTTTCTGCATTATTTATATTGTCGAAGTTCGATTTTCTAGGTCTTCCTCTGGGAATTTTTTCTTCGTAGATGTTTTTGATGACTTCATTGTGTCGGTTGCCGTGGCATATTATTTTTTTTCTAGATTCACAGATTACTAAAATATGACTTAATAATCATTTTTAAATGTTCCAGATTCAGTACATTGTAAAGGCTGTGGTACACTTTTAGTATTAGATGTAGAATTGTTGGTTGATCACTCAAGAGCTTGTGTTCATATTCTACGCCTTGATAGGAGTTATCAATACGTCTGTGTGATTTGCAACTATCATTCTTCTATAAAAGAAAATATGAAGAGACATTTGAGAAGCCATACAGGTGAAAAACCTTTTAACTGTAAAAAGTGCGACTTCAAATGCTGTCGGAAAGACAATTTAGTGACTCATATGAGAATTCGTCATTAAGGAAACTTAACAGCGAAACATGTGATTCAAAATTGAACAGAAATTATGATATTATATTATAATACTCTGTAGTGGAAAGTAACCAACAGGCGAGGTTAATGCTCCAATCATTATCTACCACCTAAGTAACATAATACATGTATTGTATAAGTTTTATTTAGACTGTCAGCGCAAGTCTTATTTATTGTATGAACAAGGAATCTATGGGCTAGAATTTTAACATTACAAGATGTACCGTAACCTCATCGACTTACACTTTACTTTACTTAAAGACAGGTAAAGATTTAAAGCTACACGAAAGTTTGCCCTTGAAATTTTAACAGTATGTTTTATTTTCTAATAATTCATTACAATATAACAAGAGTAAAAGTTATAGAACTTGTCTTTCATTAAAAGTTTTATATCCAAAAATTTCAGCAAAAATCTGGGTGCAATGCGTGCATACCTCACAGCAGTAACCGGGCACAAGAAAATTCAGGCCTTTCTTGAACAAAGAATTTCCATCGCAGCTTATGTCGTGGGGACCTTGCCCAGCTACTTGAGAATGGAGCAGAATTTTTACATGTAATACTTACTATATTTATTTGAATGTTTCAGATACAGTGAATTGTAAATATTGTGACACACAATTACCTGTAGATGTACATGTGTTGACTGAGCATGGTAAATATTGTCCAGATACGGTGCGCCCGGAAAAATCTTATAAATTCATTTGTGTCTTTTGCCAATATCACACTTCTCAAATAGAAAATATGAGGAGACATTTGAGATCCCACCTGCGTCAAAAACCGTTTCAATGTCCCTTTTGTAACCACAAGAGTGGTCGTAGTGACAGTCTTATCTCGCATATTGACATCAAACACATGTCGATGAAAAAAAATCTTGTACAAAAACAACAAGTAAAAATCCAGATATTAAAGAAATTTTAAATTTATTTCAGTCCCCCCGTGAACATTAATACTACTATTTTTTATATAAAGATGAGAGTTTCACAGAGTTTTTTTTATTACTTTTTAGCAGTTAAACAGCATCTACTGTAGATACTTGTGGTCTGTCTCGTAACATGCGACATGCCTCACCTCAGATGGGCGAGAAGTCATACTTCCCATTTAGGAGCGGTGTCAACACGAGCGTACCAAAAGGTGTCCCTTGTAAACAAAAATGTAACCAAATTATTTACACAATTTTTTGTCGGCTCTGGGGTACGAACCCGCGACTTTCCGCATGAGAAGTGTGTTACTCACCACTGAGCTATCGTGCACTTTGTGCTATGATGGCAATTACATAATGCTTTGATGGAGCAGTATTGAATGATCCACTCAGCCTACATAATCGGTCTGTTTTATGTTGGAAATTGCACTTGGGGTATGTATAATGTATATCAACTGGTAGAAAAGCGTTTTAAATAAAAGCCGTCTGTATGTATGTTCAATTGTTCATTGACATTTCTAGAAATGTTATTTGAATTTGTACTGTCTTTGTGCAGAAAATATATTTCTCCATTAAATATTATCATTGTTTTCTCTTCTTATAGTTAAAGATACAAATATTTATAGAACTGAAAAGTATTATTACTAATATATATTATAACTCTGTAACAATGTGTTCCAGATTCATCATATTGTAATAGTTTTAGAACACTTTTAGTATTAGATATAGAACTTTTGGTTGAACATTCAAGAGCTTGTAATCATACTCTACGCGTTCATATCACTTATCAATGGGTGTCTACTATTTATCAGGTATAAAATACCGAAAGAAGATACCTACTTTAGAGCCATATTGATGAAAAACCATATAATAAGTTCCCGTTCTGTGATCACAGGACTTGTCGGTAAGATAGAATGGGCGTGAATATTGATATAAACCATCAAGGAATGCGCTGTCATTGCTAAGAAAACAGTAGAAAGGTGCTTTATTTAAACTCTTGGATATTTTCATTTGTCGTGTAATTATTTTTATTTTGAATGTTTCAGATACAGTAAATTGTAAAGATTGTGGCATAGAATTAGTTTTGGATATAAATGTATTCACTGATCATTCCAAATCTTGTCCTGATGTGGCACGCCTTGAAAAATCTCATCAATTCACATGTTTAATTTGCGAATATCACACTATGCATAGAACTAATATGAGGAGACATTTGAGAGTCCACATGGGTGAAAAACCATTCCAATGTCCGTATTGTCCCCACAAGAGTGGCCGCGCAGACAGTGCGGCCTTGCATATCAATAACAATCATGTCATGAATACACAAGTTCTTACAAAGAAACAACAAACAAAAATCAAGGTATTGAGAAGACATTAAATATATTTCAGTCCAGCAGTAAACATTAAATACACTAAAAGGCAATGCAATAGTCTTTAAATCCAGTAGTTACTGATCCAATCAGCAAGATTTTCTTGAAATGTTATTTGAAATACATACATATAAATACAGAACAATCTGACGAGTTTTCATTACATTATTTCTGTTTTTTTTTTCCAAGATAAATGTGCTACTTGCATTATTTAAAACTATTGCACCCCAATGAGTTTATAAATGATGCTGCACTCGCAGTAAAGAAATCATACTTAACTTTTTTAATATTAACAAATTACCATTTTATGGCTGTGTAACAATTTGTACATTTACAAGTTCCATATCCATTAGGTACATTTTAACACCTTTGGTAATGATGAGTCACGCTTTTGAAAAACATTATAATTAAATAATCTCTAACTGTAATCACAGAAGTAAAATGTTCTCAACGCCAAGAAAGTTTATTTATACTATGTTAAGCATAGCTCATAGGTCATTTGTCGTGTAACTATGTTTATTTTGAATGTTCCAGATACAATAAATTGTAAAGATTGTGACAAAAAATTAGTTTTGGATGTTAATATATTGATTGATCATTGTAAATCTTGTCCTGATGTGGTGCGCCTCTATAGATCTCATCAATTCACATGTGTAATTTGCAAATATCACTCTGCTCTTAGAGATAATATGAGGAGACATTTGAGAGTCCACATGGGTGAAAAACCATTTCTATGTCCGTTTTGTTCCCACAAGTGTGGTCGCAAAGACAGCTTGGTCTCGCATATCAAAAACAAACATAAACTGAATGCAAAACGTCTTAAACGAAAATAAAAAAAAAAAAGATCGTAAAAATGCATTAAATTTATTTTAGAGTACCAGTAAACATCAAATACACTCAATGGGTGTAGGTAATGGCCTATCAATACTAAAAAAAAAAACACTCTTAAGGCCAATCAGATAGTGTTTCAATGGAGCAGTAATTATTTATCCACGCAGTGTACCTATAAAGTTGTTCCTACAATTATGTGACTCATTTAATGAGTCGATTCAGGATATTATTCTGTCATATAAGTCTAATTTACAGCGAGACATTTTTTGGTTATGGTCAAGAGTGTGCTTGGATTGCTGTACGTTTTTGAAATAAACTTGGCTAGTAGGTAATGTGCCAGTACATTATGGCAAGTTCAAAAATTGATTTTTCTTCTTCCGTCCTTCTTTTAATAAAAGCGTAAGTAACTTTCCTAAGATGAGATTATGAATAACCGTTGTAAAAAATCCATATTCTATGTAGCTTTTTTTTAAAAGTTAAAGCACATTCAGTTTTGTATGAAGATTGAAAAAAAAAAAAAAAATAGGTACGGAAAGCTTCTAATTTACTCCTGAATTAGTATGGAAAATTCCAATTTGGCTGAAATTGAACAGAATTGGCGCGTGTACTGTGGGATTGTTTCACTGGCTTGTTACATTTTAAATTTGAAAATGGTCTGACGGAATTTTAATATTTAATCGCATAATTGCGCGAAATCAGGAAGAATTGCATTAATTGCGCGAAATCAGGAAGAGCATTAATTTACACGAGTTCTAATAAAGGTAAATAACGTTTTTCATTATGCATTTGATTTTTTCTTTTTCATTAGGTTTCTAGTTTCTTAATGATAATCTGTTAGTTTAACACAGACTGTTTGAGATTCTTCAGGCATCTAAACGTCGTGACTTTCTTCTTCTATATCAAAGGTAAAAATCAAAATCATTCGTAAAAATCAAAAATTTGCAACTTTTTCAACTTAAGTTTTAATTATGTCAAGATTTAACCAACTGTATTTGGGGGGAAATATTTTTATTTTCCAAACATAATTATGCGTGCAGCAATCCAAGTAACCTCTTAAGCCGTGCGAAAATAGGATTTTGGCCATAACTTTTGAACAAAGGAAAATTCCACCCTGCAAGAAATCCAATCTTTCCGGGAACATCCTGTATTTCATCTGATAAAACTTTGTGGTATTTCTACATATATGATTGCTTTATTGATCCTTTTTTATTAGTAATAAATGGTTTCTTAGCTTGTTTACATGTCTTGAAATCAAAACCATAGTAAAATACATTACTAAAATATGACTGTATGATGTTCCAAATTCAGTGAAATCTGTGCGATTGACCTCATCAAAATATCTTATTGTTGGTATATGATAGGGTTTTTTTTTCATTTGTATTCCATTTTATTGCATATTTCTATTTGATTTTTATTTTCAGTTGAAATTAGCTGTAAATCTTGCGGTTTACTCTTAATAAACGATATAGAATTATTGGCTGATCATGGTAGAGATTGTCCCTCTATGGTAAGACCCAACAAAAACTTTTACTGTATCTGTGTTTTTTGTGATCATCATAGTTCTTGTAAAGAGAAAATCAGAAGACATTTGAGGATGCATACCGGTGATAAACCGTTTAAATGTACGAATTGCGCGTACACATGTAGTCGGAAAGATAATTTAATGAGACATGTGAAAAGCCATATGGAAGATAAACCACTCAACTCTAAATAATGCAATTCGAAATGCTTTCGTATTAAGAATTTGGTGAATCATCTTGATAATTTACGGCAGTATGTATTTTAAAGATGAACAGGGATTATGATAATCACTAATTTAATAAAATAGCCTTGAATAAAGAAAAAAATAGTGAATGATTGATTCTGTAGTAGACATACCAGAAAGAAGATAAATTTCATCGCCAAGTTTATACGATTTGAACCAATTGATATCAATGCCTATGTTTATCCTTTTTTTTCAACATGATTCTTTCAAAAAGCATGAGGATCAAATTGACGTGTATAAGAGTATACTGTTAACGTTTGAAAAAAAGGACCAATCAAGGGTTAAAAAAACATATTGATTCCGAGTATTCAGAAAGTTAAAACGAAGTATTAGTTTATGGTTACAGAATTATTTGCTGAATGTTTTAGTTTTTTCATTTCCATTTTTGCATTAATTTCCTAACCATCGACTGATATCTTTTGTATATTTTTCCAGATGTAATTTACTGTAAATCTTGTGGTTTACAATTAGTTAACGATATAGAATTATTGGCTGATCACGGTAGATATTGTCGCTCTATGATACGACCCGACAAAAACTTTTATTGTATCTGTGTGTTTTGTAATCATCATAGTTGCTCTAAGGAGAAAATAAGAAGACATCTGAGAATGCATACGGGTGAGAAACCGTTTAGATGTATGATATGCGCGTACTCATGTAGCCGAAAAGATAATTTAGCGACCCATGTTAAGCTCAGACATAATGTCATATTACAGCCATGAGTTATATTACCTAAAATGAATATTACACTCACGAGTTGTGTCCCCCTTTGGAAAATTTTCTTTCTGTTTATGTAATATTCCAATGTGAAATATTACACAGCTGAACGCCTTGCATTTTCTGTACTCTTATTGTATGAATTTTATTATATCCCTTTTTTGTTGATTTTGTATTTAAATTTATATTTCCTTGTTACTATAATTTGTCTTTACACTTGTAAAAAATGAAATAATAATAATGATGCTTGTACTGTGCGTATTACACGAAACGTAAAAGTACCTTATCGTAAAAATGCAATATCGTAACCTTATCGTCTAATGGTCGTCATGATTTTAGGTTATCTAACACGTCGCTGTCGGAACGAAACGTGGACAGGTTCCTAATCTGTCCGTTGTGTTCCTAAGAATCCTTCTGTAATAATAATAATAATAAAAAAAACTCTTTAGTGGAAGTTAACCACCAGGCGAGGTTAATGCTCAAAGCATTTTCTACCACCTAACCCTCAGAGTCTTATTATTATGTGGTCACAAACTCAAATTAATAAGGAAAAATTCGTGCACTGGGTGGGATTCGAACAAACGGATCCCTACGCTACCTGGATAACCAGACTAGCGCGTTAACCACTTGACTACCAGTGCACCTGTTTCTCTGTATCCGGTAGTACTAAAGTGGGGATTTGCCAAAATCTAAACTTTTTGGTCATTTCCATTATAACTTGTTCTGCGTACACTAATAACAGGAATAACATAACATGCCCTGGTAAACACACCTTCCAGGCAACCAGGACTTTCTCAACACCCCGGAATTGCCAGGTACTGTACAACCTGTATTAGTTACGGTAACTGAAATATCTCTATTATCTAAATGAATAAAATAAATGGCCAAATTAAAGAAAAGTGTTGAAGAGTATAAGAGTGTTATTTTGAACGACCTGAAAATCATATTACTATCATCTATCCGTTTAATGGTCTAATCAAAACATTTTTATTTTTACTTCTAGGTAAAATATTCTGCAAGGATTGTGGTATAGAACTAAAGAACGAAGTCAAATTTTTGCTTAATCATGCTGATGATTGTCCTGGTATCCATCGCCAGGATTGGTGTCCCGAACATGTCTGTGTCTTATGCGACTATCACTCTGTTTTTAAATACAAATTAAAGAGGCATTTGAGTATCCATACAGGTGATAAACCATTTAAATGTACATATTGTAGTTATAAATGTAGTCGCAAAGATCATTTGGCGAACCACGTTCGAGTTCGTCATTAGTTTTGAAATGTCTTGAAATTGTACTTTCTTCGTAAGTTATTTGAAGTGCTTCTTTCAGTTATTTATTATATTTGATCAAAATTCTCGTACTATTCTATTTCTCGGGTTGGAATTTATTATCTCTTCATGTTACAACATGTTTACTTTTTTTCTGAAAATGATCTTGACTTGACTGATTATTATTATTGACTGGTAAAATATAACCACATATATATTTGTTACAATCAAAGTGGATCGCAAAGTTAATTTGAGTCTCTGAAGTGAGACCTAAATTTTTACCATTACCATTTTTACTTCTATTTAGACAAAGAATTTATTATTAATCATGGATTTAAGTTCCTACCCAAGCCAGCGTCGATGGCATGTTGAATACACCGGTTCCCTTCAGAACACCGAAGTTAAGCGACATCCAGCGAGGTTAAGACTTGGATGGGTGACCATTCAAATTCTAATTCTCGTGACGCTGGCTTTTCCCGGCCCCACTCAGGCTGGGTGAGGTCAATGTGAGTAGCAGGTTTGTGAGTTTCCTGCGAATGGAGGGTAAAACCCCCGTCGTGATATGACCATGGCAGTTGAAAGCGACGTTAAACCCCACTTAAAAAAAAAAAAAAAAGTTCCTACCATTTTAACAACCACTATCAACCACATGAATGAGGTTAGATGAACTAAGTTAGATGCAAGAAATTTCCCGCTAATCGTTCACCAAGTTGAACCAATTTTTATTCAAGAAAATTCCTTTATCACTTTCCAGAGAAATTGTTCTGTAAAAACTGTCGTATGTTATTAACTAATGATGAAGAATAATTATTGCTTGATCATTGTAAATCTTGTTAGGTAAAAATTCTAAGACTAAGACAATACAAGAACTTCACTTACATGTCGTCGTCCCAAACACGAAGTGGCGTATCTCAAAAAATGGACATTTGAGATTTTTGGCGTATCTAGTTCTAATCATGGTTTTTTATCACCTCACGAAGTGGTGTATCTCTATCTCAAAGCGTTCCAATTTTATGAGTATATTTAATTTCGGCGTATATTGTTTCGAATATTTCTTTCAAAGAACGAGCTGACGTATCTGGATTTACGCTACTAAAGTTTGTATTTTGAAGATACGCCACTTCGTTTTTGGGACGACGATATGTTTATTATGCAATTACCATTCCTTTGCAAGAGGTGACATGAGAAAACATTTAAGAATTCACACTGGTGATAGACCGTATAAATGTATGGAATGTAATTATAAATGTGCTCGTAAAGCTGAGACAGATAATGGAACAATGGCGATGGTAGGCATTTGAAGGTGTTCGTCAAAGAAAATTCCAAGACCGTACTGGTAAATGGAAGCTATTAATATAAAATTGGGTAGTAAAGTTATCATCTACTATGCTTCGATAGGATCTAAATACTCTGATAATTGGACAGATAACTTCCTCCTAGTTTATTCACATATTTCTTGAAATAATGATATTCATAATAAAACATAATATTATCCTTCTCATTTTTTCAGATTCAGTAGAATGTAAATATTGTTCAAAAAAATTCTCAAAGTATGACATCAATATGATTTTGTATCATACTAAGACATGCACTTCAATGATTCGCCTTAATTACGATCACAATTGCATGTGTTTGATATGCGACTATCGCGTACAATCATATGCACGCATGAAAAGACATGTATTAAAACATACCGGAGACAAACCTCATAAATGTCATCTTTGTGACTATCGAAGCTGTCGTAAAGATACCCTTCAACGACACGTCAGAATTACTCACTATCAGTAAAAAATGTACCGCAACATGAGTTTGTTGTTTTATTTAATTTCAAAGTTGGCTGACCTTGAATTTAGGGTGGTCTAAAAGTTTTTTCAAACACTCTAGTGCAGCGGTTGCCATCCTTTTGAACCTGGTGGACCACTATTAAAAATCTGACAGACCACCATGATGCATAGAAATAAATAAATAACATAAATTATTTTAAGTAAAAGGAAATTATAAATGAGTTGGAGAGGAGTCCATAATTATGTATTGGGCTCCTCCGTTATAACACGTCTTCTATTTTACTGAGCAACCAAAAACAACAACAATAATAATAGTCTAGTCTGACTGGGGGACGTTAAACAGGGAGAAGACCAGTGTCCCGCTAGAGGACTATAAACAGAGAACAGACTAGCCAACCCTTACAAGCCAGGCTAGCTTGCAGTTTCCTAAGGGTTTAATGGCTTATAAAGAAAAGTCCAAGTCCTCATGATGGTTGATCGCACATAGAAATATGTGGTTCAGGACGAGCCAACTTTGAAATAAAGTTGGCTGGAGACCATCACTCACCCCTCCAGCTGTAGCCAAGCTGGCTACAACAACAACAACAACAACACAATAATAATAATTGAAATTTCAAGTAAATAAAAAAATGTATTATGTTTTTAAAAAATAATCAAAAATATATGTATGTTGTTTATTATTCTTTTTATTTTTCATCTTGAAAATTTCTGAACAATGTCTATACATAACAATATTTCGTTGTACAGGGTGTCCCGCATACAGCTGCATATATTTTAGGGTAGGTTCAGACCACCGTGGACTATCATATAAGCGAAACTTGCAGTTGGCATTTTGCTTCGTTAAAGAGTTATGGCCAAATCCCTGTTTTTCCCACAGGTCACTTGGATCGATGCACGTTTAGAAATGATAGGAAGTAGGTAAGTTTTGACTTCATGTATGTTTAGTCATAGTCATGCATATTTCCCTTCAACTGCAGTTGGTTGCATCGGAAAATAATGCAAATCCAGAGAGATAATCATTAGTTCACTAAATACACTGCCCTGGGATGTTTAACAGAAGAAAATTGATCATTCACAATGGTCGGTCGGTGTGAATTCTTATGTGAATGGGGGTACGGGGTCACAGGGTACTGGTGAGGAAAAATGAGAGATGCTGTAATGAAAGCAGCAACCAATGGTGGAATTACGGACAAAGAAAACACGAGGAGAAAGAGTCCTGAAACTCTGCACTAACCAAAAAATATGATGTACCTATTTTAATTCGATTTCTAGAAGTAAAATTAAAAATAACATTTTTGTGTGTTATCACAATCATGATGTATTATTAAAAATATAACAAAAAGTACCAAAAATTATCCTTTAGCAGGACTCGAATATTCAACCTTCAGGTGAGAAATCAATTAATTTAATTATTTTATTTGATTGATATAGTTGGTCAGTAGTACTATTTGTACTCAGAAAATTTCATTGATAACTCATTTTCGAATTGAACTTATGATTAAATATCTCTCTGGTTTTTTAATATTTTTCGATGCAACCAACTGCAGTTGAAGTGAAATGTGCATGACTATCCATATATGAAGTCAAAACTCACCTACTGGCTATCATTTCTTTAAAAACGTACATCGATCCAAGTGACCTCTGGACCTGTAGGAAAAACAGTGCATAATCCTTGTTGATGACCCCCATCTCACTATGTGGACTTGTTAACTAGCAATGCCTGATTTATCATATTTTTCAGATACAATCTTTTGTAAATATTGTGCCAAAGTGTTCTCTATTTGTGATTTCCGAGCCATTCTCAACCATACCAGGTCGTGTTCGTGCATGGTGCGGCTGAGCATCGCTTATAACTTTGTCTGTCTCATTTGTGATTACTATCACACGAATGAAGATGGACAAATGCGAAGGCACTTGCGCCAACATCTGTGCGACAAAACGTTCACGTGCCTCTGTTGTGACTACAAGAGTAGCCGGAAAGACAATTTGATTCGCCACTTGAAAATAATTCACAATATGACGGTGGGAGCTCGTGAGTTGAAACCAGACTCCGTTAACTTTTTATAGTACGTGATTTGCGTTTTAGGACCGAATTATAAAACAGGATTAAATTTAAGATAAGCAAGACCGTTCCTTAAGTCGGAGTTTCAACCAATATGAGCACACTAGGGCACGACTTGAGGGATAGTGTCTGGCTATCTTAAATTTAACCCTGTTTATAATTCCGCCGTTGGGCTGCATCATGAGCTGCTTCCCTAACCTTTGTCAATTATACAGGGTGTCTTTTATTTTATTAAAATTCCAATTAATAGACTTTCAAAATTTACTGTGCATTTGTGCAATCACAATATTAAGATTGTAAAAAAACAATTATTTTCTTAATAAAATCTTTGAAATCATATAATAGTAGCTAAAACTAAACAATGGACTGAATTTTTTGACAAACTTTACAAAAATTAAAAAAAAAAAATAAAGGCTAAAAAATTCTGTCGTTGTTTATAAAAAATAAATTAATCCCAACTAGACAACAATAAAAAAATCAATCTTTTATAGTTGACAGCTTGTGAAGAAATGAGAAGAAAAATTGCGAGTTTTCCCTTGCCATTATTTCTCTTCGTTATTTGAATTGCTGAACCATTATTCCATTTTTTAAACCAAGTGAAAAATCAAAATTTTCTTTTTTTATCTTTCACAAGCTGCCATTATAAATTAGCTTGGTGTATTGTGATAAAATTTCTATCGTAATTGTTAATGATATTGTTTAATATATGTTTGTTTAAAATAGGGTAAACATTTTAGCTTTCTTTACATAATATGCTAAAACGAATGCACCTATTTCAGAGTTGAAAATTTATATTTCTATCATAGTAGTTCAACCTGCTGCGGGATATTTTGCTTTTTAAAAAGTAATATCCTAGAGCCGAATTGTAAAACAGGATTTAATTTTAGGGTTGCTCTAATGTTTTAGTTTAATAATTTAGAGTGTTTTCGAAACAATAAACAAAACTTGTACTACCTGTATTATCGGGATTTACTCTAACGTGTCTCAATATAGCTTTTTCAATACTAAATTTTAAGGGAATTTTTTTTTAAAACTAATAAACGAAATTATTTCCTTGCCTCGTGAATAGCTTTTTCAATACTAAATTTAAGGGAATTTTTTTTTACTAATAAACGAAATTATTTCCTTGCCTCGGGAACCACAAGAAAAAACTGATGTTAAAAACAGGTATTTGACCATAACTTTTAAACCAAGCAAAATATCCCTCTACAAGAATAATTTTGAAGTGAAGGTGTGAAGGGTGTGCGGGTTACTGCAAATAGGAAAACATACAAGGTCAAAACTTAGTTAATAAGTATTCATAAAATGAAATTGAAAATAGTTATTATAGAGTTATTTTTCGTTAGAAATAATATTATGGAATCATTTTTAAAAAAATCTGTTAATAATCTCATTAAGTTTTTTTGTTAAGTACCTTCCTTATCATTTGTTCTTACTTCCAAATAAACACATAACAAATTAAATATTAACAGTCGTTTTTATTAAAATATTTTTTATAAAATAAAAAAAAAAACTTAAAAAAGTTTCAGGCATGGTTGTAATTGAAATTGAATTCAATTCAATTTTTTGAAATCCGTGCAACGTGTAACAGTCATCTGACTACTAAATATTTTTTCTGATGATTTCACAGATCTAACATCTTGCAAGTACTGTTCTCATCAATTTGCAACCTTCGATCTCACAAACGTTCTCAATCACACTAAAACCTGTCCGTCAATGATTCGACCTGATACCGATTATACGTTCATGTGTTTCATCTGTAACTATCATACTCTAGTTGGTCAAAGAATGAGTCGCCATTTACTTAGACACACAGGAGACAAACCATATAAATGTGAATTTTGTGACTTTAGAAGTAGTCGCAAAGATTCCGTGTCACAACACGTCAGAATAACACACACTTTTTTGAATTAAAATATAATGAATGTCATATATTGCTTGAATACAAAAGGTTATCTCACTATTGCATATAGTACCTACTAGATTAAACATAATTATATTATATAAAAATGAAAGATTTCACACTATCGCACTAAACGAATTTTTCCTTTCTAGTAAAAGAAAGTAATATTTTTTTAATGTTACACAGGATGTTTCCTGTAAAGACTTTTGTGAAACTCTAGACCATAATTTAGAGATATTAATTGATCATTGTAAATGTTGTCCTTCTATGCGACGACCAGACCATTCCTATGAGTATGTCTGTGTGATTTGCGAGTATCACTGTTTTCAAAAGTGACATATGAAAAGACATTTGAGAACTCACACGGGTGATAAACCATATGAATACCCATTTTGTCGTCCTTAACAATTGCAGGAATCTCGTCAAGATCTATTTTAATAGGACTAGCAAATGTAGAACTGAAGACTCTTTCCTGTTACCTTACAATGGCTATTATAAATATATTTCACAAAAGTATCCGCTTCTCCACTACTTTTTTATAATGTTTTATTTAGAATAGTTCTTTTACATTCCATATCACAAGTTCTCAAAAATAAATATACAGTTTTCTAAATAGATACTTCAGTAATCTATGATGAAGTATCTTTTGATTGCTAACATTTCTGTTTCTGCTAAATTTCTTAGCTTTTATTGTTTTTACTATGAAATTTCCTGTTTTCTTTTACAGATAAAAGTTACTGTATATTTTATTGTATATAGAATTTGGATGTGATGAGCAACTATTGATTGATCACTGCAAATTTTGCCCCCTTATGGAACGTCCCGATTCATCTTATCATTACATCTGTCTTATTTGTGAATATCATTAATTTAAAATTTTAAACGACATGATATTAGGAGACATTTGAGACTGCACACGGGTGTTAAACCATTTAAATGTCCTAAATATGTTTACAGGAGTAGTCGCCGTAAAAAATGTGCCAAAACCAATCAACCTCAACCATGAGGTTGAACAACGTCGACCCTGCTTGAGCGGGATAAGACAGAGTAAAAGAAGAAGAAGAAGAGTCGCAAAGATCAAGTGTTAAGACACATTAAAATTATTCATGATCTTTAAAAGTTTTCAAATATTTGTTTGTATTTTGTAATATTAAAAAAAAAAAAATAAGAATACGAATTTTTCAAATCGCTTCAAAATTTATTAGAAAGGTCATAGAAAGTGGACTTTTTGGATTGGATAGCGCATGACCGTTCTGAGCTAGTCATTGGTAACCATGCAAAATTTCAACTTAATTTGTGGTTCTCGAGTTATATCATTTTAAACATACAAAAACACAAACGAATCATTTTATAATATAAGATAGCAAATTTGCTATAAAAATATCCACAAAATTATACTAGGTCTAACTGAGTAAATTACTTTAGGTTGAATAAAAATGAGGAAATATACATCTAATTAATTCCTTGATATTGACTTTTCATTTTTCAGATGTTATATTTTGTAGAGGCTGCCATTTTCAGTTCAATGCAGTTGATGTTATGAATATAATGGAACATTGTAAATATTGTCTGAGCATCAGACGTACTGATTCGTTGTACTTTGTTTGTCTTCTGTGTGAATATCAGACAAACAATCATTCGACAGTGAAAAGACACATCAGACGACATACGGGAGAAAAACCATTTAAGTGTACGCACTGTAGCTACGCTTGTAGCCGTAATGATAGTCTTCAAATACACTTGAAAATTAATCATAATCATTATAATTAATATTCAATGATTCAGTTTGTATGGTTCTATAAATTATATCATATTTATATATACTTCAATTTTTTTTCAAATAAAATTTTCTTCCTGTTCACTACCGTCAACCGCTAATAATTATTTATTTACTGATACTGAATTTTTTAAGGATAATACATATGACCCTTTGTCCAAATATCTAATTATCAGAAAAAATTCAACTTCGGCGGAAAAGACCAAGTAAAAAATATACATCAATATTTACATGTTATTTAAAACTAGATACTTTAAATTAAAATTAGCTTTTGAAAGGACTTGAAAAAAAAAATGCACTGCCAATTATGGACACAATTCCTTGTGAATGGTTCACAAATGTGATAATTGATTTCGGAGCTTTAGTCTAATCAAGATACTCAATCACGCCTGATAGTCTTGGTAAAATAGATATTTTTTATCTATAGATACATGATATTTCTTTATTGGTCTAGTCCAGATGTTCTATGAGTATATGAGTCTTATCCGAAGATAAAGCTCATATACGCGTACATTAGATTGAACATTTGATTCATCCTCCGTTTCTATTTCCACCGGGATTCTATTATGGGATTGCTGGTCTTCATTAGGTAGCATACCCATCACATCATAGTATTACTGACACATTAATATAATTATTTCAGATCCATTTGTTTGCAAACATTGTGGTAGTACTTTTTCAAGTAGGGACATTGACGAAATAGTCAATCACGCCAAAACTTGTTCATTGATGATTCGACAAGATTTTGATTGCATTTATAAGTGTCTGAAATGTGAATATCGTTCTCCAGCAAGACACTGTATGAAAAGACACATTCTTCATCACACTGGTGATAAACCGTATAAATGTCCTCACTGTGATCATAGAACGAATCGAAGAGATAATATGATGGATCATATAAGAGTCAGACATTTGTAATAAAACTCTTGATTTACTTCATAAGTTTGTTTTAAAGCAGATAAACTCTTCAAAAGATGTAATTGTCGTGCGCCGTTTGTTATAAGTAACCATTTTTATCTAACTTGGTTGATAAGCGCGCGATTAGCTCAGTGGTTAAGCACTCGCTTGCCATGCGGAAGGTCCCGGGTTCGAACCCCCGCGCCGACAAAAATTTGTATTCTTAATTTGGTTACAATTGTTTGTAAGGGATACCTTCCGGTGCGCTCGTGTTGACCCAGCACCTAAATGGGAAGTATTGTGTCACTTCTCGCCCATCAGAGGGGAGGCATACTACGGGATGGGCAGGCTACAACACAGACCACAAGCGTCTACAGTAGCTCCTGTTTCATGGCTACGAAATAAAAAAGGCTGTGAAACACTCATCTTTTTTTTAAAAAAAAAAAAAAAAAAAAAAAAAAAAAGTAAGGTTTCAGTGAAAATTCCATACAATTAACACTGTGACCTAATAAGATCCACTTTGACCAGTTGATTATATATGATTTTTTTTTTTTTTCTTTCAAATCCCCTTGAAGTACAATACCTGTTGTACTTTTAGGGGGTGGATCATTTATCTTCTTATATTATATATTCCTAATTTTGTATGAATATTATGTCTCATTTTTACTTCTTATTCCATTTTATTTCATTTATTATTTTCTTCTTAATTTTGTTTTATATATCATTGTTTGATGATAGATAATGTTTCTGTATTTCTTTTTTCATTTTAGTTCTACTAAAGATGTTTCTTAATTTTATTGGTAGTTCATTAAGCATTTTTGGTATTTGGTATTTTAATGTTGTTTCTCCATATTTATTTGATATTGTTGGTATTATAAAATTGATGTTTCTTGTGTTGTATGTTGATTCATGTATTTGTCTATAGTCTTCATTGTAATAGTGATTTGTAGTCATTATATATTTAAATAGGTTGTTAAAGTTTAAAATTTTATATTCATTCATTAATTTTTTTTCTTTCTTTTTTTGATGTTTTGGGGTACAGTGTTGCCTTTATTATTTTCTTTTGTACACTTTTTATTGGTTTCAAGTTGACCTCTGCTGTGTATCCATAAGTTTCTATTCCATATCTTATCACTGATTCACATAGAGTCTTATATATCATAACTTTTATATTTACTGGTACGACTTTCTTAATAAATTGTGTTTTATGTAATATACTATTTAATTTATTTTTTAAGCAGTTTGTATGATTATTCCATTTTAAACTTTTATTGAACTGTATTCCTAGATATTTCATATTATTTTCATTTTCTACTGTTTTACAATTGCAATTTCCATTAACATTCTCGTCTAGACATTTGTTTTCATGTAGTTGTATTTTCCTTTCAATATTATCTCTAAATCTTTCTGCTACTGGGCTTTCGAATAATATTGCCACAGTTTTTTCTTTATTTATAAATATATCTTTTTTATGTAGCCATTTTAAAATTTTGTTTGTATCTTGTTGAATTGTTTTGTAAAGTTCATTTTTGTTTTCATGCACAACATAAATTAAAGTGTCATCTGCATACTGTAATATTTTTGATTTTAAACCAATGAGATTAATGTCATTAACATATAGATTAAATAATGTTGGTGATAATCCAGATCCTTGAATTAATCCACAGTTTATCAAAATTTCATTACTGAGTGTTTTTCCAATTTTAACATATTGTCTTCTGTCTGTGAAGTAATTTTCAAAAAATGATGTAGTGTCACTTGTCATTCCCATTTTCATTAGAACATCAATAATTTTTTCATGATTTATTGTATCATACGCTTTTTTTAGGTCAAGAGATAGTGTTAAACAACATTGTTTGTTATTCAAAGCATTATTCAAATCTTCTGTGTAATTGTTCAATAAAGTTTTAGTACTCTTATTTTTTCTAAATCCATGTTGATTATTGTTTAAGATATTATTGTCTTCTATGAATTTAGATAACTGATTTTGTATATGTTTTTCTAATATTTTTATAATAATTGATAGTTCAGTAATTGGTCTATAATTCGAGTATATATCTTTTTTGCCTTTCTTGTACACCGGGATTACATTAGCTTTTTTCAATTCTATTGGAATTCTTTTTTCATTTATAATTCTATTGATTATTGTTATAACAATTTGTTCAATCCAAATAATATTGTTTTTAATATCTTTTGGGCGTATTTTATCATGACCAGGTCCTTTATTTGGTTTCATATTTTTTATAATGTTTCTTAAATTTGTTGAATTTATTGGTTCAATGTGAAATAATTCTCTTTCGGAATGGTTGTTGTAAACAATTTCTATGTTAGATGTCATAATTTCTTTTTCTTCTTTTATCTTTATTATATCTTCTTTAAAAGCTTTGTTAAAATTATTTGCAATGTCAATTGTATTTAAATTGATGTTTTTAAAATTATTCTTTAATATAGTTTCGTTATTTTTTCTCTTCTTATTAATAATAATGTCAATATTCTTCCATGTTTTTCTCATATCACCATGACATTTTTTGAAAATGTTAGAATTATATTTCTTTTTTTCTTGTGTAATTATATTATTTAGTTTATTTCGCATATTCTTAAATTCTTTTCGTAAATGTTCGTCATGGGGATTTTTTCTCAAAATTTTCCATAAGTTGTTTTTGATTTTAATTTGATCTCTGATTTCGTTTGTTATCCAACAATTGCCTTCATATTTCTTTTTTATTACTATTTCTTTAGAACATGTTTCATAAAAATTATGAAAAACTTTTATAAATTCGTTATACAAATTCTCAGCATCTTCATTTTGTTCAATTAATTTTATCCATTCATATTCAGCAATCAAATCATTCAATTTTTCTTCATCTATAGTTTTAATTTTAATTTTTTCGTTACCATCTTCTATTTTTGCATTTATAATTTTTGTAAAAACAAAATAATGATCAGCAATTTTTTCATTAATTACTGCAGCTTCAAATTTATTTTTTGATCTTATATTAATATGATCTAGACAAGTTGAAACTAATTTATTATTGACTATTTCTTCTCGAGTCGGTAGTTTAATAGTATTAATTATTTTATGATTATATAGAGTTTCTATGTATTTCTGTTTGATTTGAGTGTCTTCAAGTATGTTGATGTTGAGATCTCCAATAATAATTAAATCTTTTGTGATTATATTTTTATTTTTCAACCATTTGTTAAGTTCATCAATAAATAAGCTTGCACTTTGTTTTGGTGGTCTATAAATCGTATTTATAATAAGGTTTTTGTTTTGTATTTCTAATTCTATTTTTTCTGCATGATTAAATTTCATAGTATTTATTTCCGATATTTTCAAGTTTTCTTTTGCATATACTCCAATTCCTCCTCCTTTTCCATTTTCTCGGCAAAATGTATATAAATTGAAATTAGGTATATTATAAATATCTACTTGTTCATTGTTACTGAGAAATTCTGTAATAATGATTAAATCTAACTTTTTAACCACATCATTGATATAAGCTTTCAGAATTTCAAATTTTGTAGCATTAATTGTTCTTATATTTATGTGAATGATGTTAATGTTGTTTTTATTATCTTTCATTTCCATTGTTTTCCAATCGTCTATGGTATTATTTTGTTTCAAAATTTAGATTTAAGTTATCAAATTCAAAATTCATTACAATGATAATAAAACTTTTTGATTATTTAAAATGTTATTTAAAATTGTTTTATATTTTTGGATTATTTAATGTAATCCAGTTCTTCAAATGTGCGTATTTGAATCACATTGCTATTCTCATTTTTTCTCAAGAACACCTTACCACCTTTTGTCCATACAAATTTATATGCCAATTCTTTTTTCTTTTGTTTTGTTTCATACAATAATCTTTTTCTTTGTTTTGTCAAATGCTCGTTTATATAAATTGTTCTTTGAGGGCCAGACATATTCAATGTTGTGGTTGTAATTTCTTTATCCTTTGCCTTCTGAATTATTTCATCTCTTTTCTTCCTTGACAAGAACTGGACAACAACAGGTTCAGGATTTTTGTTGTTTCTTGTAGGAATCCGATGAACTACATCTATTTCGCCATCCTTTATTTCCATATTAATCTCATTGCCTATATTTTTGACTATATTTTCCAGATTTTCATCCTTTGTGAAGGGGATTCCATTTATTTCAATATTTCTATTTCTACTGTATTGTTCTAAATCTTCTACGGATGTTTCCATTTTCCTCACTTTTTCTTTCAATATCTCATTTTCGTTTTCCAATGATACTTGACGTTTCTTCAATTCTTTCATTTCTTCCAACATTTCTTCCATCTTTCCAGATGTGAAATTCAGACTCTTTTCAAATTCTTGTAGTTGTATTTTGATCTCTTTCTGAAATTCTTTCATTACTTTTTTCATCACTTTTTCAATTTTCTCTTCCATGATGTCGACTTCGGAATCTTCCGAATCTGATGATTCTACAACATTTGTTTTCCGGGAAACTTTTTTATCATCAACGGTTGGGTTTGTTTTCTTCTTTGGTGCCATTGAACGATAGAAAAATGACAAGATTGAACAAAAAGCTGTGAAAACAGTCAAAAAAGGAATAATTTTGAGTAATTTGAAGATTTCTATTTTAGAATTTTCAGGGAGCAAAGTTAGTTCGGAGAGCTAAGTTTCGCTGGGAATCTTACCAGCTAGCCACATTAACCTCAGCCAGTCTGGGTTTGGCTGGAAATGCCAGCCTCACGTGTTCGGAGGAAACAGAAATTTTCATCATAAAATTGTACCTAACACAGCTGGGATCGAACTCAGTACCTCTGGACCATAAATGTAGGGTTCTATGAGTAACAAATTTCTAATCTTATCTTTATCTTACCTACCTTTGAAAACTACATGTTACAATAAATATTTTAAAATGGCGACTCAGAAATTTATCCACTATTCAGAGAAGGAAAAGTAACATTTTGAGAAAAACTTTCAGTAGCTTCTTGATCTACGAACATTTTTAATTTTTTTCTTAGCTTGTCATATTGTGGAATAATTTCGATCAAACTTTATTTACATTTTTTATATAGGTACAGTGAAAAGTTATAATTACGAGTATGTATTAGTAAACAAAGCATGATCAAGGGTGGTGAAAAAAGTAAATCGTCCACTACACGCTAGTCTTACTTATTACTTTCTGTTTGATAATTCCGTATTAATTAATTTTATTAAAATAAATTCAGAGTGGTAAACACATGAATTTGATTTATATCCAATAATTCATAAACTATACTATTTTAAGCAAAGAAGTCACCGTGGCAGAGTGAGTTAGCGCGCTAGGCATTGCACACACGGTGACCTGGGTTCGATCCCCAGCGGGACAGGAATTTTTCTGCTCTGTTCTTGGATGTTCGGGGTTCACTCATACCTCGTGAGGAAAAATGAGTAGTTACTTGTATGAGTAACGACCAGTGGCGGCATTACCAGAGTAAAAAGAAATTAATGTCATAGAATAATTCGAAATGTAAAGGAGGCTCTTAGTAATGCTGCGCTACCCACAAAAATTGTGAAGAGGCCTTGTGCTTCACCACAAATAAAAAAAAAAAAAAAAAAACAATACAAAAAATACTATTTTAAGCAATTTTCTACGCTTACTATAACACTATTAGGCTAATATACTGTAATTTTTATTACAGATATAATGATTTGTGTAAATTGTTCTGAAATTTTTTTGAGCTATGATTTCAACAAGATGCTCAATCATACTAAAACCTGTTCCCATATGATTCGGAAAAATAAGGACTACACATATATGTGTTTGCAATGTGAATATCATACTTTCAAAAAGCAAAGAATGAGTAGACATTTACTTGGTCACACGGGAAAGAGACCATTTAAGTGTACCTCATGTGATGATAAATTTCGCCGTAGAGATGTTTTGTCAATACATATGAGAATTAAACATGGTTATTCTTATTGATCTAATTATAGTTATCCATTTTTCATGTTGATTCTTCCCACTTAGAATTTCATTACTTTGAGTTATATGTTTCGTTTCAAACATTCTATCTTTACAAAAAGAAGTATGTAGTATAAGAATAAATATAAAAAACCCCAGTTAAACGTAAACGGATTGAATCCTCCGCACAAAATATAGTAAATAATTAAACACTTTCAACATAAGAAAAAGAAAGTGACAAAGGAAATATGGTGAGTTTATGCAATTTAAAACGTATTGTATTGCTGTAATCTTTTTTTATATATACAATTATAATGCAATTGAGATTAAATGCTTTATAAAAAAGTTTTATAATCATATAAATTATGTTTTATATGAACGTCTGAAATAATTACTTTTTATCTATTATACTTTTATTTGAAACTATTCTTGTGGAAGAATAACAAGGATTGTTTCTTTTTCTACATTTTTTTCCCACCTTTTTACGGTAACAGCCCTGTAGGTATTATACCTTCTAATCTTATACGGAAAAATGTTTCAGATGAATTGGTCTGTAAAAATTGCTCCAAAATATTTTGGAACTATGATTTTGAAAACGTACTCGATCATACTAAGAATTGTTTACTTATGGATAGAGAAAATTATAATTACACATTTATATGTTTAAAATGTGACTATCACACTTTCAAAAGACAAAGAATGAGTCGACATATACTCAGTCATACGGGCGATAAACCATTCAAATGTCCCTATTGTGATCATAGATGTGGGCGCAAAGATAACATGATGGAACACATGAAGGTAAAGCATTCCTAACCTAGTGATAAATAATTTCACCGTGTATATCTTCATAGAGGGTGTCCCGGAATTCATGATTCACTGAAATATCTTGAGAACGGCTGGGCATTTTCAGATGAAATAAACAGTGATTTTCATAATTTTTTAGTGATTATTATTTTGACATTGTCAAAGTTTGTCAGAAGATGACTTTTGTTTTTTTAGATGAAAACCCTATTTTTCGTGTTTGAATTATACTTAATTTTTTATACAAAGTTCAAACAAAGCCCCACTTGTAATTTTTGTCACGTCTAGTTTCACACCCATTTGGGAGCGGAATATCAAATCAGTCTAACTTTAGGTTATAAACACAATGGTAATCCTCCCATTGCTCATAATGAATTTATTATTATTTACTAGGCTGTCTCCTCTCAAGCGTGTGAGGCACCCCCAAAAGGGTGTTACACCAGGAGCGGACCTATGATCAGGTCTCCTGGTATTTTTTTGTGTTGGTAAAATTTGGGGGAGGATATATGTGGTGGGCTTCATTGTCCACCGTCTTGTATCCTGTGGCCCTTCCCCTTGGTGGTCCCGTCAATAAGCTGGTGGGAAAACACTGTTGGGGTTATGGAATGGTTCCAAAAAAAACTACCACTTTTGCTCATTGTGAACTGTGCTCACTGGAATCGTCTGCATGTGACTTTCGACCAGTGAGGACTCATTTCAGATGTTTCCATCTGGGCGATGGGATCCCCCACCCCTACGCCAGTGGCTAATTGCAGATGTTTTTATTATCATTATTACTATCCACAAAAAAGGAAAGTGAAGAAAAAAATGTATAAATAAATGACAAAGTCTCACTTAGACAGTTTAAATATTTTCAATAATTATACCTAATCAAACTTCTAATCTTATACGGAAAAATGTTTCAGATGAAATGATCTGTAAAAATTGCTCCGAAATATTTTGGAGCTCTGATTTTGAAAGATTAGTCAATCACACAAAGGATTGCTCATTTATGAATAGAAAAAATCATGATTATACATTTATCTGCTTGAAATGTGACTATCATACTTTCAAAAGACAAAGAATGAGTAGACATATACTCAGTCACACGGGCAATAAACCATTCAAATGTGCCTATTGTGATCATAGATGTGGGCGCAAAGATCACATGCTGGAGCACTTGAAGATAAAGCATACCTAGTCTACCGTGTGATGAATAATGCCAAACTGTACGTCTTTTATATTGTAATTAAAATATTGATATGAAAATCAAGAGGTAGTGACTTATATAACTATATTTTTATCGTTTATATTTAAAAAAATACTGTGGTGTGCGTTTTTTCTTTAATATCTGAAATATGTTTCTTTTTCAGACAAAATATCGTGTCAGTATTGTGGTGAATTGTATTACTCGTCTGAATTGAATAGTATTGTAAGTCATGGAAAGATATGTCCTCTTAATGAGGATCCCAATTATTATATTTGTCTCCTGTGTAAGTATCGTTCCAAAATGAAGCAATCCATGACTCGGCACATACGGTCTCACACAGGAGAGAAACCGTATATATGCTTGTATTGTACATATAAATGTGCTCGTTACGATCATTTATTCACTCATATGAAAATTAGACATTCCTCTGAGTTACCATAGATATATAATAAACATTTTACATAGTACATTTGTAATTACTTTTTCAAAATAAAATATGATTTAGTTCTGATATTTAAGGAAATCCAAAATTTTCGACAAAAAAGTGCAAAAGTAAGGTCCACGACTTGCCGATACCGATTTTTTTGTAAGATCTAAAATGTAGAAAAAGAGTATTCTACCATGTGAAACAAATTTGAGGAAAATCGGTTAAGCGGTTTTGCAGTGATTTAGTATAAAATCTCAAAATTGCTAAGTGTATATAATGTGAATCAATCACGAGGAAGGAGTGTGACCATAATTGGCAGTGTATTTTACTGTATGGTTAGCTTTATATGAAGATTCGCTGATTTTAGTTTAATTAGATAGTCACTTCGTTTTAGTTAAGATGACTATAATAACATTATTCAATTTAAATTTAGCTGCACATGATTTATTATTGCTTTTTTATTTTACTCTTCTTTTAGTTCCGAATTATGAAATATGAAATTTGCCCTTAACACGCCCTCTACTGAGAATTTCAACCAATCATAGCTCATTTACATCACCTGTTAGTCGGATTAACTAGATATTCCTATTTCATAATTTGAAGTATTTGGATCTTGGCTAAAACGGAGTAAGGGAGTGCAGTGACCTCACCAAGTTCGTTTCTGTTTTAACATGAGTACTGAAAATATGGAATTTGTTCGCTTTGTTAATCTGTTCCATGATGACTAAAAAATTACTAATATAAAATCAATATACAATCAATAGACAGGTATATTTATTTCAGAATATTATATCAGATTCGGTTGAATGAGATTTATCTCAACAAATTGAAACTAATACTTTACCTTCTTTTTCTCAGATAATATTTCTTGTCAATATTGTCTCCAAGTTTTCGTATCATCCGATATTCGAAATATTCTGAAACATAGCAGAACGTGTCAAACATCCAGTAAAAATAGAAACACCTATATGTGTCTGGTATGTGTGTATCTCACAAAAGACAGGAAATCGATGACAAGACATATACGTCGCCACACAGGAGAGAAACCCTATAAATGTTTCTACTGTCACTATCAATGTAATCGTAATGACATGCTAAAGAGTCATATAAGAATAATTCATTCAATGTATCCAGAACCCAATATCGGCCATTCAATATATCCAGAACCCAATATAGGCATTTGAATTTCAAAAACGGTTGTTATTTTTGTTTGCTTGTGGCATATTGTTGTAAAGGCCTCATAAAAAGATGTTTATTGCAACAAATTTCAGATTGACTGGGCAGTGTAGGCAAAAACTTTGTTTGCTGAAACTTAATTCTCCAAAATAATAAGGAATAAAGATTTTGCGTTTTTCTATATTTTCAGCCGTTTTCCAGATACGGGGGGTGGGGTGGGACTTTATGAACATCCTGTTAAATAGTTCATATATCATATGAATGGTCTACCGTATAATGATAGAAGACGACCAGTGTTTGAGGTCTTTTACAAAGAGTAAAAACGCCATTATAACAATTTACAATCAACTAAAAGTATCTACATATATTCAAGATCAAATTAATGCAGGAGAAAAGTAAGAATAAAAAGTGGGAACTTCATAATGAATTGACAGGCAGAAATAAAAAGAAGATTGGGTCGAGTATTGTGAAGGGACTCGTCACTGTTAATTAGGAGCTGTGTGAAATATTTAGAAAACATTTTGATGATAATACACTAAAGAAGTTCGCTTGAAAACTTGTTCGCAGCTTCCTCGGAATCGAGTGATGTAGTTCATGTCTCAGGTGAAACGGCTATTCATTCAATGTCTCTATTCCCTACTTGTATGAATGAGGTTGAAAAAATTGATGGCCTGAATAAAAATTTTGGGGTAAGTCGGTAAAGTCGGTATCATATATCTGGAAAATGTCCGCTATCATCAAATGAGATGATATTATTCAGATCCTGTCAAAACGAAGCTATATAAAAGTATAAAGTATTACATATCGAATTTTGTTGAATACACATAAAAATGTCAGGTTTTATTATTATTTTCATCTCTTTGCCACATTATTATTTATCCATTTTCTATTTTGACTTTGTACCGTATTTGAGTTTTTAGTAAAATTGCAGGGTGGCTAAAGATAAAGAAATAACTCAAATATCTAGAAAACATTTTTTTTTCTCAAAAATAGTTTAATGATTTTGCGGAGGAACTTTTGTGGTAATCGTGAACATTTTCTCAGGGGTTCCCATCTTGGTTAGATTAAGGTCAACTTTTGTTTTTTTAAATGAAATTTTAAATAGTACAGTAGATATTATGGTTTAAAATTAAGCTTAAAACGTTAAGTTTAATTTGAATTTTTTTAATCGGATTTGAAATTTCCGAGATAAAATTTTCAAGATCACCACAAAGGTTCGCCCAATAATCATGAAACTTTGTCCGAAACTTTTTTGGAAAAATCAAATGACCTTCAAGATATTTGAGTGTATCCTTTATCTTTAGTGGCCATGTATACAGGGTGAGCATAAAGTCTCACCCCACCCCCCGTATCTCAAGAATGGCTAAAAATACAAGAAAACGCAAAAACACGTATCCCTTCGATTTCAGGGGGATTAATTTTCAATCAAAAAAAATTTGCCTACACGGCCCCAGTCAGGCTGGGCATGGACCAACTTTAAAATCTTAAACAGAATGGTATGTCTTGTGGCATATTGTTTTAAAGGTCTCATAGAGAGAAGTTAAATACAAAAAAATTCACTGAACTACAACTTACCGTTCTCGAGATACAGGGTCGAACGTCCTGCGTAATATCCATATAATTATTTTGACACATAACTCGTTAACCGTGAGTTATAGAAAAATGAAATTTGTTGATAATAACTTATTATGACAAGCCCTGTCGAAAAAGTTATAACTCGACATACTCTGTTGATGTTAGTTTCTGGTCGGTTTCGTCAACCAGCCGGACGAACAGTCCGAAAAAATTTAACGAAAAAACAAATCAAGTTTTAACTTGTTCGAAAGTTCTTGCCATAAGAAGTTATTATCAACAAGTTTCATTTTTCTGGAATTTACGGTCAACGAGTTATAGGTCAAAATATATTGAATATTACGCAGGACGTTCGACCCTGTATCTCGAGAACGGTAAGTTGTAGCTCACTGAAATTTGTTGTAATGAAATTCTCTCTATGAGACCTTTAAAAAATATGCCACAAGACATACCATTCTATTTAAGATTTTAAAGTTGGTCCATGCCCATTGCCCAGCCTGATTGCATGTAGGCAAATTTTTTTTTGTTGAAAATTAATCCCCCTAAAATCGAAGGGATACGTATTTTTGCGTTTTCTTGTATTTTTAGCCATTCTCGAGATACGGGGGGGTGGGGTGAGACTTTATGCTCACCCTGTATACTTACTTACCTATAATTACTTATGTAGAAGCGTTACCACAGCCTACAATGCCTACATATTTACTTGACAGTTAAAGTGTGGTTAGTACATTTCTCATATTTGGTATTGAAACTCATAGACGTATTTGTACATAATCAAAGTTATATTATACAGGGTGTCCCGTATACAGATGCAAATATTTTGAGGGTAGGTTCAGCCCACCGTGGACTATCATATGAGCGAAACTTGCAGTGGGGCATTTTGCTTCGTTAAAGAGTTATGGCCAAATCCCTGTTTTTCCCACAGGTCTAGAGGTCACTTAGATCGATGCACGTTTTTAAAGAAATGGTAGCCAGTAAGTAATTTTTGACTTCATGTATGGATAGTCATGCATATTTCCCTTGAAATGCAGTTGGTTACATGAAAAAATATTGAAAGACCAGAGAGATATTTAATCATAAGTTCAATATTTTTCTAAAATTCAATTTTTCCCTGTTTTCCCTTTCGTGAATTTAGAGTACTTCTACAATTGCAATTCTGCGTATCACTAGGTAAAAAAATACCCTTTGCTATTTTGTTTCAATAAATACAAAGTTCTTTCAGACGCGTGAAGGAACAAATGAGATACGCCTTATCAAACGGCACCAGAAGGAGAGAAACACATCTTTCAAATTTTGAATCTGGGCGCTATTGCATTTTGAAGAACACTCGATGCCTGAAGCGGTCGGTGTGACTATTTTTGTGCCAACTGCAAGTTATAAATGAAAATTTTCTGAGTACAATTAGTTCTATTAACCAACTATTATCAATCAAATCTAATAGTTAAAATAACAAGGCGATCAATTTGTTCGGTGGAAGAGAAAGCCACAAGCTTTAAACCTCGCCCTTGGTTCGCTTCATATTCTTTTGGGTTCTTTTCATTTCATGTCCTGTGTTGCAGAATGTATCATTGTATCATGTTTGTAGTTTATCAATAAACTACAAACATGTATCACTGTATCACCACCCTTGATCAGTCTTTGTTTATATTTATTTCACAAATTGTTACCATGTTCATTGTAGATAAAGTGTAGATAAAGCTTGGTCCAATTGTTTCTAAAATAAAAATAAAGTATTAATAATAATAGTAACCTTAAGGTTGGATGTTCGAGTTTTACCCAAGGTTAATTTTCGGCACTATTTGTTATGTTTTTGATATCATGATTGTGATAAACACAAAAATGATATTTTTAATTTTACTTCTAAAAATAAAATCATAATTTTTGTTGGTAGCGCAGAGTCTTTCTCCATGTGTATTCTTTTTCCATAATTACACCACTGGTTGCTGCTTTCGTTGCAGCCTCTCTCATTTTTCCTCATGATAACTATGTGATTCCGTAACCCCATTCACATAAAAGTTCACACCGACCGACCACTGTGAATGATCAATTTCCCTCTGTTAAACATCCCAGAGCAGTGTATTTATACCTCAAATTACGCGCCAATTCTGTTAAAATTCAGCCAACTTTGAATTTTCCATCATGATTCAGAAGTGTTTTTTGAGCTTTGTGTGTACTGCGTTCCATGATCTTTAAAGTAATATAAATGAGCTTTCTTTATTTAAAAACTAAACAGAATAGGGTATTTTTTTAACTAGTGATACGCAGAATTGCAATTGTAGAAGTACTCTAAATTTATGAAAGGGAAAACAGGGAAAAATCAAATTTTAGAAAAGTATTGAACTTATGATTAAATATCTCTCTGGTCTTTCAATATTTTTTTATGCAACCAACTGCATTTCAAGGGAAATATGCATGACTATCCATACATGAAGTCAAAAATTACTTACTGGCTATCATTTCTTTAAAAACGTGCATCGATCCAAGTGACCTCTAGACCTGTGGGAAAAACAGGGATTTGGCCATAACTCTTTAACGAAGCAAAATGCCCCACTGCAAGTTTCGCTCATATGATAGTCCACGGTGGGCTGAACCTACCCTCAAAATATTTGCATCTGTATACGGGACACCCTGTATAAGTGTACATTTATTATTCTCTAAAATATCACTGTCAACCCCTGAATTTAATGACAATATTTTGCATGGGGTTTTTGAATTTTCTTTTTAAAATTATACAATTTCTTTGATGTTATCTGCTAGTTTTTTGTTATTCTTTTATCTACCATAGCACTGCTTATTCTCAAATCTAATTTGAGTTTGTCAGTCTCCGTTATTCGTTATATTGTAATGCAATCATGCTTGTTCTCAAATTTTGAAGTTCTTTCAAGATTTGAAATCGACCTAAGATAGTTGATAACCTGCAGAGTGCAGACTGATTGAACGTGAACACACTACTAAGTTTTCTACTATGTAGTGTCTACTAAATTAAAAATTATTCTAACAAGCAATGTTTCAACTCAGTTTCAGATTCAGAATACATGTCTTGTAATCACTGCCTTCAAATGTTTTCCAAGTCTGATACCAAAAGCATTCTAGTCCATAGCAAGTACTGCCCATGTAATGTAGATAAATCAATAATGAAATGTCTATGGTGTGATTATTCTACAAATCAAGCTGGAACCATGAGAAGGCATATTCGCCGACACACGGGAGATAAACCATATAAATGTTCTCATTGTGACTATAAGGGAAGTCGTCGGGACTTGGTTCTCTTTCACTGTCGGCTGCGACATGGGACTGAGAGCTAATGGGAAAATTCTTCTCCTGTGAAATTTGTTGATCTTAGTATACTCGTAGCGCTTTTAATATTTCATATATTTCTTCTTCTTTATGATTTTTTTTTTAACATTTTCGTGCAAGAAATCTTTTTTTTTTCCCTCTTATCCTTTCTTTTTTGAAAAAGTGTGTAATGATTTGATATTTTATGAATATGATGGACATTTTAGTCATACTAAGATTTAGTACTGTCTGTGTTCGATGAAATTAAGAGTGAAAAGTGTACTTATTATAGCTTGTTGTTATATTAAATACACGAACACTGTTTCTGTTGGAGGTACAATGGTACCCCTTTGTTACTTTTTTAGTTTTTGAGATTTTCATTATACAATAATAAAAGTTCTTCTAGTTGTGTTTTTTTTACGGTAAAATTATTTTGAATAATTTAAAACATAGTGAAAGTTTAGTATTGACTGTGTTCTACAAGTTTTGTTAGTCAAACAATAAAAGAATTATACGTGTTATACTCTTTGGAATGTTAAAAATAATCACTGATTATTGTTATTGATTGTTATTTTTTTCATTTTAGAGTTACATAAATTTTAGACATTACAAGTTGTTATAATTTTTCCTTGAATTTTTATAACATTTTCTTGTTTAGTCAGATTCTGTGACTCACTGAAACGGGAAGGTTTTTCTATGTGTGCTCTGTTACATGTGAAATTAGAGAGTATCAATACTATCCATATTGTTTTGCGATTGTATTTCTCAATTGTAAATGTAAACTACAGCAACAAGCTGTAGTAGTACCACTAAGAGTGCCTTTATCAATTCCATTAAACAGGGTGATAAATAACTGTAACTAATCAGCTGATTAGTACTGATGGTGTGTTATACAGAGTGAACGAAAATTCCCGAAACGGATTTTTATCTTCTTAACAGGAAAAATAAACTTCAATTTTTTTATGTAGTTCTAACGCAAGTTCATCCATTTTTTGGTGGAACCGAAATTTCTACAGGGTATCCCAAAAGTAGTGAAATAGGCACCAACTTTCGATTTTCAAATAGAAACCCCCTATTTTTATTTGATATTCGAAATCTACTTTAAATTCTACATACAGTTGACCCCTCACTCGATACTTTGATCAAACGAATCTTCGATGAACACTGCGGAATCATGGACTTTTCTTTGGGATGAAATTGTTAAAAGCCAGAGTGTGATACATCAAATCGGTGTAATTTTTCATGGTTTTTCACCTCTGTTCATTCACCTCGTGGTCAAACTGTTTTCCTCCGAGGATCCCGCTCGAATACTAGCTATAGGACCGGACGTGTAAAATATGGAAAAAACCAATTCCACCAAGTGATTTACCATGAAAAACTACACTGATGTGATGTGTGAAACTCTAAGTTTTAACATTTTCATCCCAAAGAAAAGTCCTTGAATACGCGGGGTTAATTTTAGTATCGGGTCAATTATGTGAATTTAACGTAGATTTCGACTCTGAAATAAAAAAGAGGGGGTTTTATTTAAAACTCGAAAATTGATGCCTGTTTGACTACTTTTGGGACACCCTGTAGAAATTTAGATTTAGCTACGGAATGGACAAACTTTCGTTAAAAACCAACTGTTATTTATTACTATTAGTTGTGGTTACTTGGCTGTTGTTATTTATTCGAATGAAGAAATGTGTAAACCCGTTAATCACAGGTGCGAAAATGCTTTCTAACCTTTTGTTAGAGAGTTGACACCACCTAAAATGTTCCATGCCTTTATGGAATGTGGTGAACGTGTACTTATAACTTTTTTGAATCACCCTGTGTACTTATAATTGTATTTTGTTCTTTATCAAACATAAATATATTTTATTTCTTCTCAATTTCAGGAAATAATATTTCTTGTAAAAGCTGCTTTGTAAAACTTTCTCCGTTCAACATTGACACCATCATACACCACTGTAAATCATGCTCTTCAGTGTATCGACCGAGCTACGACCATATTTATGTCTGCGTTTTTTGTGATTTTCACACTCAGAAGACCGAAGTCATTCGGAGACACATCAGGACGCACACGAAAGATAAACCATTTAAATGCACTTACTGTAACTTTCGAACTAGCCGTAAGGATTCTCTTCAGGTGCATGTCAGATTGAAACATGAATAAATGACTTATTAGCAAAGAATTATCCGTCGGTGATTATTTATTTTAATAAGTAAAAGATTTCATCCAAAAAAGACTTTAATAAAATGATTATTTTTTATTTGTTAAGAATGAATAGATATATTTGTTCTTATTTTCATACTACAATTCCAGAAACCTTTAGGTGAAACTCATCGATGTTGCAGAATTTCGTCGATGATATCTTGCTGTTCACTCTCAGTTTTCTGGAGAGATAAATTTTGCACACGGAGTCTCTCCAAATCCATTGATTTTTCCAGAATCAGGGCCTGAAAAGAAATGCGGAGGTGCAATTAGAGGAATCAGGAATTTGAAAATACTCCTTCGATAGATTTTTTTAATCCATTTGTAAAACTTCCCTTAGGACGAAATTAATAGACAAATTCTATATCATAAGTCATGGCTAAGCGTCGGTTTTCCCTATCTTACACAGTACGCAATCCGAGACTTAGCGCCACAGAGGTAATACAAAAACGTTTATTAATTCCGCCCTTAATTTAAGTAACTAACTTTTTTTTTCTTTTTTTTTATACAGATTATACAAATGTATCCAATCACTTGGCAGTTCGATGGGTTGAAAAATTTACTCATGAACAGAACGAAAACTCGTCACACATTTTCCAGGTTTTAGGGCCCAAAAAAAGCTACCGAAAAAGATGCAGTTCCTGTTACAAAAATCTTGTGCAGGAGAGGGGCACGCCGTACGCTAGACAGAAAGCGACCACGGTGAACACCGTGTGTGGTCCTTGTAACATTCCCTTGTGTGAGAAGTGCTTCGAGGAGCATGTCGAGCAATACAAAACAATTATAGGGACCTAGGAATACAAAACAATTATAGGGACCTAGGAATACAAAACAATTACAGGGACCTAGGAATACAAAACAATTATAGGGACCTAGGAATACAAAACAATTACAGGGACCTAGGAATACAAAACAATTATAGGGACCTAAACTGAGCATCACTGTCCCGGTAGCTCAGTGGTAAAGGCGGCACTCTGTAAAAGCTAGTCAAGTTAAGAGAAATGAAAAAATAAATTTGTAACTTTTATTTTTTTTTATTATTATTTTTTTTTTTTTTTGGTTTTTAACGTCGCTTTCAACTGCACGGTCATATCACGACGGGGGTGTTACCCTCCATTTGCAGGAAACTCACAAACCTGCTACCCACATTAACCTCACCCAGCCTGGGTTGGACCGGAATGCCAGCATCACGAAGTCTTCACCTCGCTGGACGTTGCTTAACTTCGGTGATCCAACGAGAACCGGTGCATTCAACGCGCCATCGACGCTGGCTGTAACTTTTAACTTTCACATGGATTCTAAAAATATTTTTTTTCTGATTTATTTGGAGCAGATTCATTCATCACAAAATTGAGAGCAGGTAAAAAACAGAATTCAATTAATAAAGCTATTAATTGTACAAAAGACATTGTACATCCCCCTAAAAGTACAAAAGACATTGTACTTCAAGGGGATTGTAATAAAAAAATGTAGAATGAAAATAAACCAACTTATTATTATTATTATTATTATTGTCTTTGATTTAAACTCGTTTTGTTAATCTTGAGTAGACAGTGTATATTTTTATTTTTTTTTCACTCTAGATCTACATATGTAAATTTTCAACATACTTGAATTTATCAAGTATGGATATCAGTTTTCAATTACAATATTTAATTTTCTACGAAATCATAAATATCCTCTTGTTATTTTCTCTGATATCTCTAACTCACTGAATCCTATTTAGTGATTATTGTTGAACGATACATGGAAAGCATCCCTGCTAGGTAAAACCGAAATTACTTTTCAGTTTTGTACTATCAGCTTGATTAAGTAAACCAGAAATGTGGCTGGGGAACGATAAGCACAGTATTCATCGGAAAAAGTAAACAGAGAGTACAGTAGTATTGGGAAGTGTAATCTGCAAGTATTATATTTTTTAACAATTTTGTATAGATGTTTGATACATTGATCAAACTGCATCAAGCTTAGGTACCTTATAGTTTTTGATTCTAGATACCGGTCGAATGGAGAACTCAACGTAGGTATATCAACGTAGGTATAACCAGATCACAGTAGTGTCACACGACCGAGAAATGCTCACACATTTATCATATTCGTCTCTCGTCAGTACATCTAACTGCAGACCATCAGCCTGAAAATATACACGGTCGTCTTACCATGTCTCAATAAACGAACAAAAATTGTTTACAGATTATGCAGAAGTAACCAACCACTTGGCAGTTGATTGGGTCGCAAAGTTCACTCTTGGTCAGACTGAAAACTCACCGCACTTTTTTCAGGTTGTAGGGCCCAAAAAAAGCTACCGAAAAAGATGCAGTTCCTGTTACAAAAATCTTGTGCAGGAGATGGGTACGCCCTACGCTAGACAGAAAGCCACCAGGGTGAACACCGTGTGTGGTCCTTGCAACCTTCCCTTGTGTGGCCAATGCTTTCAGGAACATTTCCAGCAATACAGAACAGTTACAGGGACCTAAACTGAGCATCGCTTCTGACGTATTTATTTCTTTGTTTTTTTTTTTGTTTTTTCTCTCATTCACTATTTAGGAGGTAGGTATCTATTTCATTTCATGTTAGTGATAAGATCATGTAGTTGAAAGAGAAGTCAAACCAAATTTTAAAAAAAATGTTACTTCTAAAGAGATAAAAAAGACAAGAAATGAGGATAATTTCTAACTTTTACCTTCCTCGATGAAAGTAAAAAATGTTGTGATCTTCTATGAAACTTCACAACGTTACAGATTCTCCCATCACAAAATTGACATAAAAAAAAAAACTGAATAAAAAACCATTTAAACCCGCTTTGTACAATACCTAAGTTGAGTCAACGCTGTTTCTTTTATTGCTAATTCAATTGTCTATTTTAATTTACAATCCATCTAAAATTACAATTATTTATTATTCATTACATGGGTATCGACTGTTAAAAATAATTATTTAATTTATTTATCTACCAAATAATTGTCCACATTTTTTCAGTATTTCTTCAATTAATAATAATATTACTCTTTAGTGGAAGGTAACTAACAGGCGAGGTTAATGCTCAAAGCATTTTCTACCACCTAACCTTCAGAGTCTTATTATTATGTGGTCACAAACTCAAATTATTGAGTAAAAATTCGTGCACTGGGTGGGATTCGAACCAACGGATCCCTACGCTACTTGGATTACCAGACTAGCGCGTTAACCACTTGACTATTACCAGTGCAATTCACTGAATCCTATCTAGTAGTAATTTTCAACGGTACCATACATAGTAGCATAGGTGAAGGGGGAGGGGATTTAACCACCACCCCCCTTAAAGCAAAAAAAAAAAAAAATTAAACAAAAATTGAATTGTTGGACTATAAGTCAGGGCTTGTGTAAACTGGTAAAAGTGGAAAAACTCGGACGACACCTGATTCCGTCCCGCGAGTTTTTTCTCTCAGGTAGTCGATACTCGATTCCGTCCCGAACCTCTCAGATCAATCACTGAATTCCGTCCCGTCACTTATCTTATGCACCTATGTACTATGTACAATTGTACATAAGTAACCTGATATTATGTATTAGGCTATGTACAAGTTCTCAAGGCATGGCCTTCATTGTATTTTACCTAACCCTACTATAAACCCAAGGCATGGCCGTCATTGTATTTTACCTAACCCTACTATAAACCCAAGGCATGGCCGTCATTGTATTTTACCTAACCCTACTATAAACCCAAGGCATGGCCGTCATTGTATTTTACCTAACCCTACTATAAACTCAAGGCATGGCCTTCATTGTATTTTACCTAACCCTACTATAAACCCAAGGCATGGCCTTCATTGTATTTTACCTAACCCTACTATAAACCCAAGGCATGGCCGTCATTGTATTTTACATAACCCTACTATAAACTCAAGGCATGGCCTTCATTGTATTTTGTAAATATGTAAATGTGTTTCTTTGTGTTATTATATCACAATTGTAGTGGGTAGCGCAGAATTATAGGACTTTTCCATATCATTAATATCCCAATATCCTATTTTTGCCTATAATTCCGCCACTGGTCGCTGCTCACATTAAAGCAGCTACTCATTTTTCCTCACGAGGTATGAGTGGACCCCGAACACCCAAGAACAGAGCAGAAAAAATCCTGCCCCTCTGGGAATCGAACCCAGGTCACCGTGCGTGCAATGCCTAGCGCGCTAACTCACTCTGCCACGGTGACTCTTCATTGTATTTTACCTAACCCTACTATAAACTCAAGACATGGCCTTCATTGTATTTTACCTAACCATACTATGAACCCTAGGCATGGCCTTTATTTTTTTATTTTACGTGATTGAAAATAAACTGATGAAAAATGTTGAATTTATATATTTATTTATGTATATAGGACGGAACATATGGGACGGAATCGGGTATTGAACCCTTACGATGACCGGACGGAATCAGGTGTTAAAATATTGACGGGACGGAATCGACGGGACGGAATAAGGTGAAAAAAAGGTAAATGGGACGGAAAACGGTGCCTCCCAAAAACTCATAATTCCTTCAATTTTAGTACACACAATGCAGAAAACGTCAATCAGCTGGAACATATTTTTCTTGATGTTTCTGTTCATCCCAGTTTCGACTGTTATAATAAAAAAAAAAAAAAACTCTTAAGTGGTAGGTAACCAGGCGAGATTAATGCTCAAAGCATTTTCTACCACCTATCCCTCACAGTTTTATTATTATGTGGTCACAAACTCAAATTAATGAGGAAAAATACATCCACTGGGTGGGATTCGTACCTGTGCTGTATGTACAAATCAAACACAATTATTATTATTATTAAACATGTTGGATCAAGTTTTTTTTAGAAATGACATAGAATATATACATACATAGAAATTAAAATTAACAAAACAAAACTTCATCAAGGGCGGTGCTAATGCCAACGGCATTCTCGTCCGCACCACCCTATTAGTTGTTTAAATTTTTATGTTGTTTAAATGTATGAACTAATTAAATAAATTAGTTCATACATTTATAAATATTTGACCGGACTGTGCACGAAATCAACGCGTGAGAGGAGCGTCACCTGAACTACGAGGGGGCGTCTCAAATGTATGGTTCCCTATATAAAAAAAAAACTCCCAAAAAAAAATATTTGACCGCTGTCCTTACTTGGACCTCTAGTTTGGACGGACAGTGTGTCCAGGAGGGTATACATAAATTGCGGGGAATTTTTTATAGTAATAATAATAATAATAATAATAATATCACCTTATTTATACTGCCCGATTAAGACTATTAGAGTCCCATTATTCCAGCAGTAAGCCCAGGACATATTATTATGTGGTAAAAATCCCATGTGGGATGATAAATTGTCATGTCCCGGCTGGGTTTCGAACCCACGACATCTGGATAATCTGGATTCACAGAGTGCCGCCTTTACCACTGAGCTACCGGGACAGATTATAGCGTAGGGAACCTTAATTTTGAGACGTCCCTAGTATAATATAGCGGCCAAGACAACACACCTGCAGCTGAAGTCGCTGCGTCTCCCTCTGCTTGCTGATTGACTCGAGTTGGTTCTGCATGCCGATGCTGCATATCCGATACTTCTGCACCTCTTCCGCTACCTGACTCATCACGTCCAGGTGCTGAGTCACTTGTGAGTCAAACTTCTCTATGTCTGGAAATCGTGAATTGAATATGGGACACTTTATTTACATCAATAAATAAACTGGGGCAAGGACGTCGATTGTTATAGACCTCTCTTTAAATAAATGTTCATTAAAAAATAAATGATAAATAACTTTATTTACATCAATAAACTGGGGCAAGGACTTCGATTTTTATAGACCTCTCTTTAAATAAATGTTCATTTAAAAAAAAAAAACTGGTGTGACACCATACTACTTTACTAATCCCTCTGGTGACTACACGGTAACCGTTAGCCAAGAAATAACATAAATTCGTAATCAGCACCTAATAATCATTATTACCTCTGAATCTATAGTTAACTAGGACGACATGACCATAGCTGCACAGACTTTCGGCCCTAACATTTTGATGCTCTAGTATAGTAACAAACAAACAGCTAGCAGAATATTGGAATTTTGAAAGGAGTGTAGTCATTGGGCTACTTCTCCTCCATGTCATATCTACTACATCAAATTTACTTATTACAATTTGTATTTTCCTATACTAAGCATTGTAGATTGTAACTAAAAATATCAACAACAACAAAAAGTAGGTATATTACCTACAAACATTTGACCCTAACATTTGTTACCCTAGTAGTACCTACAAACATTTGACCCTAACATTTTGTGACCCTAGTAGTACCTACAAACATTTGACCCTAATATTTTGTGGCTCTAGCAGTAATAACATTTCATTGGCACAAACCAAGCATTGGCAGTCGCTTTGTTAGCACGAAGTGATTGTGACATGACGATTAACTCAAAGTTTTACCTTTTTTTTTATTATTTATACACAATCAACTCACTCTCAACATAAGCCCCGCACTCTGACCGCAGTTGCTCACTCTTCGTTGTAATCTGCGGGTCGAGGATTCGAATACTGTGCATGTCATCTATAATGAGGCCCCCTACATTGAGCTGGACCGTGCTTGCCCCCGGATCCTCAGGTTGGACAGTGCTGGGGTCCAAGCTAGACAGGGATGGAGGGCTGGTTATCATGGTGCCTGTGGCTGGAGGAGGAATAGAAAGCGTATGATATGATAGAGAGAATGACGAAGGAAAGTTGAAATAGATGTGCTAAAAACTATAGAGAAGAAAATAATACAATACACTATCTTATATTATAAAATGATTCGTTTGTGTGTGTATGTGTGTGTGTGTGTGTGTGTGTGTGTGTGTCTGATGGGCTGGTGAAGCGGCGGGTGTAACCCGCTAGTGGTAGAATAATGTTTTTCCTACATTTTAAATTTAAAAAAAAAACACTGCCAATATTATGGACACAATACAAGGAAGTATTGTGAAACGAACACAATACTCCCGATTTCTTATATTAGACATTTCTCGGAAGTAATGTATCAACAAATAAAAGATCTTGATTTTGCACTGTTTTGACCAAACTTTCGAATTTCCAATATCAGAGCTCAAAAATATTATTTTACTATTTAAAAAAAAAACTGTCTTTGTAAAACACGAGATTAGTACGCACTACGCATTTACATTTTATTATTAAAATCTGGTGTACTGTTCGTGAGATTTAAGTGTTGAGGTAAAAAGTTAGGTCAGGCGCATGGTCCTCCAACATGCGCTGAGCTGATTCGAAATTTAAACCATCTAAAGACGTCTCCCTCCTCCCTCCTGTGTAAAAATTATTTAGATTTGCGCGTTTCAAAGAATGTAAATAATAGACCGTACAATATCAAAGTTTTATCATTTTTTTTTATATACAAAAATGAACTCAATATTTTAAATTTGTCACAATTAAAATAGAGGAGGTATTTTTGTTTATCAGGAAATTTTAATTTCATGGAGCAAAAACTTCGCCCGAGCTGGGGCTCGAACCCAGGACCCTTAGGTTAAAAGCCTAATGCTCTACCGACTGAGCTACCCGGGCTGTTGAGAACGAGAGTGAGAATAGCAACATTCAAATCTTCATCATCAAGTGTGTGTCCACCTCCTGTGGCTTGTTCTTGTTGTGCGAGGGGTTCCTAACCTAGTAAGTGCACACATATAGATATGTCCGCACTCGTGCGCTTTCGTATCCCCTTTCACTTTCAACGTGGAAAGAGGAACGTCAGGTATGCGATATTACATTCCTCTTTTCAGTTGGAAGAAATCATTTTTCAAGAGGCATGCGCCGAAGGTATGGGTTATTTATTGCGATTTGAAAATGAAGAGGAAGCGCACAAGAGACATATACAATTAACATACATAAGCTTACGGATGCTTTCTACCCAAACATTTATAGTATTTTGGTGAATGCATAAAAAGTTTACTGAATTAAACCAAGCTCTTTGTTCTTTGTAAGACCCAAGTAAAGAGTGAACTAAATAACAATCAATTATTATTATTACCTAATATGTGTGGATATTTAGTTGAGGGCTTTTTCAATTTCAGTATTCCCTAAAAAGAGGGAAATTATTAAAACTCCCCTTGAGTATAAGCAATGCTCTATTTAAATTTTAGACTGTCAAAGAAGATAAGTAGGTAGTGTCATGAAAGTATGAGAATACCCTTATTTATATATCTATTATATTTTATTGGTACCATTAAAAATAATACTTACTAATTTTAATCTGGTTGTATTCACAAACCAGTATAAAATGAAAGTTATAATTACGTGTTTCTTGCTGTGAGTAAAATATGAAGATAATAAATTATAATTATGAGTTCATAGATGAATAAAATGTACTAAATTTTGAATGATTTGAAACAATCTGATAGGTAATGTGGGTATTTTTTCTCTTTTTTTTGTATAACGTTGCATAATCTAAAATAATTATTTAGGTGTTAAATTACTTTACAGCTTTTTTTCAATACTTCAATCAAATTGCACTTCAATTAAATATTAAGTTTACTTCGAGTTCCACAAATAACTTACTTAGGTTTTTTAATGGTTGAATATCATAATATGTTTCTGTTTTGTTGTTTACTAGTTGCCATGGGAACGAATATTTCCCTCTCCTGGTCCCACACCACGAAAGGATTTGAGAAGTGGGAAAACATTTTCAAGACGAAATCGTTTGTTCAACACAGATGTAGGTAATATTCGAAGAGTGGACGTAACCTTTTAGTTAGGACCGATTCATCCGAAACGTATTAACATTGCTAATTTTAAAACATAATTATGGTATTTGGTTATCAGTTATCAGTGTCATAAGGTCATTACTAGAGCCCGGATTTTATGCAGCAAAAAAAGGAGAAAATATGCAATTGCATATGCAAGCGAAAAGCCCAATATATGCAAAAATGTAAACAAAAAGCCCAATATATGCAAAAATTAAACAAAAATGTAAACCCATAAACTCACTGAGCCAGGTCTTAATTTTACTTTTGTCAACTGGAATTGTAATGTTAGTATATACCTAAGTCAAAAATGAAAATTTTAGACTTAAGTATACACTAACTTTACATCCTTTATGTAACTCCTTTAACTAGAGAAATGCATACACATTTTTCGAGTAAAAATCAGTAGAAAAGTTAATCATTTACAAACACAATAAATTCTCTGCAAGTAGAAAACAGCCGAAAACTAATAGAGAGGAAAAAGAACAGGGAAAGAAATACAATACATGTAGGTACCTACCCCTCTCCCTGCCTATCCTACCCTGCTGATACGTGGAGTGCAGATGAGAGTGTTGCAGAAGTGTTACGACAAGTTTGATCTTGTTTCAGTAGGCTAGCAGGCTAGCTGCTTGTCAGTACTCAGTAGGTACCCACATGACTTCACAATGAAGGTAGGTAGGTACACTCACAAAATGTGATTTTACGATTTACGTCCTAAAATTTGAATGGACTTCGGTAGCTCTGAGTAGGTAGATAGTGCAGATACCTACTTACCGAATTTTTCCCCCTAATAAGCCCGAAATATGCAAATTTTGGCCAATATTGTTGAAATATGCAGGATTTTCCTCAAATATGCAAACTCCAAAAAAACCACCAAAATATGCAATTGCATATGCAAATATGCAATATGCAAAAATCCGGGCTCTAGTCATTACTATCGGCCAAAATTTGCCTCATTTTTAACTCAAAACAGAATATGACTCAAATTTAATCCCTGGTGACTTCATTACATGGCACATCTAGAATGGATAGTAGAAGAGATGAGGCCCCTCCCTAAAATATTTGGGGATGATGAGAGTGAGAGAGAGCTCCCTACTGAAAATTCTTATCAGTACACACTACACAACCTATCTACTTAAGTACATTATTGTCATATAGTACATAACCAATCTACTTGAGTAGATACTCAAATAATCGAAGGGGGACGCAATTCGTAGTTAAGACTGTACAGGTGTACAAATACACATACCAAACGCAATTCGTATAAACTACCTGAAATAAGAGCAAGGGGGAAAAACAGGACGCAAGTCACGATCTTCGGAGTGGGAGTGCTTTTTAGAACGGGGGTCGCACGCTATGACAACCTATAATTTCGGTAAGTGAATCGGTGTGAGGTTTACTAGCAGTTCACAGAATTACTAGTCATTACCTATGTACCTACAACCACCAAAAATAAATTCGTAGAGTTCAAAATGTTACTGATGAAATATGATAAAATTGCAACTTTTATAGACATTCGACCTCAACTATGCTGTACATTCCTAAGCATTCGAACAAAATAATAAGATAATGTAATGATTTTGGTATTATTCAGTATAATGGGAGGTATTAGAAATTACATATTTATAGATCATGCAGAAGCTTTGCTTACCTGTGTCCGTCAAAACTGATTTGAAAATAAAAAGAATTATGAGGTACCTACCTAATTAATTATTCACCTAGTGAGTACTTATCCTCATTTTCCAGTAAATCTAGTGGATTCTATTTATAATTGTTCGAATTATTTGGTAAAAGAAAAATTAATAAATTAGCACCGACGCTGCTAATTCATAATAATTATGTCATAACTCGTCGCTTAAGAAGAGGTACCTCGTAAGTCCGAATTTTTCGATATTGCGTTTTTGGTATCGTTGGAATCGGAAAAAAATATCGATTTTTTTAAAATCGGTTTTATATGACCATTCAAATACAAAGAATGACACAATAATCGATTAAAGTTTACCTCGTAAATCGATATTTTTGTTTTGAAGAAAATTTCTGGTGAGACCTCGTATCTCCAATCAGTCATATATGTGTATTGTGTAAAATAAATCAGAGATACGAGGCACCTCTACAAAAAATGAGCACATGCTTTTCTGAAAATTTTACAAGATATCTCCTAAAAATACAAGTTTTATCAAAAAAATAGTAATTTCAATCGATAAAACAGGTATATGTTTATGGTGAAACTTATTTTTTTATTTTTTTTAAACCTACCCACAACTTTATAATCAGTTTTTACTGTCTCCTGAAAAGTTCAAAAATCGGACTTACGAGGTACCTCTTCTTAAGCGACGAACTATTGAATGAAATTTGAAAAACACCTTTTACCGCCAAAAATCATTGAACAGAAGGAAAAAACGCTTGCATACGAGTCTGCAACCATTGGGACATTTTCATGTTATAATTTAATATTTCGTTACATAATTTCGTTACATAATTTCGTCACATAATTTCGTTACATAATTTCGTCACATAATTTCGTTACATAATTTTGGTTATGTGCCAGAGCAAAGACATGAAAATGTCAATTTAATATTTCGTTACATAATTTCGTCACATAATTTCGTTACATAATTTCGTTACATAATTTCGTTACATAATTTTGGTTATGTGCCAGAGCAAAGACATGAAAATGTCAAAAAGACACATGCACGGACCAATAGCTGAAACTTGGTATTTTGGTTATAGGATCCCTAAAACACGTTTTTATTCAGATTGAACTAAAAAAAACTCTGAGCTTATAACTAAGACCGATAAAAACTTGAAAAGGTTTGAATTTTAAGAAAAATGAAATCATTAAAAGGATGACCCGTTGACGAGTCAGCATTCCGGCTACTTTTGTTCTGAACATCGTGTGAAACAATCTTCCAATCCGGCTAAAGTGTGTACATCTGGCAACAGCGCTTTGTTTTGAAACGGCGGAACGAAAAAATAAACGCGATACTTCATCAAAATCTGCGCCATTTTTTTCGGCGTTTCAAGAAGCAAAAAGTGGACAAGTGGAGTTTTCTTCAATCTAAAAAGCCGAAGCAGAGCTCTAGTAGAAAAGTGTGCTTATGCTTAAACTATAGTTGAGAAAACATGTAAGATAAGTTTTGCTTGCTTTCCGTGTGTTACCGAACGTTTAATTATCAGACCTAGCGACTCCGTGCGAGAATCTCCCTGCACAATGGGCGCCTACCTCTCTCAGCCGATTACCAAGAAAGAATCCTCCGATCATGAAGGCTCGAAGCTTTCCTGTGGAGCCAGCTCCATGCAAGGCTGGCGAATCTACCAAGAAGTAAGTATAGCTCGATCAAATTTGCCTACGCTCCATTTCCAACTCATGGAAGCCCTCGCTCCAAGTTTTCCCCAGGGTTTGCAGCTGGGGTTGAGATAGGTTAGGGTCAACATGCTCGCCACCCTTCAGTAGGTTAGGATTTCCTTTTTGTTGCATTTATGGCCGCGCTTTTTGTATGTTCCAACTTTCAAATACCTACATTTTGAAATTTATATGAAGAAATCTTTTGCTCTTAAATGTCTACTCTCACTCTACTTATCCTGGTATACATGTATTTCCTCTCCTGAAGCTCAAGTACCAACCTTAATCTTCATTGAGAAAATTAAACAAATCTACTTTTACTCTGAGGTAGCATGCATGATGTACCAGGGCTTCTTGTGAATGGGATTTATTCACTAGTGGATGGTAATTTTAATAACACTGTAAAATATGATATTAAAAAAGTACATGAACACATCAGAAATTATCTATTACTTGTTTTTTTTATGGTTGCCCAGTGGGTTTTGTCCAAATACCAGTTAATAGTTCATTACTTGTTTACCTTTGGTAGATTTTACAGAACTTGTTGAAGAGACTGGATTTCAATGTGTATCTGTTTCTCAAAGCTAATGAATCTACCTTACTATTTGACTTTTTGTTCTAAAAGTATCAAGTTAGTTTTGAGACAAGAATTGAGCTAAACTCTTAATTCTCTAGATTAAAATAAAAAATAAATATAAAATAGTAGATGATCATGCATACTGATGTGAAACATTTTTCATGGCCAAATCCTACTCTAGGAGCTAGCTATTAAGTGTATGGCTCTTGTTAATTATTTTCCAGGATGCTCACAATGTCATCATAGATTTTGATGAAAAGAAATCCTTATTTGCTGTGTACGATGGTCATGGTGGTTCTGAGGTTGCACTATACACTTCTCAACACCTGCCCGAGTTCATCAAGAATACTGCAGAATTCAAAAAGGGCAACTACAAGCAAGCCCTCATTGATGCCTTCATGGAGTTTGATGAGAGTTTGATAAAAGATGAAGTCATGGCCATTTTGAAAACACTTAAAAATGAAAGTAAGTTACTGGATATTTATCCTTCATGGCATTGTCCATACAGTTTAATTGTAAATTAAATTGACCATTCATCATGTGACTTTGTAAAAAGTTTTTGATACCATTCTGTTTTATAGTGGGGGGTTTTTAAATACTAACCATGCCACTAAGAGATTTCTCTTTTAATTAATGTTTAAGTCATGGTAAAGATAAGCATCCCATTAGTCCTGTTTCTAAAAAGGACAGTTATTTTTTATGAAAGTACATTATTTTTATGACAAAGTTTGTATAATAGCGTAAACTATATTTTAGTAGCCAGTGATGATACAGAAGTGCAGTTGAATAGAAATGCACAACACATGTTCCTCACATCATTTGAATCAATGCTAGACTCAACTTAGCATGTACGCTCTTTGTAATCTTGAAAGTCTCTGTAACACAGTCCTAAGAGATTTTTGTAAGGCCAAAGAGACAGCAATCATCAAGTAGATCAGACTCTATGCCTCTGTGCCCAAGATTATTGCACAGGGGTTTATTCTGGTGGATATAGTAAGATATAGGATAGATTTTTTTGGGAAATAATCAAATAAAGCCTGAGTTTCTAGAGTTTTACTTTGATGTGTATTCAATTTATAGGAGATTTTTTTCCTTCAATAAATTTTCTAAGCTTCAATAGTTTTACTTTAAAAATCTGGGTTTGTTAAATTTTATGTGGTCATAGAAATACCAGTGTTTTGCCTGTTGCTAATGTTTCCTTTCTGTTAACATGGTGTTTTTTGATGAGAGTATTAGGCTTAAGTCAGTGCCTGTGGTTTATATGTCATTTGTTGTGAAAAATACTCAGTATTTGAATCATTACTTCTACTTTGTGTTAAGATTATGATTTACACAAAGTAGTTTGTATTATTTTATTTAATTTGCTGATTTATCACAACACATTACATAAGTCTTGGTACCTCTTTTTTCTATTACTTTCATATTAAAATAACCAGAATATGCAGAGACAGGAACATTGTTGTATATTGTAAACATTGTGATTTCTTTTAAATCAATTTCTAATGGTTTGAGTATTTCCTTTTCTTTCTTTTCTATGTTGTTCCCTTAAATGTACAATATGCTAAGTCAAATTGTTTCTGTGTGTGTGGAGGAGCGTTGTGTATTTTTTATCCCAAAATGATAACTTCTTTAGTAATCTGAGGCTACATTATCATAACAACTAGTTAGTTCATATTGCTCTAAGATAAATAAAATCGTCCACATGTCTATCAAATTCTTGGGTCATGGTTCTTCCCTTTTCATTTAAGTTGGTCAGTATTATTTCTCTTTACAATTGGTATTTGTGTAGATACCTAAATTTGAAACCAATTGTTTTTGACTTACTCTTTACACCAGTTACTAAGATACAGAAAAGTTGGAGGTTTTACTTTTCAATGTACATAATAAACCAGTATTAATGACATGTTGAATACACCAGATCTCTTTCTGTCACTAAAACTAAGTACCGTCCAGAAAGGTTAGGACCTGGATGGGTGAACATACAAATTTGAGCCTTGTGATGGTGGCTATTCCTGGCCCCACACAGGCTGAGTGAGGTTAATTTGAGTAGCTGGTTTGTGAGTTTCTAGCAAATGGAACGTAAAAACTTTTCCTCATATGACCCTTGAAAGTTATATTGAACAACAACAAAAAAAGTGTAAAACTATAAAGCTAGTTTGATTTCTTTCAGACGAAGGTGAAGACTCTTACCCAGCCACTGATGAAGATGCTCTAGATGAAAATGATGATGAGAATGTGAGCAATCTCTACGAGGAAGCTACTATGCCTCTCAGTGAAGTGATCTCCCGCTACAGAAACCCTGTTCAACGTCTGAAGGAGTCAGGTAACCTTTCTTCTGTACTTGAGTTTTTTAATGCTGGTGCTTTTTCTTCACCATATTTATTCTTTTTTTTTGTGGTATTTTAAAGTAAGACATTGCTTTAGTGGAAAGCAAAATCTATTTGTGTAAATTTTAATTCTGAAAGTGTAAAGACAAATTTCTCAAGTGTAAAAGCCAAAGTTCTAAGTATAAGAGCACATTCCTTAATATAAATACTTCCTTAGTATAAACACATGTACATTATAAAGGGTTTATTATATATTTTTTTGCATAATCTGGTGTTGCAGGTGGAAAGCCAATGTCACCTTGCCTTAAAGCAAAGGACAAGAAAATCATCAAGGAGGCCGGAGAAGGCTGCAGCAGCAGCAGCTCCTTTGCAGAGGTCGCGGGTTCAAGCTCAAGCAATGCTGAAGCAGACACGTCTTCCTCATCTAAACCTGCTGGTAAGTACCTTCCACCATATTGACATGCATTGTTTCTCAAGTTGTTGATGTGCTAGTCTGGTCATTATTATAAATCAATTTTAACAATATTATCAAACAATCATTATCAGTCAATAGAAAAGTGAGAAGTTGTATTAGATGTTCATGAATATCAGAACATACCTGGACAGCTGTTTCAACCTTGTTTGCTCTCATCAGCAGGTATTATACGAGGGCGGATCAAGAAGTACCCGTGTTTGAAAAAAGAGTGCGAGATACTTACATTTTTGGGTTCTATTTTTCGACGTAGTCTCCTTTCAAGGCTACACACTTCTTCCAGCGATCCTGCCACTTTTTTAGCCCTTCCAAAAAGTAGCTCCCTTCGAACTCCTCAAAATAGCCCTTTGTCTGGCTTATGACGTCATCATTTGAGCTGAACCTCTTTCCACCGAGCCAAACTTTCAAGTTAGGAAACAAAAAATAATCGCAGGGGGCTAGGTCAGGTTAGTAAGGTGGGTGTGGCAATAATTCGTATCCAAGTTGATGGATTTTAGCAGCAACAATTCCAGATGAGTGAGCTGGTGCATTGTCATGGTGAAACAAGACTTTCTTTCTCGCCAAATGGGGGCGTGTCTCCTTCAATTTTGCATCAAATCGTGTCAATAACTCACTATAATATGCAGCAGTTATTGTTTTTCCTTTTTCCAAGAAGTCAATAAGAATAATTCCCTTTGCATCCCAAAAAACGGTAGCCATGACTTTTCCGGACGATTGGACCGATTTCGCCTTCTTTGGGGCAGATTCTCCAACCAAAGTCCATTCTTTTGACTGCTGTTTGGTTTTTGGGGTATAGTGATGTATCCAGGTTTCATCAACGGTCACAACTCGACGCAAAAAATCATCTGGATTGCGATTGAAGAGTTCTAAACTAGCCTTTGAACAATTCAGCCGAATTCGCTTGTTGTCAATTGTGAGCAATCGCGGCACCCATCGCGCCGATAGTTTTCTCATGCCCAGCTTATCATGAAGGATTTTAAAAACAGTTCCATATGAAATGCCCACACTCTCAGCTACTTCACGCACTTTTGTTCGGCGATCTTTGAGAATCATATCATGCACTTTTTCCACGACTTCCTCGGTACACACGTCTTCTGGGCGTCCTGGGCGGTCCTCGTCAAAAATGCTTGTGCGCCCTCGTTTAAATTCATTAAACCAAAAGCGAACAGTGGTCATAGAAGGTGAAGAGCTCCCGTACACAGCATCTAACTTTAATTTTATCTCATCACATTTTTTCCCGTCCAAAAAAAGGAATCGAATAACTGCTCGGTACTGTTCTTTTTCCATATCACTCAACTATACGCAACACAACAACTTCAAGTGACCGATAAATGAAAACTAAGAGAGTAATCAGTTTCAAACTTTGGATGTGGTCATTTGAGATGTCGTTCCATCAACAAGTATCAACAAGTTTCACCAATGATGTAACATGTCCCTAAACACGGGTACTTATTGATCTACCTACGTAGTTCTGAATATCCATACCATGAAGCTCTCTATTTTAATCAGTGTAAGATTAGAGCCGTATAAATAGAAAAGTGTGAAGTTGTAGTAAATGTACATGAATAACAAATTTGAATCCCACACAATGTTTGAACTTTTCCTCAAATGTTTGATAATTTGACCACATAAAAATGACACCAAACAACTGCTGGAGTTATGGGACTTACTTCTAGTCTTAATTGGGCAATATAAGTAAGTGGCTTGTTCTTGTCTAGAGAACCTAGGTGTCCATGGTCACAAACTTTGAGGATATTTTAGCTTTCTCAATTCTTTTATAATAAAAATAATTGGAAAGTATTATTATCAAAAATGAGGAGAATAGTAGCTGTAATTTCCAGACTTTCTACTTAAATAATATCAGTACAGAAGTAACATTATCATAAAAAAATTATTTCAATACTTCTCTCAATTGTCCTGTCCCATTGGATAGAATGTCCAATGAATAATAATGATAATAATATTGCCTTTTTTATACTGATTAGGACAACGAGTCCCATTATTCCAGCAGTAAGCCCAAGACATACTATTATGTGGTCAAAATCCCAAGTGAGAGGATAACTTGTCATGGCTGGGTTTTGAACCCGCGACCTCTGGATTACCATTCAGACACCTTGACCACTGAGCTACTTGGACAGATGATAGATACCCTGTGATCAATTTTTTTTTTTTTTTCAAGTACTTTATTTATTTCATGATACATATTCACAAAGATTTTTGTTTATAAGAAATGGGTAAGTTGATGTGGTCCTTTTGTGCAAAAATGCATGTGTCGGACCACATTTTTTTTTTTTTTTTGTATCAAGCATCTGTCCTCTTTCAATGTATATGAATTTATGTTTATCTTTTTTTTTTACATCATAGCATATTATTTTTAGAATCATCCTATTTTCATCAATAACCAACCATTCTCTTATTCTTTCTTCAATGACATCGTAATTAGTTAGAATGTACTTTTCTTTACATGTGTATTTACATGTCTTTACATTACGTTTTTTTCCTTACATGTCTTTAGATTTTAAAAACATCTTACTTATCATTGTGTATATTCTGTATATCAACAGATAGAATTCATTTATTTATAATACTCTCTGTCTCTGTCTTACTCATAGAAAGCAAGGCAGAGCCTGAATCTGCAGCCCCCTCCAAAGCTGAAGAGCCATCCTCTTCTGATGTCAAGTCTGAAGAAGCACCTCCATCCGATGCTAACACAACCACTCCCACCTCCACTGAGGATACCACTAGTTCAACAAATAATCACACATCCAGTGGCAATGATGTTACTTCCAGTTCCACAAAGCCTGAGGAGAACGGGAGTGGGAGTGTTGAAACTCAGAGTAATGGAGAAAAGAAAGAGAATGGAGAGGAAGTGAAGGCAGAGAATGGAGAGAAAAAAGAAGAAGTGATCTCACCAAGCAAGGCAAAGCCTATTAAAGGTATGTTTTATTATTATGTGCAATGACCCGTGGTGGTATTACTTTCCCACTTAAGTTGGCTGGAGACAATATTGATATTGAACAATGATGGTTGGTTGGAGATATGATGCATTAGCATTAGTTTTTGTAATGTTGATGCTACCCACTAAAACATGTGACATAATGTAACAAATATCTAGCTCTTTATCTTTTATAACACACACACAGCTGGTTCTCCCAACAGTAAAAAAAAAAATGTTTGCATGGAATGGACTACCAGCAGTTCCACCATTGTAAATGTGTCTGGCCGGGGGACAGATGTACAGGGAGAAGACCAGTGTCTTGCAAGAGAACTATAAACAGAGAACAGACTAGCCAACCCTAACAAACCAGACTAGCATGCAATTTCCCAAGGGTTTAATGGCTTATAAAGGAAAACCCCAAGTTCTTACAATAGTTGATTACACATTGAAATATGTAGTTCAGAACGAGCCAACTTTTCCACTTAAGTTGGCTGGAGACCATCAGCTTTAGCCAAGCTGGTTACAACAACTGACCATTAAATCTGACTGCACCACCTCATTAGAGCTTTTCTTGTACTTACATATTATAAACATTCATCAATATATTTACAGGATGAATTTCATGATTTTTCCCCCCTCAACTTATCACCTTTCCTTATTTATTTATATAATAACAGGATAACAGAAACAAAGGTATTTATGATATTATTATTACACACATTTATTATTAATAATAATAATAATAATAATAGTTAATACTATTAAACCAGGTAAAGCCAAAGACAAGCCACTCATCATCACCAATGGTGACACTAGTGAAGCGGTTGATAGTAAAGCTGCACTCACCAATGGTAACGGAAAGAAGCGGACTTCCCCACGCAAGCTGGGAACCAAGAATCTACTGGAGAGCACCATGGAGGATGATAGCAGCGAGTCTGATGAGGATTTCAAAGTTGATGAGGACTCTAGGTAAGAGTGTAGATCAGGATCAATGCAGAGAGGGTAAAACTCCCGTTCTGAATAACTCAAAAACAGGATATTAAAACCAAATAGAATTAATGGACATTGAGGACTCTAGGTAAGAGTAATAATAATAATAATAATAATAATATCGCCTTATTTATACTGCCCGATTAAGACTATTAAAGTCCCATTAATCCAGCAGTAAGCCCAAGACATATTATTATGTGGTAAAAATCCCAAATGGGAGGAAAACTTGTCATGTCCCGGCTGGGTTTCGAACCCACGACCTCTGGAATCTCTGGATTCACAGAGTGCCGCCTTTACCACAGAGAGTAGATCAGGATCAATGCAGGGAGGGTAAAACTCTCGTTCTGAATAACTCAAAAACGGGACATTAAAAAACCAAATAGAAGCAATGGACATGAAAGGAGCCTAGACCTTGGATCTGGGCATCACTCTAATCCTCCCTCCACCATGATATAGGTATCTGTGCCAATCTCACGGATATAGAATGGTGTCCATGAGATTAAATAGTAGAAAAAATCCCGTAATGCTGGTGAATGAATCCAGGTCACCATATGTGTAAGTACTGTAAGTCTAGTGTGCTATCTTTTGTGACTTAGATTCCCCCCCAAAAAACAATTTAATATTTGTTTTAAAAAGAATATATCAGAATGCAACACATAAGCAGTGATTCAGCCATGAATTTATAACTATGTGTTATTTTTTTCTCATTTGCTTCACAGCTCAGATGACGATGATGATGAAGCCGACAACTCTCACTTACCCAATGATGATGAGGAAGATGTGTCGGATGAAGATGAGGACCTGGATGAGGAGGAAGATAGTGATGAGGATGATAGTGACTTTGATGGAGAGGGGGCAGAAGGTGAGTGGGATAGTGATGAGGATGATAGTGACTTTGGACGGAGAGGGGCGGAAGGTGAGTGGGATAGTGATGAGGATGATAGTGACTTTGACGGAGAGGGGGCGGAAGGTGATGGGATAGTGATGAGGATGATAGTGACTTTGACGGGAGGGGGGGGGGGGGAGGATAGAGGGGGGGCGGAAGGTGAGTGGGATAGTGATGAGGATGATAGTGACTTTGACGGAGAGGGGGCGGAAGGTGAGTGGGATAGTGATGAGGATGATAGTGACTTTGACGGAGAGGGGGCGGAAGGTGAGTGGGATAGTGATGAGGATGATAGTGACTTTGACGGAGAGGGGGCGGAAGGTGAGTGGGATAGTGATGAGGATGATGGATTTGACGGAGAGTGATGGTTGGTAGCTTTGACGGAGAGGGGGCGGAAGGTGAGTGGGATAGTGATGAGGATGATAGTGGACTTTGACGGAGAGGGGGCGGAAGGTGAGTGGGATAGTGATGAGGATGATAGTGACTTTGACGGAGAGGGGGCGGAAGGTGAGTGGGATAGTGATGAGGATGATAGTGACTTTGACGGAGAGGGGGCGGAAGGTGAGTGGGATAGTGATGAGGATGATAGTGACTTTGACGGAGAGGGGGCGGAAGGTGAGTGGGATAGTGATGAGGATGATAGTGACTTTGACGGAGAGGGGCGGAAGGTGAGTGGATAGTGATGAGGATGATAGTGACTTTGACGGAGAGGGGGCGGAAGGTGAGTGGGATAGTGATGAGGATGATAGTGACTTTGACGGAGAGGGGGCGGAAGGTGAGTGGGATAGTGATGAGGATGATAGTGACTTTGACGGAGAGGGGGCGGAAGGTGAGTGGGATAGTGATGAGGATGATAGTGACTTTGATGGAGAGGGGGCGGAAGGTGAGTGGGATAGTGATGAGGATGATAGTGACTTTGATGGAGAGGGGGCGGAAGGTGAGTGGGATAGTGATGAGGATGATAGTGACTTTGATGGAGAGGGGGCGGAAGGTGAGTGGGAGATCAACTTTTATGTTGTTGTAGCAGCATGTGCTTACACTAAATTACCTCCGAGAAATTTCTAATATTAGAAATCGGAAGTATTGTGTTCGTTTTTGTAAAAAAATAAATATTTTTTTGCTCCGATTTCAATTTTTTTCATATTTCTGGACGTTTCATAACCTCCTAAGCAAATTTGGTTTTGTGTCCGTCTGTCGGTCTGTCGGTCTGTTAAAAGTATTCCTTGTATTTTTCTGATGTCCATGGTTGGGCCAGGAATAGCAAGCATCAGAAGAGTCCCAAAATATTTGCTTGGATTGTATGGACATACTATGAGCCCAATCAACCAACCTCAGTAGCTTGATTGACAAGGTGGCAGACTTGTAACCTGGAGGTCGGTGGTTCAAGTCCCATTTTCAGCATAGATTTAGTAAAGCGAGTTTCGGTAGTTGTGATATCACAAATGTGATTCACACAAATATGATAACTTTTTAATGAGCCCGATTTAGATATTTTAGAATAACATTATTTGAAGCTTTTTGTATTAATATGGTGACAGAAGATTTTGGAAATCTGATTTTTAATTTATCCTTTACACTATTGATGACAGGGTTTACCCATATTTTTGTATGGACATGTGGGATAGCACCCATATTTTTCTGCAGGCACCACATCATTACCATAAGAAATCTTGATTTAATGTCATGTTATAATTGTTTCTTCTTGTTTCTTCCAGGTCTGAGTCGGGAAGATATTCAGAAGCGGATGAAGGAGGCTCTGGACCACAAAGATATCCCTGGCATGGACAGTGGCTGCACAGCTGTTGTTGTGCTCTTTGTAGATAATCAGGTAAAAGTTTAAACTAAATCATGTAATAAGCCTAATATGAGTCTAACTTAGAGAGGTTTCACATTAGTAGTGCATATTTTCGTGCGTTTGCTAATTCTCAAGGTTTCCCGGGTTCGAACCCGGGACCTTCCGCATGTCAAGCGAGTGCTTAACCACTGAGCTATTCGTGTTATTGAAGAACTGAAGGATACGATATAATTTATGTTGTTGACAACTGTAGTTCATGATTTCATTAATTAGGTTTAATTTATTTAGTAGTTATTTATTATTCTTATATTATAGTTATTCATTATTCTCGTCCAGGTATACATCGCCAACGCAGGAGACTCGCGGGCAGTGCTGTGTCGTGACGCTCTGGCCAAGGATCTGAGCGAGGACCACAAGCCAGAGGATGAGGCGGAGAAGGAGAGGATAGTCAAGGCCGGGGGAGAGGTGACGCCTGATGGCCGGGTCAACGGAGGACTCAACCTGTCCCGGGCTCTGGGTATGTGTAGTTACCATTTCAGGGTAGTCTGGCTGGGGGACGATAAACAGGGAGAAGACTAGTGTCTTGCTAGAGGACTATAAACAGAGAACAGACTAGCCAACCCTTACAAGCCAGACTAGCTTGCAGTTTTCTATGGGTTTAATGGCTTATAAAGAAAAGTCCAAGTCCTCATGATGGTTGATCGCTCATAGAAATATGTGGTTCAGGACGAGCCAACTTTGAAATAAAATTGGCTGGAGACCATGACTCACCCCTCCAGCTGTAGCCAAGCTGGCTACAACAACAACAACCATTTCAGGGTATTCCAACATAAATTATGAGCAATGCAAATATGGTTAGATTTTTATCTTCTATTAAATATGTGTTCTTCTTTAAAAAAAAAAAAATAATAAAAAACTTCTGAAAATCAAAAATTTCCTGTGTCAAAGATATGCTGCTTGGACAATTCGTGTTTCAATACATGACAAAAACTTGTTGAGAGAAGAAGAAGAAAAAAAAAAGAAACCGAGTCACAATGGCCTAGTGGGTAGCACGCCAGGCTTAGAGGCACGTTGACCTGGGTTTGAATCATAGGGGAGTCTGATTTTTTGGCTCTATACTTTGTTATCCACTCATACCTCATGAAGAAATGGCATGGGTTTCATGGCAGAGACTGCCTCAGGCAATAATCACGCCCTTTGTCAATAAAGAGCTATTATTATTATTAGAAAATACCTTGTTTAATGGTACTGAAATGTAGGAATTGTCATTTATTATATAATAATAATACTCTTTTGTGGAAGGTAACCACCGCAGGCGAGGTTAATGCTCAAAGCATTTCTACCACCTAACCCTCAGAGTCTTATTATTATGTGGTCACAAACTCAAATTAATTAGGAAAAATCGTGCACTGGGTGGGATTCGAACCAACGGATCCCTTCGCTACCTGGATTACCAGACTAGCGCGTTAACCACTTGACTACACAGTGCACACTATTCATTTTCAAACAAATGATTAGTGGCAGAGAATGCCTAAGGCATTAACTTCGCCCCGGATTACAAAACAATTGTAATTAAAAATTAATATTGATCTCTATTTCTTTTTGTACATACTTCTAAGTTTTTTTTTTTTTTTTTTTTTTTTTAATTAGGTATTGATATTTTTTTGTTGTTGTTGATGATTGTTTTGTAAAAAAAAAATAAAATGTAAATAAATAAATAAAAATATATGAACCATCTGTTCCTCCAGGCGATCACTCGTACAAGCAGACCTCTTCCCTCCCGCTGTCCCAGCAGATGATCACCGCTCTCCCCGACGTGGAGACCCTCAGCCTGACCCCCGGGGACGAGTTCATTGTGATCGCATGCGACGGCATCTGGAACTCTCTCTCCTCGCAGGAGGTGGTGGACTTTGTGCGGGAGAGAATCCACCAGGACGGGAAGAAGCTGTCCGCTATCTGTGAAGAGGTATACAATACTGTGTTCTTTTTTTACCGAACTTATGCTAATTTCTCTTGGCTGTCGTCATCCTACATGTAGTATTGGTCCTTGTGTCGTGGGATGCAGAAGTGAGTCTACCTTTGACTCAAGCAACATTGGTCCTTATCTATGTATGTATCATTGACTCTTAGAGGTATGCAATACTGTTTTTTTTTACAGAACTTATGCTACTTTCTTTTGGCTGTCGTCATCCCACACTACCACACCTGGCTGGGGGACGTTAAACAGGGACAAAACCAGTGTCTCGCTAGAGGACTATAAACAGAGAACAGACTAGCCAACCCTTACAAGCCAGGCTAGCTTGCAGTTTCCTAAGGGTTTAATGGCTTATAAAGAAAAGTCTATGTCCTCATGATGGTTGATCGCACATAGAAATATGTGGTTCAGGCCAACTTTGAAATAAAGTTGGCTGGAGACCATCACTCAATCCTGCAGCTGTAGCGAAGCTGGCTACAACAACAACAACAACCACAACTATGAAGTAATGGTCCTTGTGTCGTGGGATGCAGCCTTGTTTTAGTTTCGGTGTTAATTATTATTACTATCGTTTATCCTGCAAGAATGAGACTAAGGAGTCCCTTTACTCCCACTGTCTTAGGTAGGATTAGTTATTAATTAATAAATTGCAAACGAAGTGAGTCTACCTTTGAGTCAAGAAACATTGGTCCTTATCTATGTATGTATCTATGACTCTTGAGGGTTAGGTCGTAGAAAATGTTTTGAGCAATAACCTCGTCTAGTGGTTACTTTTCACTTAGGAGTGTTATTATTATGTATGTTTGTTACGCGATAAATGTTGTAATTTTAGTTTATTCGAACTGAAATTTTCATGGTATTTTCCATACATATTTGGATATTAGTGTGTTATTTTTTAATGACAGCATATTAAGAATTGTTGAGCTAGGCTTAAAAATGGGTAAAAAATGATGGCCCGTTTTGGGCCATTTAGTTCTTTATTATTTCAAATCCGATTGTTACCTAAAAGTTTATGCACTTGTGCGCTAGTCTTGTATTACTGTTCAATGATCATGTTCCTCTTTGGAAGTTGAACGTGATAGATTAATCTCGCCTTGTGTTCAACTCTCAGCTGTTCGACAAATGTCTGGCTCCCGATTCTCTGGGTGATGGCACTGGCTGTGACAACATGACCTGTGTCCTCGTCAAACTCAACTCCAGTGCTGACCCCACTAGCGCTAGTGTCGCCCCTAGCGTGGGATCCGCCAAACGATCTCGAGACCCTGAGCCTAGCCAAGGTAGGTGCTCTCGATGTTATTAATGTCACCTTATTTATATTATTATTATAGTAAGCTTTATTAGGTAGAACAAAAATATATACAGTAAAATACAATAAAATTATAAAGAAAAATAAATAGATTAAGCAAAGAAACAAGAACAAAAAAGAGAAAGAAGCTAAAGTCCTACCTAAAGGGCGGGGGCGGGTTCCATTATAAATCTCAAAATTTATAAAATGCCCGACTAGGACTAATGAGTTCCACTATTCCAGCAGTAAGCCCAAGACATATTATTATGTGGTCCAAATCCCAAATGGGAGGATAACTTGTCATGTCCCAGCTGGGTTTCGAACCCACGACCTCTGGATTACCAGTCAGACGCCTTGACCACTGAGCTACCGGGACAGACTATTTTGTAGTAGGAAATGCTTAGGGCCGAATAGTGCCGAGTTGTAACACAAGATTGAAAAATCCTCATATGAATTGATCTGTGACTCATGTATGCTCCGGAGTCCAATAAATGAAAACTCAAATTATGGTAAGGAGAAAATATTTTCAATGAATTATTATTTTTTCTTCTGAATATCACATTCCTAACTGATTTCCTTGTAATGTTTCAGGTGAAAAGCCCGACAGTGGTGACAAGACCAACGAAGAGAGTCATCCGGCCAAGAAACCAAAAACCGAGTCTGCTGCCGAGCCCACATCCTCAGTGGCGGAGAGTGCAGGAGATGTTGAGATGGCCACTGAAGCCAAGGAGGTGTGAAGTGACTGAGATGCGGCACTGGTTCCAACTGAAAAGAAAGCCAGAGTTTTTGTACCGATGAAAATTGAGTTCCCCTGTACAGAAGATGTTTCGAATCTGAAGAATGTTTGTGTTACGGTGCTGGTATTGAAATTGCACGTTAAAATAATTCTTAAGAAGTGAAAATTATTGGTTCATTTTTTTTTATGTCATATTTTTTTACATGATTAGAAGGACACTACCATATATGAACCCTGAATAGGTAAAACCTTTTACTGTGAAAAAATGCTTTTTCACTTTTTTTCCCCCCTCAATGTGTTATACGTTTATAAGAAGTGTTATTATTATTTAATTAATTCAAATTGAATTCGTACATATAATCGCTAGTTATACTTATACAAAATAATGATGTTAAATGAATATAATATCCAGAAGAGGAGAGTGGGGGTGCCGTGCTTTTTTCTGATGAACTTTTTGAATCCATGTTTTAAAAGTATGAAATGCCAATTTCCTCTTAAAAATCTTGACACATTTACCATTGTAAACATATAGAAATATTTTTTAAGAACTGTCAAAAATAGGTACATGTATCTTCAATATTTTATTTTGGCACCTGGGTTGAAAAAGAGAGCTAGTAAATTCCACCAAGATCAACAGTGAGTAAGAATAAAAGTTTCATGCTTGATTTTTCAGCTTTTTTTTAAATGAATATTTATTTAAACAGAGGTCTGTAATATTCAGTCCTTGCCCCAGCTATGTTTTGATCTGTTGCAAAGGACATCTTTCTTTTTACTTCCACTGCTACCATTGAATTTAAAAAGGACTTGCTTTCCAGTGATTCCCGAGTTGTCATACCATCATATTACATATTTTTCATCATATCAGGTGTAATTTTTAACCAATATTCGAGGTTTCCATGATCTGTAGAGCACAAATAAATACCTCTCGGGACATGTGATATTCAGAAGTTAAACATTATGAGACCAGATACTACCGCACTATGCTATTTACCAGACTTGTATTAAGGGCGAAATTTAATAATAATAATAATAAATATTCGGTGTACGGGAGTATATTTACGGGAATAGCCCTATACCCTGACGGCATTAGTCTTAACCCCCTGGTAACTCATTACCAGCTGTCACATCAAGTATCTGGTCTTTTAGTCAGTATATTGTAAGAAATAATTCGGAGGTTTACAAGACGTTGACCCACAGGAGAATCAATATTGGCAGTCTGTTGCAAAATTATTTCCTTGAGATTTTTTTTGCAAAATTCTGCATTAAATTTTTTATTTCATATAACTTCAGAATTTGTCTCACAAAATATTCTGATTTTCCTTCTAAAATGGTATCAGACATGAGAGGTTAATTTATTTTTCAAGTCTTCTGACTGAACCTATTTGCCCTAAAATGCAACACAGTCTTGAGTGCAATAACCAAGTGGTCTTTGTATTTAAATCACTTTTAATGTGTTTAAAATACAACTTTACTTTGTCATAGTTTGAGGCTCTTCAATCTCATATCCCTTCCAAGGGTACGCTTGAATTTTGAGTCAATTTCATAAGGCCTTGACAAAAATGTTTATTCAAATTTGCAAGGTATACTTAATATGTAGACCCTTATAAATTGATGTGGGTTTTATAAAGCCTTATTCTTTTGAAAAGCTTGAATGAAAAAGCCTCTCAATGACTTCACTCAAGGCTTGTTGCACACTAAGGGGGAGGAAGAGAAAAGGAAGAAGAAAAAACACATCCAACGTGCATTCTGCTCCCCAGGGCTTAGTGGCAGAGTATATTCTACCATAGTACTATCTCTCGCCCGCCTCTGTGGTGAAGAGGAAAACACCTCAGCCTCTTGAGCCACAGGTACCGGGTTCAAATCCCGGCGGGGGCGAAATTTTTACTGAATATTTTTGCTCCTATAATGGCATGGTTGTAGGATTTCCTGCCTGAAGTAATGCTCTCGTGATACCAGGGTGGGTAGATCTGTATCCTGGGGAAGAGTGCAGTAAAGTCGAGTGTGAGGGAGTGCCTATCTGTGTCGGTAGATGAGCGCGTGGACCCGTCTAGTGGATGTGCAATGCTTCCACTGGACACAAGTCCCTCCAGGGCCCAATCACTCATACATACACTTTGTTTTCAAATGTAGCCATTCATAACTTTTCAACATCTGTGACTTGTATGATTTAAGACATATGGACATGAGTATGTTTTGTGTGAGAAGCTCTTATCTTGACCTAAACATTATTAACACAGTGTCAAAATAAATCTGTGTTTCCTTGTATACCAACTTTTTTTAAGTTCACCATAGTATCTTGGACTTGAGAACCAAATCTATTTGTTCTATCTGATTTCTGGTTCCTAGATAATAATTATGACTAGCTAGTTTATGAATTTATTAATATTAAATAGGCCATTATCATTTTCAAGAAATTCTTGAGAATTTCCAGTTCTATCACAAGAAAGCCAAGTAGTCAAGGCCCAGAATCAGATGGTTGACTCCTCAGTTACCATTAAGATATTTATGTGGAGCTCTTCCAAGTTGGTTTTTCCGACGTACAGTGTTCTTCTCAGATCTAACTATACCGATTCCTTGAATATTGGTGAATTTTACTTTCTTTGCAAATTAGATACTGAAAAAATGTGTCAAAAAAAAAAAAAAATTAAAGCACCCTATCACCTCCTCTTCTAAAACGAAAAATTAACCGGAAAATGTCCTTTTTTCTTGTTGTTATCGTACTTATCTTCATTAAAATACAATAATTTGTGTGAATTGAAAAATAATGAAAACTTGAATTCAAATATGTATAATGTAGATACTTTTATTGATTTGACAAAAGAGTGTAATCAAACAAGCACACGTTAATAATCAGCGATTTTAACTATTTTTATTTACAAATCAACTGAACTGCCGCAATTTTGATCAGAATTTGATATTGAGAATTCTTCAAGTGTCAAATATTTTTACAGACCAATGGCTCGTTCCAGAAAACTTTCTCACTCTCATTATCTCCAATTCTCCCTTTCAGGCGCACTCTAATTGGGTCATTTTGGTAAACAAAACCAAATGACCCAATCAGAACGCAGTTGAAAAGGAAATTATGAGAGTTAGGAAACTTTCTGGAACTAGGTCCAAGACTCACTGTTTTTGTAACGCAGCCTTATTCTGTCTTTTTTTTTTTTTTTTTTTTTTTTTTTTTTTTAAAAGATGAGTGTTTCACAGCCTTTTTTATTTCGTAGCCATGAAACAGGAGCTACTGTAGACGCTTGTGGTCTGTGTTGTAGCCTGCCCATCCCGTAGTATGCCTCCCCTCTGATGGGCGAGAAGTGACACAATACTTCCCATTTAGGTGCTGGGTCAACACGAGCGCACCGGAAGGTATCCCTTACAAACAATTGTAACCAAATTAAGAATACAAATTTTTGTCGGCGCGGGGGTTCGAACCCGGGACCTTCCGCATGGCAAGCGAGTGCTTAACCACTGTCTGTCCCGGTAGCTCAGTGGTATGAATCCAGAGGCTTACTGCTGGAATATGGGACTTAATAGTCCTAAACGGGCAGTCTAAATAAGGCGATATTATTATTATTATTCTGTTAGGAAATAATAAATGGCGGTAAATCTGATCTCATCAAAAGCAATCAATTTGATGGTTAAACTAGCTCTTACCGTTCTCGAGATATCGTGTTCACACACAGACGGACGCAAGGACCAATGGCCGAAAACAATTTTTTGGTATCCTGAGGCTATGATTCGTCCAGAAATGTGAAAAAACTGGGTAGGTCAAATTTTCCGACGAATTCAATACTTCCCTTATTATGGGATAAGAATAGTAATATCTCTAGTACATACCACATTACACTCATTGATATAGCGACAGATTTATATTGGAGAAAGTAATTTTGTTTGCCAGTATATTTTTTTAGCTGATAGATGCATTGCGCCAGATGTGTTTAAAAAAACTTGTAATTAATAAATGGATAAAAAATTAAATAATCGCTTTGTTTCTTTCTCATAACTTCATAGGAATTTAGGACGAATTGATAGACAAAAAATCAGTTAGACAAAAATAAACAATAATAGACATTTTTGTTATACCTCTGTGGACTGAAGTCTAGAACTCTAGACTGTGCGTATTGTTTTAAATGGGAAAATTATGTCTATTAATTTCGCCCAACTTTCAATGATGTGAACTACGAATTCACCAGAATTTGATTCTGAAAGATGAGTTTCAAGAGGTGGAGAATCAAAATTTCAACATCTACTAATGTCCTCTGGTCTGAAAAATGATGCTTGATCAACTTTTATGATGGTGAAAGAATTGATGTGTACTTTTGACTTTTGGTCCCTAGAAGCAATGACATGCCTTCACCTGAGGCCGTTTTTTTTCTGATTTAACGGCGCTTTACTGAAGCGATACGATTGTCGTTCACGCCGTAAAACTTAAAACCTGGGCTGTTTCTTATCATGTAAAACGGAGAATATCAATGAAACGAAAATTTTGGTAGATTTTTCTAACTAAATAAAGCGGGACTAAATAAATAAGCTAGTCCCAACTTCACTAGACGTTGCTAGAGTGACATTACGAAAACTGGTGTACCTATTGAACGTGCTAATGACAAATAAGAAGAAGAAACTCCCAATCGCGGAATAATTCTGTTCAAGATTGTTTTGCACTAGTTCGTCTTATTTGAAGTGCTGGATACTCATAGGATTTAGCATTTTTTTTTTATTGTCAATGGTCCGCGACATCTCTCGAAGTGGTGCTTCAAATTGGTAATTTATTTTTACTGGGGTCCGGAATTTTTTTTTATTGTTACCGCGAAAACTGTGATCTAGGAACTAAAGGGGCGACCCAAATAGTGGACCGATGTTTCTATTGAAAACCTTTAGGTGGAATGTCAAATGAAACCAGGACAAGGATTACGCACGTTTATAGTATTTGATAATTTTCGTTATGCAGGTACTGGTAAAAGTTCCTCAACTTTTCACTCGCTCTATACGAGAGGCCGTTGTGAACTCTACTTCTCCCAACAAACACACTTAGTTCCAACCATCTCGTCTAGATGGCACTAGCAGTACCCTCTTCCAGCAGGGCAGGCAAGGCAATCTCTTTCATGGAAAGCAATTATCTATCATTAAAATCCATGGGTTGGTCATTGAGTACCACAAGCATGTAATTTAAATCGTTCCCCTCACATGATATTTACAATTCGACTCCAACCACAGGAAAAAGTGACCGCCCCTCGATGGTCTGGTGAGGCTACCGTCAGTAGTCCCGGCATAGCGTCCCAAGTAATCCTTCGTTTCGTCCTTATCAAATTAGCATAATTTATCTTCAACCCGCCTCGCCGTGTCGTGCTGCTACGTGACAATTCTGCTACGTGACGATTCCCGCGTGACTTGATCACGTCTGAAACAGTGCGCTCGCGTTTTTCCCGTCTAAACCAAGTTTTACAAGAAAAGTAGAAAGTTACGTCTTGTCGTTTTTCCAGCAGTTGAAGTTTTTCAGAGCCAAAATCATTATTATTGTTTCAATTGCAATCGTCAGGAATTCTGTGTGTGTCCCCCAGGTAAAGATAGCAATATCAGCATTACGCACGTTTTAATTCTTAACTATATCATTCAATTAATATAATAATACTTATCAAAGTCAAATTTTACCTCGATAGTCAACTAGTAGGGTACCTACTTGTATCATGTAGGTAAGTACTTCATGTGTATCAGTCCTAGACGGTAAAATAAGACACTGAAGTAGAAGATTTGAAGGTTCAAATCCTGTCTGGCCATTGAATTCATTATTGTAACTCAACTCAAACTACAAACAGCTTTACAATAAATTGTACTTTCTAAAATTTTAATAATTACTTGTATAATTAATTTGTAATAATTAGATAATTATTATGTAGATATAGGTCCAAGGATGTTTACCCATAAAGTCTGAAAAAACTTGAGCCCCTCCTGTTGCATGCCACTGCACTAAGTATTCACTGGTATAGTCGAGTGGTTAACGCGCTAGTCTGGTAATGCAGGTAGCGTATGGATCCGTTGGTTCGAATCCCACCCAGTTCATGAGTTTTTCCTCATTCATTTGAATTTGCGACCAAAGACTGAGGGTTAGGTGGTAGAAAATGCTTTGAGCATTAACCTCGCCTGGTAGTTACCTGCCACTAAAGATTATTATTATTTTTCATCAGCTATATATACCTACTGACGTTAGTAAAATTATATGCTATGTAGTAGGTATTTGGTATACTCGCACAGAACAAAGCTTTAGAGATATAATATGTACCTACGTTAACTTCATTACTGACTCATTCATAATAATACGAGTATCATCACTCAAAATTAGGAAAACCGAGAGACACCAAATTTGGCTAAGTACACTAGATTACTTACTTTTTAAGTTTTAAAAAGCAACATTTAAGAAATTTAGACAGTAAAATCAATGCAATTGAAGATGAAGCTTAAAAAGAACTTTGTAGGTCTGTACGAATTGAGAAAATTCCGACTCAAACGCGAGGTTTTTTCCACAGGTTTTACAACAATGCCTCAAACACGGAACAACCTGAAACATTGAAAATAAACTGATTTAAAATATTAAATGAATATTGTATGTACTTCTTTATGTATATGGGACAGAACATATAGGACGGAATCCGATATTGAAATTTTGACGGGACGGAATTCGGTGCCTCCTGAAAAGTACAGGTAAACGTCCTGTAGTACAATTAAATTAAAAAATCTTCAGGCATGTTAATTATTATCATTATCATATTAGTATGACGCCTCAAGCCCTGATAGGTGTAAAATAAAATACATAAATCAATCTTAACCATAAGTTAATTAAAGGAAGTAACATGATCATTTATGTAAAATAAGGTACCCGGCCCATTTATCGCCACCTTAAGCTTCTTTCATTTTTGAAATTTTTTGGTTATAGTTTTTTCTGTAAAAATTAAAGTAACACCTAGAATATTTAGTTGTTTCTTAAATCGAAATATTATTTAAAGCAAAATTATCCTGAAACCGAAGGAAACATTTTTTCTCAGACCTCCAACTTGGCGATATTAGGGTACAGTGTATCCTAATATCGCCACCTAGGTGGCGACTTTAGGATAGATTAATAATAAAGAGTAAACCTTAAGCACAGATTAATTATAAAGAGTAAACCCAAAAGAAACAATTAAAGACACTCACATGCAAGTAGTAACCAAAAAACTGAATTAATTCAAACTTGCTAACCTTGCAATATTATAAAAGCCCTTGTTGAATATGAAAATGATTTTTTTATTTTTTTGCGGGCACTCACGTTTTTTGAAAACAACGAGTAAACATTTAAAGATAATTACACAAGATGCTCATAATGAATGGTGCCAATTTAAATATCTACTGAGATAAGGAGGGTTGGCGAAATTAGGACCATGGCGATAAATGGGCCAGGTACCTTACATTATTTATTATGCAAATACATAAAACATTTTTACTATATTGAATTATTATATTAGGTAGGTACTTACCTATTACATATTATGATTCTATTATATAGGTGCATAGCTACGTCATTGTTACTACATAGGTAACTAGGTTTAAAACATATACATACCTAGAAAATAATGTATTTACTGAGCTATACAACTATACATATCGAAGGAAAAATTGAGTTATTATCCATTAATATGGCAATGTATAGCGATTTTCAATGAGTAATAAGTATATCAATAAATTAGGTAGGAATAGGTATCGACATTTCAAGGAACAAAATAAAATTCCGATCTTCTTTCAATAGGAAATGCCAAAAATAAATAGGTTATCGTTATTTATCACAGGAGTTGTGTGACTATTACTCGAGTTTTCTAAAATTTACCCAAACTTGAGACTCGAACCTCTAACCTCCAGGTGAGATCCCGCCGCCGCGCCGTTACGATTGAGCTTCTGAGAGCGGTAAAAAAAAATCGGAGCAAAAATTTATTTTACAAAAACGCACACAATACCGCCGATTTCTGATATTAGAAATTTATCGGAAGTAATATAGGTACATATTTATAAAAATATGTAAATTACTTTAAGTAAAGTCACCTGCTTACAAATTGCATACTAAATTTGACTAGTTAATAAAATGGATGTACCCGAGTTCCAGCCCGAGGCATGGCCCTATATTTATTTTTCCTAACCCTACTCTACACAATGAGGCATTGCCGTACATCGTTTCAGGCCGAAATTCGGCGCCATATAATAAAATTGCATACTGACTGGTTAGTATTTTTAGCTTTTCTTCAAAAAGATTCGACAGACAATCAAACTTTTTTTTCATATAAAAAGTTCAAATACTGATTTTGGAAGATATTAAAGTTCAAATATTAAAGTTCAAAGTTGGAAAATATTAAAGTTCAAATTCAAACACTTATAACTGATTTTAAAGTTGGAAAATATTAAATAATATCCTACCTGATATATATTTTTTTATTTTTTTTTTATTTTAAAACATTGACATTTTTTATAACATTTTTTAACATTCACAATACACAATTTTATTATTATTTTAGAATCAAAGGCCTTCTTTATCACTAATACCCACAGACCTAATACAAAGGGGCATATCAAGAAAAGTCATGTTAGTTATACACGCTATCTATTTCTAGTGCCAATTTAGATTGACAAAGCAGGACAGTTAGTCCCGTAACATCAACCATTAGATCATTGTATCCGTGACTTTCTCAACCCCTGTGTTCCCCTGGACAATCTGCCCCTGATTCGCGTTTGGGACACACCCCCCCCCTGGCACCCCCCCTAGTCTGGTTCCTGGAGGATGGATGAAAGACTAGCCTCAATGGTGAAGAGAAGAAAACTGTCCCCCGAGCAGCAATTAAATGTGAGTACATTTGAAATTACAAACTTCATAACTTATTGAATATTACAAATTTGTAATACAATATTACAAATTTTTATTTGTAATATTGTAAAAATATAATATATCACTTAACCCTTCAAGTACTGGCGTTACTCGTGTTAGCAGATTTCTTTTTAATATTAAAAACAATATAATAGTACTCATATAACACGTTTCTTAGTGATTCATAACAGTTGTTTCATCCTATAGCCAAAGAAAGTTCACTGTTACAAATATGTAATGCCAGGACTTGACATGTGCAGTAGAAAAATAGAAAAACTGTAAAAATAGTTTTCGGACTTGCAGGGTTAAAGTCTAATACAAATAAAAATTGAAATACTATTATGTCTATTCCTTATGTCATACCGATAAGGGTAATATTATTGAAATTAGAAAATATTTTGAAAGTAGGTAATTATTTTAAGCTTATTGAATAATTTATAGAGGTGGTACCTTAAATAACTACCTAATACTTTTAATACTACCAACTTCACCCCTTACCTAATACTTTTTGTACACTATTTCTGCTTTTACTTATAATAACTAATTTCTTATTAGTTCGGACCCTATCGATACGAACTAATAAGAAACAAAAAAAAAACTCTCAAAAGATGCATGGTAGATTTTACGGCCATGCCTTACTCACTCAAGTAAACTCTTTACGGCCTAGTAAACTCTTTTTAAGTGGTGCGAGATCATGGGTTGGATGGTAGAGATTGCCTTAGGCAATAATCTCCCCCTTTGTGATTTAAATAAATCAGTCAGTGGGTGGCGTCATCGTGAACGATGGTAGCCAGACAGTGGAGGAATGACTCAGCCAGCACTTCTACCACTGTCTTTACAAGGAGGCCAATAATTGACAAGGGCTCCCAAAACCAAGCCAATGCTGGTCTACTCCCTGTTTATAGTCCCCCAGCCAGACTTCTGGTCTCCTCCCTGTTTATAGTCCCCCAGCCAGATGTAAATAAATTTCAATAAAGAGTTTACTAGCACTGCTACTATTCAAAAGATATTATGTATTTGAACCACCTCAGTTTATAAATCATGTCCATGTTCTCGAGTTAATTCAAAATCCTTAAAGATGAAACACATAAATGTACGCGGATATGCGTGATATAGAGTAAAAAAAAGAGTTCGACCAACAGATTGGAGACGCATGCAGAGCCGAATTTCACTTTCTATACTCCGGAAATCTGTTCAACGTCAATATCTCTGTAACAATCTGGTGTCGTGACGGTCAGGAAGGGTTGGAAACAAATTGGTTTTTGAGATATTGGTTCCTATAACGTAAAGATAAACAAAGGGGAACGAACCTCTGAGATTACCTTCTATGAAATGCATTAAATGTTAGGAGTTTTTAGGTACTTTTTTCTTGCTGAGGCATTTAATTGGAAATTAGACAAGAGTTTTGTTAAAAATAAAAATTAGAATACGAATTTGTAACACTTTTCTACATCCGTGCATCTTACTAATTTTCTGTTAAAAGTGAAAATTCTCAAAATCTTTTATTCCAAAATGAACCAAGTCAGAAATGCACGCAATCCATTTGTTCTGATTGTGGTTTTCAAATGAGGGATAAGACCGGATGAGGCTTTTTCTTCGTATGTCTCCTGATTTTGAGCTATAAGAGCTCATTTTGAGGTCATTGAACTCTTTGCTTTGGCACCTCCACACTTTGGAGGTGAGAGAATGATCTCATTTGTGTCTGGAAAGCAGAACAGCTTTTGTGAACTGTTCTGTTGTCTCAAAACTCCACAATTGGGTAATTCTGATAAATAAAAATTGAGATGATTTTAGTGTTTAAGTCACTATTACGCTAGTTTGGTAATCGAGGTATGTATCCGTTGAATCGAATCCCACCCAATGCATAAATTACACCTAATAGCACCGATAAGAAGTATGAAAAAAATTCGCCCGAACTGGGGCTCGAACCCAGGACCCTTAGGTTAAAAGCCTAATGCTCTACCGACTGAGCTATCCGGGCTCATGAAAGCAGGTAGGTAAAATAGACAAGGTGTTATTACCTACACAACACATCTTATTAACACAAACACTAAACACACTTGTCCACTGATAAGAGGTATAATAGTTATAATTGTTGTAAATGCAAACGTATACCTACCTAGTTTACTGTCTGTCCCGGTAGCTCAGTGGTAAAGGCGACACTCTGTGAAACCAGAGGTCGCGGGTTCGAAACCCAGCCGTGACATGACAAGTTATCCTCCCATTTGGGATTTTTACCACATAAAAATACATCTTGGGCTTACTGCTGGAATAATGGGACTTAGGGCGGAATTAATAGACGTTTTTGTAATACCTTTGTGGCGCTAAGTCACGGATTGTGTATTACCTTTGTCAGATAGGGAAAACCGACGCTTAACATTGACTTGAGTGATAGAATTTGTCTATGAATTTTGCCCTTAATCGGGCAGTATAAATGAGGCGATATTATTATTATTAGTTTATGAAAACGTACATTACATTAAATTTTATTTTGTTACTTTTATCACTTTTGGCACTAAGTATAGTTCGCGAGATAACGGCAGAATCAGTATTCATCATATTGCTAGGAAATGTTACCTACTCACATTTACTATATACTCGAAGATAAAGAATTGCATTAGTTTTTTTCCTTCAAAGTGGACTAAATATAGATAATTGGCAATAATAAATTTAGACAATATCAAAAATACACAATACTTCTGATTTCTATCTAATATTAGAAATTTTACGGAAGTAATATACAATATAATTTATATAATACTCTGTTTATCCTGCAAGAATGAAACTAAAGAGTCCCTTTACTCTCACAGTCTAAACAAAGTCTCATTTATTGGTTTAAGACATCTATACATAATGTAGATCTTAAATCCTAGTAGGTAATCAAATTGTTATGGAGCCATTTTCGCATTTTAACAGATAATCCTCAAGTTTAACCAACATTTTTATTATTATTAATAATTATAAATAACACATTTAACAAAGCACCCATGTACAATAATATTATCTCTTAAAAAAACCACCTCTCCATACCGTTGCGTACTGAAATCACATAGTCCAGAAGCTTGGGCGCCCCCCGCTGGGCTATGGCTACCCCATGGGGTGACTTTGACATAATTAAGTTAGTCGAGAACGGGAATTGTGTTTGAATACTTACCGCTCTCACTTCAAGCAAACCTTTCACTGTTGTTTAGTTTTAGCATAGAATTGATTAATGAAATCGGATTCAGCAAGTTTGAGTCAATTTGTCTCATTGAAATCTATAAAATCTATAGGTGCACTATGTCAGTACTTGAGTTCGACTTAGGTAAGACCTATTAATTTCGTCCTTAAAAGAAACATTAAATAAACACTGTATTTATGACTATCGATAAAGTTATACATGTGTGCCGCCATCTGTGATGTTTGAATAATAAATAAAAATATATTTGTCATAGTTTTTTTTTATGGAGGGAAAAATTTGCATGTTCAAACACAGGCGTAGTTTGGCAGTTTAGGAGCCTGTGAACGGGTTTTCTACCCTCTATCTAAAAAACCCCCAGAAATTCTCTAGTTCTAATTTTTTGCCCCGGAACCGATTTCTCATTACTTCGGGGCCCCTTATGAGCTGTTATTATTATTATTAAATACTTTATTAATATAGGACATTTATATACAGACAAGTAATGACAATAATTAGGAACATTATAAACAAGAAAAAAAGATGAATAACAAAATATATAAAGATGCCCTAACTAAAGGGTTCGATCCCCATGAGCAGGGATCGAACCCCAACCCTCCTGACTCAAAGTCCACTGTGCTTACCACTCGGCTACTGAGGTTGCCATAATTACTATGATGGAGATATTGATTGGTTCAGGCGGGAGCAATCGAAACCAAACACTTCTCAATAATTCATTTCTGAAATTATCTGGAAGTCTCAGAAATACCAAAACATACCCTCAGAAACCAGAGCATCTTCTCAACTATGTACATATTGTACATGTTATGTATAGCTGCCCTCGTATTGCCAGCAGGTCATAACTCAAAATAAAATAATAATCTGAAAATTATTTTGTAAGATAGTTTCTTCTTCTTCATTTTTCTCTTATTTTCCTCTTCTGTTTTTACTACTTCTTGATAATTATTACCATAATCATCATGCTCTTCTTCTTTTACTTCCTCCTCCTCCTTCTTCTTCTTCTCCTAAGGTTGAATTCTCCTCTGTCCGAGGTAGTTTCATGCAGGCGCGGCCGGTGGGAAAATGTTTTGGTGGTGCTGCCATATAAACCGGACTAAAATGGGATTTACAAAGCCGCTCTTTCAGTATATCTAAAGAGTTTGAGTTTGTTTACCATGCCTATCCTATTAATAATGCATTAATTATTCTAGAAATGTGTGATGATTTTCATTGTCTAGGTACGAGTTAGGACTTGAGAAAATCCTCTCCTTTTCTTTTGGTCTGGGGGTGCTGCAGTTCCGCAGCTCCTTAGCACCGGCCGCGCCTGGTTGCATCAGCTGCAGACAAACTTGTAAGGGTCTATATTTCATACTATTATCCTCATCCTCATTCTCATCATCATTCTCATCCTCATTCTCATCCTCATCAGGAGGACCTCGACTCCATACAAGTAGAAAGACATATTTCTTCTCCCGCTTCTACCCTGTAATTATCCGCTGTTATTTCATTTTATCTCTCTCCCGACTCCTTCTGACAACGTGAAGGAGATATTATTCTCCTTTCTGGTCTCAACATTCGTCCTGGAAACTTCCTCCGGTCATTTCTATCAACACGTCGGCGCTGAAAAATCTTTCTCGGATCTGAGTTTCATCACTAGGACTACTCTACTTATAGATATTCCATGAAAATGTACATTGAAAGTAGGTACTTTAATCATATTTGTATTCTGATTTATCATCTTAATATATAAATGTCAAAGTCACTGACTGACTGACTGACTGATCATCGCTCTACAGCCCAAACCGTAAGTCCTAGGAAGCTGAAATTTGGTAGGTAGCTTTGTCTTATAGTCTAGATGTGCAATAAGACGGGATTTTTCGAAATTCCCACTACAACACCTGCCATTGGCTAAAAAGGATTTTTTGCTTTCACGGCCATGCCTCGGCCCGCAAAGCGGGCGACAGCCCGTTAGTATTTGTATAATGATAATTAATATGATGATACCCATATATCATCAATTAAGTTATCCATATGATGATAACTTAATGCGTAAACTTTAATCAGTATGATGGCACATCATACTGATATCACGATTGTGATTAACGCAAATATGATATCACGATTACTCTAACTCACGTTACTCAATTTTTGCCATACTCGGACTCGAACTAGCGACCTCCAGGTTGCAAGTCCGCCGCCTTCGCCTTATCCATCCAGCTACTGAGGTTGTTTAAATTAGCTTAATTGTATATATGTCGGGGTCGGCTTTTACTAGAAAATCTAATGACGCCAACAGTTTCTGGACCCTGCAACATGTTGGTGGACCCTGGCAACATGTTGCTGGACCCTGGCAACATGTTGGTGGACCCGGGCAACATTTTGTTTGATTTCCAGGCAACATATCTAGGCATTTTTTTCCTCATTCAATTTATTTGAGTGTGTGACGGCACTGTGACTGACCATATAAAAATAAGACTCTGAGGGTTAGGTGCTAGAAAATGCTTTCAGCATGAACCTCGATTGGTGCTTACCTTTCACTAAAGAGTATTACCATTTCAATGTAAATAATTCTTATTGTTCTGTACTGTGTAGCTGAAGATACAATTCACTGTTTTAGAAGCGAACTTCGGAATATTTAAATTCAATAATGAGCTATATCTGAAAATCTGAAAACATTCCAAGCAGACTTCTTCGAGACTTTGATTTCTTTTATGAATTCTAACGACCCAATTTTTAGTATCGCGATATACATGCCCTATATACCAAAAGCCACGCCGTGCCCCTATCTGTTAGACGTCTATGAAAAATAAAAATTCCTGCCCGCTGGAATCGAACCCAGGTCACCATGCGTTACAATACCTAGCGCGCTAACTCATCTGCCACGGTGACTACTGATATGACCATGCAGTTGAAAGCGATGTTAAATTTTTGTTTAAAAAAACGCTTGCATACGAGTCTGCAACCATTGGGACATTTTCATCTTTACTATTCAAGGTCCAAAACCCAACTGACCAAATTTCGTATTGTGCGCATGACACATACCTTCTCTCTTCTCTCCCTCTACAATTCAATACTTCGCCATTGTGCGCATGACACACACTTTCCCTCTTCTCTCCCTTTACAATTCAATATTTCGTTACATAATATCGTTACATAATATCGTTACATAATTTCGTCACATAATTTTGGTTATGTGCCAGAGCAAAGACATGAAAATGTCAAAAACCCCTCGGGAAAATATGCCCATTGTTTTCTTCTAAGTCCGGTGATCATCAAGGGTCCACGCTAATAAGTTACCGACCTCTCATCCCAATACAGAGGTAAGGTACTCCCCAACTACCGAAATCCAAACAATGTGGAATTACCCTCATAAATAACGCCAACACAAAGGAATAAATACAAAACCCAGACACAAAGAGAACAAATGCGAAATTAAAAACCAAAGTCCGAAGACAAATGCAATAAAAAATTGGGCCAAATACAACCAAAAAACACTTTGGAGGGATACTCCCGAAATTGTTCTTAATCGAAGCTCATAAATTTTGTCCGAAAATTCAATAACATCGGTCGGAGTAACAATACGGCACACAGAGATAGCGGTACATTAAAAAAAAACCTCGCAAAAACACAGATAAATTTGAAATGCGACCTTGCCCTGCTGTGAGGCCCTTTCGTTTTAAACGGCCATTTATTCCTCTGATTTTTATAGGAGAAAAAATATCACATGTAAAATTTGTGTTAAACACAATTACTAAATAATTGTCATGCCTGGCACTCGAACCACCGACCTCGTGGTTGCGAGTCCGCCGCTAATCGTTACCAGGTAATGGTATAATAATATCGTTTTCTAAAAAATGGACTTTATGGAGGGAAATTATATCTGGGATGCATTTACACGTTGATCAAGTTGAAACTAACAATAAGTTATCGAGTGTGTGAACTGTATTATTTGTAAAGTGTATTTTTGAATGACATATGGGCAGAAAAGGGGCAGACTTTTCGAAGAAAATTCTGTTCCATCCAAACACGTGAGGCTGCCATTTCCGGCCCTACCCAGGCTGGGTGAGGTTAATGTGGGTAGCTGGTACGATTCCCAGCAATGGAGGGTAAAACCCCCGTCCTAATTCAGGACGTTAAATGAAGTAGAATCGTTGGCGTTAGAAATCCAGCCATAAAAAACGTGCTCCACCCTACCAACCTCAACCGTGAGGTGAACAATGCCGACCCCAAAAGCAACATAAGCTAATATGGGATAAAGGCAAGGGAGATATATATATGGGCATTTTTAGTAGCAAATGAGAGACGTTGCTCAAATTTTGTAATTCGAAAAAAAAAAAAAAAAAATATGATAAAAACCTCACTACCTAAAGGGCATCTACAAAATTGGCAAATATAGTTCTCAATCGCCATAAGAATCCAACCAAGAACTACACAAGTGCAAATTTCAGATTTTCAACAGAAAAACCGCAAACATTTGAAACTCATTGGGTCCATGCTGACTTTATTTCTCGTCCATAGGATGGCCAGCACAAGGCTTACACTGCTTTTGTTCGTTCATTGTCTTTGGTTTTTTCGTAGATTTTCATCAATACTCGACCATTGATTCCTTAAATAAATATAGAAATAAGCAAGTCAAATGAAATGTTTTTATTGGTGTAGGTAGAGGTTACCTTTAATTTTTTCCAAAATTATTCGATGTTTCCTACTTGCGTAAAGTCCGCGATGTACGGCAATGCCTCGAGTGTAGATTAGGGTTAGGAAAATTAAATTAGGGTCATGCCTCTTTACGCAACTAGTATACAGCCAAATTATAATATACACAAGTCATTACAGAAAAAACCTTACAACTTCTCAGTATCGCGATGCTTTCTCAAATTAATCAAAGTAAACGACACCTGTTAACTTGGTGAAAAGTCTGACTTTAGGGATGGTCTTTTCTTATTTTTGTTGTAATCTCATTTTATAATGTGTCCCTGAAAAGTACTTATTTATATGTACCTAGTTTAACACTTTCCGTGCCGGTGTTACCGTTTGGTAACACCTGTTCAGAAAAATGGTGTTACCGTTTGGTAACACCGAAGACATCTACTTCTCGACCCCGGTGTTACCTTTTGGTAACACCTTACATGGAATAGTGTTAACAAATGGTAACACCGGCACAGAACAAGAAAAACTTCAAAAAAATTCAAGCCTGTGCCGGTGTTACCATTTGGTAACACCGGCCAAATATCGCTACAGCACTGAGCAATAATTTCAAAATGAGTCTCCGGCACGGAAAGTGTTAAGGAGGTTTCGTACCATGGACTCACAGAGCACTTCATCTTACCAATCTAAATTATTTGGAGATCTGAAATTTTTTTCATACATCGTCACTCAGGTACTACTTATGAAACAGGATCAGGTAAATATCTAGAATTTGTTAATCCAAGCCACTGCATCCTACAAGTTACAACTCTCCTTGAATTCCCAAAGTGAGGAGGTAGCAACAAATTGGCTAAGGAGCCATCCAGAGCATTAAGAAGCTATTAGGACCCGGGACCTCACAGACCAAATTGCATCTAATCAGAGAGGCACTGGCTCTTGGCTCTTGGATTTTTCTGGGAATATCACAGAATGTGGGGAGAAGTTGTTTACTGAAAGTTTAAATTTTAATAACTGTGAAAAATACGAAAATGTAAAAAATACGAAAGTTTTTGTAAACGGCAAAACAAATAAATTATTCAGAGATACCTAATAACAATAACAATAATAAAAAAACAATTTATGGTCCACTCTTTACACTTTCGAGGAGCACTTAATATTCTCGTGTTTTTCGCTATTTATTTTTTAAAATAATGTTGTCCACCAAATCAAACCCTCATCTGAATTCTGCACCACTAGGACTCGTGGTATGACTAATAGTAGAGTAGTAGAAAACAATAAGATATTACTAAACAGTATAGGAATACATACTCGTATATACCTATATTTTGCCGGCCTCCTAAAAAGTCCAAAAATCTCCGAATGTCCTGCCTAATTTATAATGTGTAGATAATAGGTAATAAGAATAATAATTATAATCCAATAAAAAAAGTTGTCAATCCGTTATTATAAGTAATAATGAATAATATTTACTTTTACCTAGCAGCAAATATAATAAATATATTTTTCTTGTTCTTAGATTTCTTAGCAGCTTTAAGTCCAAGAGATATTTAAAATATTCCCAGGTGTCATTGAAAACAAGATGGCCACTCCAGTATAAAATTATACATACTTACATAGATTCATTATAAAGTTAAACATCTATACTATAATACACAATATTATTATTATTATTTACTTATGGCTGTGAAATACATGGCCATGAATAATGTATCATATCATACACGAATCTGAATAATATTCCGGATAATATTTCTCCAAAATAAAGACACCACGGAACCGCTCATTCATTATTCATAGCGCTTACCTCATCGTCCCACCAACCTCCATTTTGAATTTTTCAAAAAATATATGAAGTTCAAAATTTATTTCGGCTGCCTTACTAGGTGTTATCTCCGATGTATCTTGTGTATGTGAATACTATGTCTGCTCATATCACTCCTCACCTGAGGGACATGGGCAGTCTTCAGTTCACTTCACCTGCAGAGGACAGGATGATGATAATAATAATATATATAATAATAATATCTAATCTAATAAGAAGTGATAATGTCGAAGGCATTATCACCAGCACCCTTGATCAGGCTTTGTTTATATTTATTTAATAACTTATTATTATGTTCATTGAATATAAAAAATTGTGAATAAAGAAAGCTTGATGGAATTGTTTCTAAATAAAAATAAAAATAAAAATAATAATATTGCCTTATTCTACCCGACTAGGACGACTAATAAGTCCTATTATTCCAGCAGTAAGCCCAAACCGTATTACCTACTACGAGTATGTGGTCAAAATCCTAAATGAGAGAATAACTCGTCATGTCCCGGCTTGGTTTCAAATCCGCGACCTCTGGAATGCCAGATCGACGCCTTGACCACTAAGCTACCGAAACAAGCGCTATAGGGATGGAATCTTTCTCCCTTTTTTGGTATCCTTGCTGAGAGGTCCAAGCAAGCGATGGACTTTTTTATCCAAATGTATCTTTTTTTTTTTTTTTGTAAGATCCCTCCATCCACCCCTGTTGGGCGATTGAAAGGGGGCACCTGCTGGCAATAGCCTCAATCCCCCGTTCAAACCTCCATACAGTCATCTTACTTTTTTTTCTTCTTCAAATCATCCAAATGTATCTAATCTTACAATCTATACCATTGAAAGGGGCACGGTTCAATGCCACAACAAGTCAGAGACGCTGAGTCTTACATTGACAACACAACAGAACTTGATATACTTCTCAGAGGTCAAGAACCTCTGTGTTTATGAACCCCCCAATTACTACGCGAGATCGATATGAAGAAACCCCTCACCTTCTATAATAGTGTCAATAATAGATAACACCACACTTTCATCTCACACGCACCCTTCTTCTCATTTGCCATGGTGGTTTTGTGAACTATAGACCTCACTCATACAACTCAGATTCCTTATGAATTTTAAAATGTCATATCAAGCATCGGGACAACAAGACCTTTCATTCAATACCCCACACTCGATGGATTTGAAAACAAAATTATTAATAGGTCCACTTTAGGGCCATCAAATAGTACCGGGTCGGCCAAAATGGCCAAAAAACTATGCATCAGATTTTGGGACACCATAACATACATAATATCTACAAATGTTGATCAAAATTGAAGAGTTATCGCCTCACAATCAAACAAACAGATAGTCGAGTGTACTCACTTCCTAAAACAGACATACAGACAGAGAGATAGGTAATCAAACAAACAGACAGGCAGACAAACATACAAATAGACAAGCAGACAAACATACAAACAGACAGGCAGACAAACATAACAAAACACACAGATGGACCATTTGCAAACATAAAACCCCCAAATGACCTTGAATGATCTATAGATAGTATAGATGTTAAATAAACGTTAAGCAAAAACAAACTAAAAAAATAAGTAATAAGCTGTACTAATTTTTTCTACATAGTTTCGATAGCAAGTAGAAAAAAAAAACAGTACTTCCGATTTCTAATATTAGAAATTTCTCGGAAGTAAAACTTCAACGTGGAAAAACAAAAAGATAAATAAATTAAGAACACGTAAAAAGTTCGCCCGAACTGGGGCTCGAACCCAGGACCCTTAGGTTAAAAGCCTAATGCTCTACCGACTGAGCTATCCGGGCTCATGACTCAGAGCGGCTCAGATAGACAGAGAGAACTCCATATTGATTCATAACCGCTAGATTCAAATCGAGTATGGGAATATTATACGCAAGCAGAAACTTAGGGAGAAATCAATACACAAATTCTAATTATAACACAAGTCATTGCTAAGCGTCGGTTTGCCTTATGTTACACAGTAGCAATCCGTGACTTAGCGCCACAGAGGTATTACAAAAAGTCTATTAATTCCGTACCATTGGTGTCAGGACTTGTTCTAAATATTTTGCACTTTCAAACTTGAGAAAGACAAGTTTCAATAAGGCCTTTTTTTCAATTGGGTGATTCAACGTCGCTTTCAACTGAGAGAGTGAGAGAGAGAGAGAGAGAGAGAGAGAGAGAGAGAGAGAGAGAGAGAAGGAGAGAGAGAGAGAGAGAGAGAGAGAGAGAGAAAGAAAGAAAGAGAAAGAGAGAGAGAGAGAGAGAGAAAGAGAAAGAGAGAGACTGACTAATTACCACCAAATCACCGTGATAATTATAGGTACTTAGGTATGTGTTAATTTCTCAACTAGTACTTATCCATATCCTGTATCCTTAATATCCTGGCTCAGGAAACCAAGGAGGAGGGTACTCGATAATTACTCATCGTCTTTAAATAAATGAACTATTTATCAACGTAAAAATTATTATTGACCGAAGCACCTAATAGTTGATATTTTTTTTAACTGGAGCTTTTTCTTTTCTGGTTAACGTCGCTTCAATATCCAGGCAAAGGTTTCAGCGTAGATTTGGTAAAGCGAGTTTGAGTGGTTGTGATATAACGTGGGTGATTGGCACAAATATGACAACTCATATCCAGACATAGGTCATTTGAGACGGAGGCTTTACCCTCACTTCGCTGGAAACCCACAAGCTAGTTACCCACATTGTTTTGAATCCTAACCGATACTATTCTTGTCTCTTGCAAAGTATTATCATTATTATTCTGTGAAATTTGAGTATTCGGGCGCTCCCCGGGCAACGGCATAGCCGGCTAATATTTCCACTATCGACATCTCACCAAACCACCAAAGAATGGATAGTCAATCCGATGAACATTTACAACGCCCTTTTTCAAGGCCAACGTTACTTATTACCTCTATCAATATAGAAGGTCTTTCTACTGATAAAGAAATTATATTAGCAAATTTGTGCAATGAAACCAAATGTGATATATTAGTTATACAAGAAACCCACCGAGGTTCTTCTAGTCCCAGACCAAATATAACAGGCATGAACCTAGTCATTGAAAGGATGCATGATCAATATGGAAGCGTGATTTTTTGCAAACCAGACCTTTATGTTCATTCAACTGCTATGACATATCATGATAATATTGAGATACTGACCATTGAACTAAAATCCTGTACAATAACCTCTGTATATAAACCTCCACCTTCAGACTTCCAATTTATTGAACCATCAAACTTTCAGTCACAGAAAATCAAAATACTAATAGGCGATTTTAACTGCCACAGTGTAACATGGGGTTACAGAGATACTGATAAAAATGGGGAAAATCTTGAAAGTTGGACAGAACATATTGATCTCAAACTGGTACACGACCCTAAACTGCCAGCATCCTTCATGAGTGCAAGATGGAGGAAAGGATATAATCCGGATAATATTTTTGTCAGCAGCTCTATAGCCCAACAATCGGAGAAGTATGTGGAAACTCCTATACCAAGAACACAACACAGACCCATCTCCTGCCATGTAACCGCTGTAGTAAAACCTGATGTAGTTCCATTCAAGAGGCGTTTTAACTTTAAGAAAGCCAGATGGGAAGATTTTACGAAGGACTTGGACCATGAAGTTGGAAGTATTGAGCCTGTTGCCAGCTCATATACCAAGTTTGTAGAATCAGTTAAGATGATCTCCAGACGTCATATTCCCCGTGGGTGCAGAACTGAGTACATCCCCAGCTTGAATACAGATTCTAAAGAGATACTAAAGAAGTATAAACGCATGTTCCAAAATGATCCCTTTTCCGAAGAAACTATTCAGGTTGGTGAGGAGCTCATGGCTGCCATCACCCTTGCAAGAAGAGAGAAATGGATCCAGTTAGTTGAATCCATAGACATGAAAAGAAGTAGTAGGCGTGCCTGGAGGCTTGTGAAAAACTTGTCAAACGATCCCAGTCTACCAAAAGCCCCTCAAACTGACGTGACATCAGATCAAGTAGCTCACCAACTTCTATTGAATGGAAAGTCAAAGAAATCTGAAAACACTCAGCGCCCTCAAAGCATTGAACTCGAACGTGACTTAGAACATGAAAACAACTTCTTTGAAGAACAGTTTAGAATAGCCGAAATCAAGGAGGCCATCGCACAAATGAAACCTAATAAAGCTGCTGGTTTGGATGACATACGGACCGAACAGATTCAACATTTTGGGGACAACACCATAAATTGGATTACACACTTATTGAATCATTGTGTCTCTACCCTACAACTACCCAAGATTTGGAGGAAAGCCCATATAGTAGCCCTACTTAAACCTGGAAAAGATCCATCTGAAGCTAAGAATTTCAGACCAGTATCACTCCTATGTCATCTTTTTAAGATCTTTGAGCGGGTTGTCTTGAATCGGATCTCTAAACACATTGATGATTCACTTATCCCACAACAAGCCGGTTTTAGACCAGGGAAAGGTTGTTGCGGTCAAATTCTCAACTTAACCCAGCACATAGAGGATGGATTTGAAAGAGGAGACGTGACCGGGGTAGCATTCATTGATCTTAGTTCAGCTTATGATACCGTCAATCATAAGCTCCTCACTCACAAGGTTTACAAGATGACCAAAGATTTCCAATTCACCAAGATCATCCAATGTATGCTTCGGAATCGCCGCTTCTTTGTCACACTTGGTAATAAGAAAAGCCGATGGAGACCTCAGAAAAATGGTTTGGCCCAAGGTAGCGTATTAGCCCCAATACTTTACAACATTTACACTAATGACCAACCCATCCATCCGGGAAACAAAAGATTCATCTATGCAGACGATACTGCTGAAACTGCCCAAGCCAAATCCTTTGAAGAAGTCGAAGCTAAATTGGAAAGTTCCTTAGAAGTACTGGGAAATTATTATAAAGACAATCATCTGAAACCTAACCCCAGCAAAACTCAGCTTTGTGCATTCCATCTGAAAAATAACAAGTCAAATAGGAAACTCGTAGTCAAGTGGCAAGGTCAATATCTAACTCATAGCGACTCCCCTAAATATCTTGGAGTGACACTAGATCGTACACTAACATACCGATCACACTGCCAGAACACTAAACAGAAAGTCTCAGCCAGGAACAACATTATTCGGAGACTGACAAACACAAGATGGGGTGCACAGCCTCATACATTACGTACTTCTGCCCTAGCTCTTAGTGTCTCGGCGGCGGAATATGCCGCGCCTGTTTGGCAACATTCAACTCATGCGAAGCACGTTGATGTGGCAATGAATAACATGGCTCGAATTGTGTCCGGATGCCTAAAACCTACTGCAACAGATAATCTGTATCCAATAATCGGCATTGCTCCACCTAAGGTACGCCGAAAAGTAGCAGGAGAAATCGAGCGTGAGAAACAGTTGAACGACCATCGTCACCCAATGTACGGCTACAACCCAGGAGAAACACGCCTTAAGTCAAGAAAGAGTTTTATCCACACTAACAACCAGATAGATACATCTCCTGTGGAAAGAAGATTAAATTTATGGAAAGAGAAAGTGCCCAATCCTATCATTGAACATAGAGAAGAAATGACAACAGATGGAATGATGCCCTACAACATATGGAAAACGATCAACAGACTCAGAACTCGAGTATCACGATGTAAGGTCAACTTGTTAAAATGGGGATACATCAGCCAAGAGGAGTTATGTGACTGCGGAGAACAACAATCTGAGGATCATCTACTCATATGCAGAAATATGGAGACGCAGTGCACAAGAGAGGATCTCCGAATATGCAATGATGCTGCTGTTCAAGTTGCAAAGTACTGGCAATTCAAGATTTGAATGGTAGATGAGATGCCGAACACGGCAAGTAAGTAAGTAAGTTACCCACATTACTATCATCCACCCTGGGGGATGCCTGGACTGGCCAGCATCACGAGGGTTCAAATAAAAATGGTCACCCATCCAAGTTCTATCCTCGCTGGCCGTTGCTTAATTTCAATGATAGAACAAGAACTGAAGTATTCAATGTGCCATCGACGCTGCCTCTCTAGAGCAAAGGTTATTCTGCTTTACCAAAGTTCTCGTAAGAATCTCTTCTTTTTTTTAAAAAAGATGAGTGTTTCACAGCCGTTTTTATTTCGTAGCCATGAAACAGGAGGTACTGTAAACGCTTGTGGTCTGTGTTGTAGCCTGTCCAACCCGTAGATGTCTCCCCTCTGATGGCCGAGAAGTGACACAATACTTCCCAATCGGGTGCTGGGTCAACACGAGTGTACCGGAAGGTATCTCGTAACCAAATTTTTGCACGGGGATCGAACCCGGGACCTTCCGCATGGCAAGCGAGTGCTTAATCACCGATTTATGTATATAATCTCTGCAGTTAAGCAACTTCTAGCAAGGTTAGGACTTGGTGGGTGATCACTCTCATTCAAACCGTGTTGATGCTGCAAGTTTCCGGCCCAACCTAGGCTGCCTGAGTTTACTTTGGGTAGCCACAACCTAGAGATAAAAAGATAGGAGTGCTACCTTTTTTTTAGCGTTCCTCAAAACATTTATTTACGATTTCAGTGGAGACAGACTGACAGACCCAAGTCTCGTCTACAGAGAGAGAAATAACTATTTAACTATTTGCTATAATTACCCTGTGGCTTATACCTCGCAACTCATTCAAAGCTACAAAACCGCTCAAGACGGCCTAGATTATTGGTTACCTTGAAGTTCATTCATTTCTCCCTAAGTACGGGAGTGATTAGGATTTAATCGATTCTTTACGATATTGGTTTTTTTCACAAAGCCTTTAATGACGGCTCCCAGGCCCGTAGGTTTGGACCACCTTCATGGTAAAGTAGTGTCTCTGTGGTCTGGAGATTATAGGATCGAAATCTAAATGGGGTGAAAATTTTCTTGTAGATGTCAGTTTGCTCATTTTTAATCAGCCCACACTAACAGATTTTAATTTTATTTTAAATTAAATTAACGGTATTAACACACCCATATATACCTACCAAATTGGTTGTAAAAAACAAATATAAAAAAAAATACATTACAAGAAAAATACATTAAAAACTTAATGAAAAAAAAAATCTCATGATCATTATATGGATGGCATTGTCACTAACGGACCAATTTCATTGTGCATACAGACAGTTGTCCATTAGCAAATATGGAACTGGGCTCAAGATTTTATATACCAAGTCCGTGAATCATTATGAATAGGGTCCAAATATTGGTCCATTTTAAGAGGGTTAAATTCCATTTTTTCTGTTTTTCGAACCCGAGCATACTGCTCACCGGTTGAGTGCTCTATAGTACTCTATACCACTCCACCACCCACACCGGATCTGAGTCTATTAAGTACAAAGTAGAGTTTGAATAGGTGACCTTTATCTTAATGGGTCTAATAAGTAACAAGACTAATACCTAAGTGTTGGAGATCCCGTTATCAACTAAAAAATAAATGTAATAGTTTTTAATTGAAAGGTTGTATCATCTGTATAGTTGGAGCTTGAATTTATACATGGACCACTACTATAGTAGATCGTACATATTATGCTGTTGTAAAAAATGGAGGGTAATTTTTTGTATAGGGTGAACCAGCTAGCTTTTTTGTATGGTGGTCAAGAGGTTAAGGCGATAGTCTGGAAATTGTTCACCACGGGTTTACAGGATGTCTTTTCTTACGTCAACCCTTGAACCCTTATATATTCATAATATGAGACTAGGTGTTTTTGTCATCGACACTAATTCATAGTCACAAGAATATTTTTTTTTTGACTTGTCTATATCATATACTTTAAAAGATTTAGAGAGCAGTATAAGACTAGTTTCGTCTTTATTTGGACTCATCGGTTAGACATAGCTCTCATTAGGGAAACAATTTATTCCCTTGAGCCCTTGTTGTTTACCCGGGCTTGGTACCGACTAGGAAATATGCTGTCTCAGCAAATCCTGATATCGAGGCGAAGTCAATAGACAAAATTCAGATCACAAGTTTGAGTCAGAACTTACATACGTAAATCTCAATCCCGAAATTTACACTTAAGTACACAGAGGAATAAAACTGTCCCGGTAGCTCAGTGGTGAAGGTGTCTGACTGGTAATCCAGAAGTCGCGGGGTTCAAAACCCAGCCGCGGGACATGACAAGTTATCCTCCCATTTGGGATTTTGACCACATAATAATACGTCTTGGGCTAACTGCTGGAATAATGGGACTCAATAGTCCTAATCGGGCAGTATAAACAAGACGATATAATTATTATTAATTTCGCCCCAAGTATTTTACGAACTTTCAGGAGAACTTACTCAGAAAACTCAAAGAGGAGTGACACGCAGTATAGCGTCTACCATACAAAGAAGCACAAGATTCACACTCCATTAGAACAAATTAAACAATAAATAAGAGCATGTTAAACACAGTGACAAGATAGTGTGGCCAACAAAGAAAGAGGAGATGGTGCGATTGATTCGGCAGAGAAGTGAGATCTTCAAAAGAATTGGACCGACTTTTGTGTTTTGCTGGCCCATATTGATTTTGATGGTGAAGAACTGCAGAGTTGATAATCTTGAAAAGTTCTAAACACTTCAAGTTTTAAGACCATCGAGTAAAATGCTAAATCAAGATGTTTATTAGGTGGTGATGAAGAACAAAAACAAGAACGGAAAACAAGATGATGTCTCATGGTGACATTTCTCAGAGTGGCTTGTCCCTTATTTCAAACATTTTTGAATTTCAAAGCTAGTTGCATCCTTGATTATGAATAGTCCTCATCCTCAGTCCAAAACCGTCCACGGTAGAGGCCTCAATAATTTCCTTCCTAGTGTCTCCCGGAACATTCAATAATTTATTATCAATCGGGAATTCTACAGGTCATGCAATTAAAATACCTACCATGTCAAATCCTATGGGACATAAAACAGTTGATACCTACACTGAGACAGAAGAAATAATAATAAAACATTCTGATCTCATTTTAGCCTAGGAAAGAAAACTCTAAAGATCCTCGTCATTTCAAGGATAGCTTCATTCGCATGGGGTAGTACTTTGATAGTCACAACCCAACCGACAAAGTCGGAGGGGTACAAATCAATCCGAACGTATTTGGTTTAACCTTCTGTGAAAAGACCTATTTAACTTCTCTTTTGTTGCCTAAACCAATCTCTCCTGGGATTAGACTAGTTACGTCTGTGGCGCCACTGAGCGTACCTTCGTCAAAAAATATATCAAAATTTAATTTAGATTTCAGAGTTAATTAAAAAAGCATTATAATGTCTTCTACACGGACGATGTGTAGCTTTTTCGGTTTTTCTCAGTCAGGTACGTTCAATTTGGCAAAGCCGGAGCGGGAATCTATCTAGTCCACTTATTGTATCGGTTGTAAACCTTCTAGTTAATTAGTTTTCTCTGTTTTGTTTCAGTTTTAATTATTGTGCCATGCCTCTTGACAGGCCCGGATAGGAAAGTGGTACACCGCAAAGGAAACTTTGTAGGTTTTTTGTTTATTTCAAGAAGTATGTTTATGGGGATGCTAAATTTATGGGCCTTCAAGACTGCCAGCGTTGGGAGGTTTTTTGATTTCTGATGAGCGTTTCCTTTGAGAGAACTTTACGCAATTCGTTTGATTTAGTTTCATATGCATGTGGGTTATGGAACTTATGGAGCCTCTTGTATTTCAATACATTTTCTAAAGAAATTAAATAATAAAATTCTGGTTCAAAAACAATGTTCAAGTTTAACAATGTTTTAATGAGTTTCTCCGATTTAGGACTTCCATATCATTATGTGAAAACTACTAGGCTTAGAAAATTAAAAGTTTTGAACTTTTGTTTATATCTTATCAGTGATCACTCAGCTGTTGTTTGGTTTGTGCAAGTGCTTGTAAAAATCAATTATTTAGTGTTCTTCATGATCAACTTTAAGGCCAAGTCCACTTGTCATCGATTGTGTTGATGCTGGTCTCCTCTTCATTTCATCATTAACAATCTCCGGACTTCCTGTTTAGGTGAGAGTCTCCGTGTGAGACTGATAGTATCCCCGTCAGTAGTTTCCCAGCCAAACATACCAGGGAATCCCTCTTCAGACATCTGATTCAATGATGTTCAAAGGGAATTTGATCGAGTTGGAGAATGATTAATGAATTCGGCGTTGGCAGGTGTTGATGGATAGTACCATTGAGAATCTTAAGATTGCAGAACAATTAGACCAGTAACAATTAGTCCACACCAGCCCACATGGTGGAGGCTCATGTTGCGGCAGTGGAAGCTCCAGTGATCATTAGGGCTGACAAATTGGACTGGGGTAATATTAATGATGTTCTCTGTGTACCTGAAGATATTGAAGATGAACTAAGACTTGATGATTCCTATTATTTTTTGAAGATTATGTTATAGTCAAATGGTAAATATGAAGTACACGTAATGTATTTACTAGTATTAAATACAATTAGATAAGTAGTCTATATAATTATAGACTTTTTCACTGGGGATCCCTCTTTTTTCAGTGAAAAAAATTCAGTAATCAAAAAATATTGAATTGCAAATATCACAAACAATTGTAAAATCATGTTAACGCAATTCCTCAGCATGCTTCACGTTGCTTAACTTCAGTAGTAAGATATAGTCTGATCATTGATGACTGGTCGGACATTGCTGAGACTGATAGAAATATCTTCTTCTTCTTCTGACATCCTTCAATATTCCAACTCCAGTCGTCTCCATGAATCCATACGATTGCCTGTGAAGCTTTTAACCTCATATTACTCTATGTACTTCTGTTTTAACCCATTATTTGCTACTAATCATACAGTTCCAAGTAGGTACCAATTTTATCTTCGCTCTTTCAAGATTGTCACCTTTTTTTCGTCGATCTCTTTGATTAGATTTTTTTTCTCAAAGAAATTCTAGAATATCGGTATTCTCGACAAATACATCCATCTGAAGGTCCATCGGATGGTCAAACGTTTGTAATAAATGTTAACACTTTTCATTGTGTTGAATAATATTAGTACCGATTCAATGCATTCTGTTAACAATAATTCTCCTGTGGTTCACAAGGTCTTTCGAACCATTTGCTTCGTTGCTGTGTTTCGTTTCGTTGTTTTTTTTTTTCGTTCGTTCGTTTCGTTCGAACCATTCAAGATCGAAACACAGTGTTTAAATTACAACAACAACAACAATAATTGTTGTAGTTTTCATATTTTCTTCGTCTCTTAATTCCGCCCTTTATGTTATCAGATCCGGTACCAGAACCACGTAGGGGGCTAACCAGTTCGGCACCATTATCACTTCTGTTTGTTCTGGCGTTTATCAATTAGTGGAACCCGGCCATGGTTTTGCTGAGTCAGCGTCTAATAGGAACATCTCCTCAAACTCCCTGTAGTACAGGGTGTTTCAGAAAAATAGGATTATAATCTTGCTGGATCATAATTCCAGTAGCTGAGCAGTTGATGCACTGCTGTCTCTTTAAAGTCTCTTACTGGTGTCTTTTGTAAAGGCATAGTATCGTTTAATTCGTTTACAATCTGGTCAAAAAGCATAGCAATCCTTAATATAAAGAGCTTCCAAATGGAAATTCTAATTTTTCCAAACATCCTTGACACTATATTTGTTTCTGAGTGACTGGCTTCTTCTATTCTATCTTTGTTTGGCTTTTTTTTTAGAAGAAAAATTATGGAAAAAACAAGTTGGGCCAAAATGAGGAGTTAATTACATGCAAAAAATTCACAAGGTTCCAAATTTTACGTTAATATCCTATAGCTCACAATAATAGTCTTCTCATGTTTAATGCAGTGCCGGATTACCCATATGGCGGATTTGGCAGATGCCAAGGGCCCCGCGCTTTAGGGGGCCCCGCGCTTGAGCAGCTTACACTAGATATTATGAGTTTTTTAAAAAGCTTGCACTAGGTATTATGAGTTTTTTAAAAGATTACACTAGGTATTTTTGGACAATGAGTTAGAAGAAGAAGAAAAAAAAGGGAAAAAAATACACACTCACAGCAATGTACATAATTGAAAGAAAAGCGCGGGGACCCCTATTACTATCTACTCCTCGAATCAACCACATAGACACTAGCGGATTACCTACTCCAATTGTGGATTTGGTAGATGCCAAGTTCCCCGCAGTTTTGGAGATTCCGCGTTTCGGGCAGCTTACACAAATTATAAGTGTTTTTGAATGACCTTCAAGTCGGTTTTTCTAGATTTTAATATTAAATAAAATCATAGCTAGTTGAGCGAAATATTAAAATAAAAACCAAAGGGGCCCCCTTAAAATGGACCACGTATATGAAAATAGGTAGATCTTTATACCTCTTGCCTGCGGCTCTTTATATAATATAGAAATGTTATTATAATTACTCGTACTTGAAAAGAATAATATTGACGGACCTGATTATAGACTTCAGTAATCTCTCCCATCAAACCCATAGAATGTTTTCTCAGCGCTCAGTGATCGGCTTTATCGACATCTTAACCAATGATCTTCATTATAGTCGCCTGCGACGTTTTTAATGTTTTTTTCAAGATATTTTTTTTGTATCTATTTTCCGAGTACTTTACATCATAACTTTGCAAAAATTTCGCTTGCGGCGCCGTCAAATTTACTTAGGTATCATGATGTTTTGGATTGTTTTTCACGACGTGCAATTCAAGTATGTGTATCTGTATACGTACCAATAAAAGAAAAAAAGTCTTTAGGCATTTTCGAAATGCCTTTTGATAGTTTGTAATTATTTTGGGCAGTGACCTCTTAAAAAAGTAGCATTCAATACTAGCAATAAAATCTCCACAGTAATCGATGATCTACTTTCTACACATCTTATGCAATGACTACACATATTCTTCTCATAATGTATATTTAGATATTTCTACTATTATTCGGAAAAAAAATTTGCCTTCTGTGTTATAAACATCGTTTTGGATACTATTATGGATTAGTGCCCAGGACATTTTTGGCTGCGGTTTCAAGGTTCTAAAAATAGTATTTTAGAAAAAAATTAGTTCAATTTTGGGGCCCCGCGCCTTGAAAATGCCAAGGGCCCCGCGCAGCCTTAATCCGGCACTGGTTTAATGGTAATAGAACAGTTACAGTACAGAGTTAGTTTGATTATTAAGTTGTTTGTTTTTGCCACTTCTCTCTGCTTTGTATTTCAAAGAAAAACAAACGTTAGTGGATATGACAAAACTACAGTAAATTGATTCCATCCAACTTGAATTTGAATGTGTTGTAGTGGATGTGACAAAATCACAAATTCACACAACTGTTACGAAACTTCTGAGTTGCTCAATCGTCAAGTCTGTTTAGCCTAGATGGCGGTGGTTCGAGTCTGAAACATTACAAATGTTATTAAGTTTAATCTGAGTTAAAAATTAGGACTTTTGTCTGAGTAACTTAACCTAGCTCTTGGCTGTACTAATATTTCCTTTTATTTTTACACTGTCTAATTCCTACTATAACCTCTCGGATTTTTCTTTCCTCTTAGTACTTTACCTCGTGTTCCAGACTATTCTCATTCGTGTACCTACATTTGCCATTTCATTTCTCTTGGTTCTTTATTAAACTTAGTTTTCAGTTGCTCTTATTTCTACTATTTCCTGTGGTTTCTTCTCCATCTTTCTTCTTCCAGTATGATGTGAGTTGAAATTTTGTGAGTAATCCAGGGATTCCAAAGTTTTGCAGACAAATTCTTCTCGGTGCAATCTATCGAGGAGGTATAACGTTAGGTAATCAAAGTGTTGAATCACAACAGCGATGTCCGAATTACCTATACTTAAACTATTTAACTGCAATTTTTCATACTTTAGACTCGAATCACGATCCTCCAGGTGACGAGTCCACTGCCTTAACAATCAGGATAGGTACATGAAAAATAATTGTATACAGAGACTTCAATAGTGTATGAAGAAGCTTCTCAAAGACCTTTTTTTGTACAGTACATTACAGCCGTTTTCCTTGATGGAAAACTTAATAATGTAATGGGGAAAAATTCAGTAAGCACAAAGTTTGAAGGGTCGCCCATTCACTTGTTAGTTAAATGTCGAACATATTGAAAGATGATTGTAACTTATCGGGTCCGGATATCCTATACTATGGCTTGATGTTTACTATTAGCAGCATCCTCTCAATCCGGAAAGTTTCGGGCCTATACATTTCTGTAAATCCATATATTTTGTGGCTCATGTCACTGCTTTTGATTGTTTCTAACTCTGTCCAATGTGTAGGACCTACAGTCCTGAGCCACCCGGCTTCCTGTGATGAAAGCTCCTCATAATATTACTCCATTTCCATTAGGATTATTGCTTTCTCAATGTGTGCTGTCCTCAGGGTACAAAATGTTTTCCATACAAAGATTTTCTTCCCCGTTACTTCCTCAAAAGTACATCCAATAATGAAGAGTGAAGCACAAGGTTTTTGCTATACCTACATAGTTAGGTAGTTATTTTTTTATTAAAAAAAAATATAACAATATTCTTTCAAGTTGATAGCGATTGGGAGATAAGGAATGACCCTGGACTACAGGAATACTGCATTGGTTTCCCCTCCTGAATGCCAAAGATAGAGGAAGGTCTTGACAGAACTACATTTTTGCACCACATAATTTGATTTCTAGATAAGAGATTTTCAAGAGTAAGCACTGTGCTATTTCATCTTCATCGAGCAGTGCTTTCCCCCAACAAGAAAACGAGACAGCTGTGCGCCTGGGGAGGTGATTTAATAGACTTTTATTGCTTCCGGATTTTCCGGTCTTTTATGCACGGCCTTTATACCATATAATGCTTTATAGCATATATGTAATGTTTTTTAAGCATATAATGCTCTTTTTAATGTTTCGTCCATCACTTTCGTGATTTCCTTGTTTATGTTTTTGGTCTCTTGTATTATTTTTTGGAGTAAGTAAAATGTTGATTCAGTTTTTTTTTCTTTAAAAGGAGAACTTATCAGAAATGAAGGGTGAATTGTTGATGTCATAGTTATTGGTGAGTGTGATATGAAATGTTCAGCAAAAAATTATCTTTTGTGATTAACCCCAGAATGACCATGTCTTTCTAATCTCTAAAGCTCCACAGAACTGATATTTAGGGTAAAACTTTAAAAAACAGAAGCAACATGGGTAAAGTATGTAGTTAAGATTACAACTGTAGCACAATACATAGTGGAAAAAGTTGCAGAAATGTATGTAAGAGATGAGTTAGAGAAGATAAAATAAAAACAAGAGATAGATGAATTTGGAGACAAGAAATTCGAGCAAGAAGAAAAAGAAAATGGAGGAAGAGGGGAGAGAGAGGTGAAGAGGAAAAAGCAAAGAGGAAAAAACTTTTTCAAAGGGAAAAACTTGAGATAATTCTGAGAAGATAGGGAGAGAGGAGGAAGGGAGGGGGAAGTAAGGGGGGGGTGGGGGAGGGGTGGGAGAATAGTGAGTACGGTTAGAGAATAAAAAGGGAAATAGAAAATTTGTGAGTTTCGACTCCGCCCACTTTGAGTTTTGTGTAAAATGTAAAAATATAAATACTCAACAACTGAACATGTTACTTTGTGCTGAGCTACATACAGGTTGTAACATGTTACTTTGTGCTGAGCTACATACAGGTTGTAACAAGTTATTTTTTGTGCTGAGCTACGTACAGGATGTAACATGTTACTTTGTGCTGAGCTACATACAGGATGTAACATGTTATTTTGTGCTGAGCTACATACAGGATGTAACATATTACTTTGTGCTGAGCTATATGTATAACTGTATAATATGTTTTTCAGTATCCGACTTTATATTATAAAATCGGATTTCTCAACGTGCGTTAAAATTCAAATAACTTTTCAGTGCTTTTACGAGAAAATGAGGGAAAACGACTTATAAAGATTTATAAGAGTACTCGTAATTACTTGATTAAATAAGGAAAGTAAGAAATAGATATCGTATTTGTGTTAATCGTGATGTTACAACAACTCAACTTTGCTTTACTAAATAGGTATTTGCTTAGTTTGGGACTTAAACTACCGACCTCCGATTATAAGTCCGCCGCCTTAACAATCAAGCTACTTAGGTCGGTTGGTTAAATTATTTAACAACATACCTAAAACTAACAGAAAATTCTTTCGTATCGAAGGATCGAAACCCCATACTCCTTGTTCTAAGGACAGTGCACTGCCACATGGAAGAGTGTATAAAGTGAAGTACTAATAGCTAATATTGTTACTATTGGACCCACTTTTGTCCTGTCAATTTTTCAAGACATGCCAAAGATGGAGAAAAAAATGTTTTAACGACCGGCGCTTGGTTTGTTATATTGTCATTTAAGTTTCAGACAACAATGTCAGGTATTAAATCATGTTGGGACGTAACGTAAATAACATACATACATAGGTAATCTTATTGTGTGAGCTTACTTGTTTTTTTATGTAGCTTTATAACTCTGGAATCGAACACTAAATCAGCGGCACAAAATAAGATTATTATTATAGAACATTTCTTACATACTTTTTTTCTCAAATATAGATCATATAATAGCTCCATCAAACCCTAATCTCTGTACTTGATATTTCTCACCCGACGCCGACGTAAACCTTCTCAGATCAGAAGCACGTCTAATTGGCCAAAGGGTTAGAGATTCTCTTTCTGAGCAAAAGGAAAATCTTTGGTTTCTGTGCGGCTATTTTATAAAGAGTCCAAATATCTGTTCTATAATCATGGTTTAATACTTTGTAGTCACCTGCATTTGTAGACTACAAGATTGACGGACACCAGTGTCTTTTCTAATGACAGAAGTCCATGGTGGTGCCAGAAAAAAAATCACAAAAACAAGAAAAGAAAGACAGAAAAACTCATTTGTAATTAGTGCTGTCTGGAATTGTTTAATTTCTTTCTTATGTTTGTGTTAGACATAATAATAGGCCTTATCAATCCTGTTACTTACTGTTTCAACTCTACTCTACTATATCATTTAATTTCCTTATACTAATAACAAGGAAAGTATTTTTTCTTTTGCTTAGAGTGCTTTGACGTACAAATATGAGGTATGTGGCAAATTATTTCACTGAGAGAGAGAAGAGAGAGAGAGAGGAGAGAGAGAGAGAGAGAGAGAGAGAAGAGTAGAAGAAGAAAAAGAAAAAGTAATTGGTCAGCTTTTTTCTCTGGTTCCTATGAAATAATCATTGTTGTCTCTTATTTATGAAGGTATGAATCAGTTATCAGTCAAAACAGAAAAACTGGGAGTAAGTAGATTGGATCTATATGTATGTAGGGATTGTAGGGTATGTTTAGAGCTTCATCACGCCACAAATAAGCAGCGTGAATCAAAGATGAGATGACATTAAAAGGACACAACGAACATGAAAAACAAACAAACAACAATTATTGGAACTGACAACTCATAATCTGTCCAAAAATCTGTTCCATATTACAAAACCTCTCCTTTACTGCCGCAAAGTATCACCCTCATTCTAAGCTTTCACATTGTTCGCTCCCGCGAAGCATTTTGGCTTTTCTCTGAAAAGCTAGCAATTAGAAAACAAACCCTCGGCGGCTAGTATTCATAATACATACATTAGTCACCGTGGTGGAGTGGAGTGGCGTACTGGGCTTGCATGCAAGGTGACCTGGCTGCGATCCCTAGCAGGGTAGAAATTTTCTGCTCTGTATACTTGGATGTCCGGGGTCCCCTCATACCTCCTTAATAAAAAAGAGTAGCTATTTGAATTTAAAATTACCAGTGGCAACATTATGAGAATATGGATATTGAAAATAGATTAATCTGGAGATTCGTAATAATAATAATAACACTCTTTAGTGGAAGGTAACCACTACGAGGTTAATGGACAAAGCATTTTCTACCACCTAACCCTCAGATTCTTATTATTATGTGGTTACAAACTCAAATTAATGAGGAAAAATTCATACATTGGGTGGGATTCGAAACAACGGACCCCCACGCTACCTCGTTTACCAGACTAGCGCGTCAACCACTTGACTACCAGTGCACCTTTTTATTCGTGACGCTGAGCTACCCACTACATTGTGACATGATGAAACCAATAGACCTACCTACCTAACCTACCCTTTGCGTCTAGGCACAGAAAAGGTAATTTTTATTTTTGTAACTGGACAAACTATAATTAAATTAGTATGAGAGTTTTCCAAATGTCATTCTGTCTGGATTTCCAGAATGTCATTGTCATCACCTCATGCCTCATAACAGTCATTACCCATGCTTCTTTCTGAGCATTGCACGCCATTCTTTCGCCTGATACATATCACACTCTTTGTTTAGAGGAACTAATATAATTTGCAAGTCACAGTACAAACAGAAGTAATACACCCACCTCAGTAGCTCCATCGGTTAGGTCAACATCGCGATTATTACAAACTTGATAAAAAAAAGTCAGAATTGTAGACTTACTGTCTACTGTCTCACACAGCAAACAAAAAAATGTTGGAATAACCTATAGGTATAGATAATAATAATAATACTCTTTAGTGGAAGGTAACCACCAGACGAAGTTAATGCTCAAAGCAGTTTCTACCACCTAACCCTCAGAGTCTTATTATTATGTGGTAACAAACTCAAACTAATGAGGAAACAATTCATGCACTGGGTGGGATTCGAGCCAACGGACTAGACTAGTGCGTTAATCACTTGACTACCAGTGCACGTAGATGACCACAAGGACAACATATATCTAAATGGATGGCCTCAATTTTTTCTGAATTTTTGCATAATGTCTTATTACCTAATTATAAAATAACATTAAAACCAGGCGCGGCCGGTGCTAAGGAGCTGCGGAACTACAGCACCCCCAGACAGAAAAGAAAAAGGGAGGATTTTCTCAAGTCCTAGCTCGTACACAATGAAAATTATGACACATTTATAGAATAATTAATAATAATTATGATGGCAAACAAACTGAAACTCTTTAAATACTGAAAGAGCGATTCTATAAATCCCATTTTAGTCCGGTTTAGGTTGCAGCACCCTCAACAACAACAAAAAATCCACCGAGTCTACTGACCGTGCCTGGTAACAACAAAGATAAGCGAGCCCTCAAGTAGGACTATGGTGCTCTGTGGTTGGTTGAAACTCCTACTTGAAGTCGTTCAGGTTATTGGAGAGACTTGGCTTAGGTCTTAGAGTTTAGTATTACCTAGTTGATAAGTTTTTCACGTTTTGTCCATTATCCTTTAAATTTAATATCAGTGTTAATTTTATTTTTGTTAGGGACACTGTTTAAATGGGTTAACCCCGTAAATTAGATAAATAAATTAATTAATCTTTGTTGTAATCCTATATTCTATAATTCCACCAAAGTCGAAAAACTTTGGAGCTCACTTTTAACTGAACTTATAAAATATGAATAAAGAACCTGTGTCTGAAATGAAAAACAAGAACTTTTTTTTATCAACTATCTACATACTTACCTACCATAGCTAGTACCTACACATTACATAAATATAACATACGACTAGGTATTAAAACTTTATGTTCAAAGGAATTAGAATAGTTTCGTCATGCATAATTGATGAAAAATTGACTTGTAAAACTTTTTATTCTCACTCTGCATTGAAAAGTAATTCCAATAATTTCTCGATATTCCCATACATCCGACCCTTCGTATAAAAAAGTTCGTCATTTTCTTGGAAAATGAAATATCACGAACCTAATTTCTGAGAACATTGAGAACAAGATAGTGAGCATTGCTCGGAACTTACCTATAGCTAATATAATATTAGTTTCGTAAGTAGAACAACAAAAAAAGTATCATATACACCTACGTCCTACACATGTAGTATTCAGAGGATAAATTAATAAATAAATAATAATATCGCCTTAATACAGCCTGATTAGAACTATTGAGTCCCACTATTCCAGCAAGTTATTATGTGGTCAAAATACCAAATGGGAGGGTAACCTGTCATGTCCCGGCTGGTTTTGAATCCCGACCTCTGGATTACCAATCAGACGCTTGACCACTGAGCTACCGGGACAGACTTAAGCTCATACCACTGCACTCTCAGTTCTCAAGTGGGAAAACAAGATCTGAGAGGAATAAAAATTAGTATTTCTTCCTCATAGGCAGAAGTGCACGTAAGGGCAGAGTAATAGCTATCCTCGGTAATGCTAACAATGCAATTTATAAAATTGCACAATTGTTCAGTGGTAATTGTCCTCGATTACAATGTGATTACAACTAACATGATCAGTCACCACAACAAGGGAACTATTTAATTAATAAGATGGCCTCGCGGAAAACTTCTTCACTATCATGAGAGTCCTCGTTGAGAATTAGATACTCGTATTATACAGGTGTACTGCATTACTGTACCATGTACCTACATAGTGTACCATGTATCTACTTACTGTACCATGTATACTACTCCAGTACTATGTACCTACTTCAGTAATTATGTACCCTACTAATGTAACTATTACCTACTACTGTACAATCGTTTATTCCGCAAGGTAAGATGGAAAAAGCAGTTGTAACTAGCAATTGGGCTACACTGGGGGTAGTGATAGTCTTTTCACCCAAACTTAATATGGAAAAGATTGTTCGTTGAACCACAGATTTTTATATGGCCCAATATCTACAATAGACAATCATACATTTCTCATCAATAACTGAGGAAGCTACATCCGGCGTGGCGTGAACATGGATTGGTGACCGTTCTGGTTTTGCATCAATCCCCGTTAATTCCCGTCCCACTAAGACTGGGTGAGGTTAATTTGTGTAGCTGGGTTGTTTGCTCAGGGAATGGTGGCTAAAATCTCCGTCGTAATTACAATCATGTTGTTGTTGTTGTTGTTGAAAACAACGTTAAACCCAAGTGAACAAACAAACAAGATGGAAATATGCCTGACTGTCAGCGTGCACAAATGATTTCAGTAGTTTTAACTTATCAAATATGATACCATGGACTACTTGGAGTTCAGTGGTTCGAGTCCCAAGCATGGCGTATTTTTAGTAAGGCGGGAGGCTGGTTGGAATAATGAGACATGAGTTTTGTGATAAACTAAATTATTTATGATAACCTAACCTATCATAACAGCAGTCAACGATATTTCTTATACATATTATTTGAAACATATTTTTTTTCAAATGTCACAAATTTTTTCAAACCTAATCGATCGAGTTACTGAGAGTAAGTATAAGTAGTGAGTATTTATTTAGACTGTCAGCGCAAGACAGGTAGTCCCATTATCCCAACAGTTTAACAAAGCACCTCTTTATGAGAATGGTTAAAAAAAATTAACATCAACAACAACAGTTTGCAAAAACGAATATGCCTAAAATAGAGCACATTTTGACAAACATTCCTTGTGTAATTATTTTACACTCCTGGAATACAGCTGGAAAGGAAGAATAGAAATCTAGAATGACGTATTCACTATTGAATAAGATACATTTCTAACAAGAGAAGATATGAGATACATTTCTAACAAGAGAAGATATGAATACATTTCTAACAAGAGAAGATGAGACAGCATCCTATGCGATGTATTCTAAAATAAAACGCCACAGAGAGTAATTCCTTGACACAACCCCATGTATACTTTAGGGGCGTGTCGGGGAAAATGAGTGAGGGAGAAAAGGAGGGAGGGGGTGAGTGGGAAAGAAAGGAAAAGTACGCAAGTGAAATGTTAAACAGCAACTTGAAGATTAATGTCTCCTCAAGAAAAGAGAGAGAGAGCATACGAGAGAAAGAGAGAAGGAGAGAGAAGAGAGACAACAGAGAGAAGAAAGAGAGAGAGAAAGAACATACAGAGAGAAAGAAGAAGAGAAGAAAGAAAGACAGAGAGAAAGAAGGAGAGAGAGAGAGACAGACAGAGAGAAAGAGAGAGAGAAGAACCTAATGAAAATAGAGCATAAAGAGAGAAGGGGGATAAGTAAGAGAGAGAGGGGGAAGAGGAGAAAAAAATAAGAATATACCAAAAAAAAATGAAAAGGAAAGAGAGAAGGATAAAGACAGCAACGATCCAGATGACAATGATGATACCCACCAGTATTTATACATAACTGTGCAGAACATATTATATATATTTTTAATAACAGTTTCAGTCCATTCTTAGTCAATAAAAAAATCTCTTCCAATAATTTTCCACTGGGACAGAGTACCCAAAATTGATGAAGCATTCCCTCGTTGAATAGCGAGAGAAAAGCCATTGTTTCAAGTACATTTTTTCCTTTGACTGTTCACATTTTTCGGTACACACCAGTTTTATATATGATAAGCAAATTTGGAATACTTTTTTTGTCGTTGTCTCCGGTTGAAGAGAGCTTTTCGCACCGCAAGCACTTTACACTGAGCAATTCGTGCTCTGGAAGTCTGGACTATGATAATGACTGAATTAAGTAAGTACTCTATTGAAGTACTCTCCTGAGCGTTTAGTACTGAAAGTACTACCCGCCATATTTCGCCATCGTCCATTCCGAATCCATTACCCACTCGTAATTTGCGATGGAATCAGGATTTCACGAGGACTTAATTGAGCCATAATCGAGACTTAATCATCGACTTCTTATCTGTGCCATGTCCAGGCTGTAAAAATAAACAGTACATCCGCGTTGGACTCAAGCTTTAATGTTTATTAAACAGGTAGTGGAGAATTGCTATGGTTCTTCAAGTTCTTTTTATGATGATTGACTTTTTTCGCTTTCAACAAGCTTCGAGTTCACCACATATTCAGTTTTAAATCGACTCATAAACACATGGCTATTACTCGTAAACACAAGTTATGACAATTACTATTATTAATCTATGAACTTCTTTAGCTGTTATTCATTAAACAAAAGTACGGCTAACTATGAACAGGTTATAGACGGGTGAAATCCCAAATGGAATAGGTTGCGGGCAGATTTAAAAACCATTTGGAAGAGAATGCCCTAAGCATTAGCACCGCCTTATCTCTCTCTCAATCTCTCTCTCTCTCTCTCTCTCTCTCTCTCTCTCTCTCTCTCTTCACTCCCTTATCTCTCTTTATCTTTACTTTTCCTGATTCCTCTTCTATCTCCCTCTTCATCTCCTTCACCTTTCTCTCTTTTCTCCCACTAAATCCCCCCCCTAAATTCCCCCTATTACCCGCCTTCTCTCTCTCTTCACTCCCCCTACATCCTTTTCTCTCATTCTCTTCACTTTCGCTGCTCCCTCTTCTATCTCCCTCCTCATCTCATTTACCTTTCTCTTTCTACTCGCCCTGAATTCCCCCCCTACTCTCCTATCATCCTCTCTCTCCTTTGATATTCAAATGCCTGGCATCAGGCATGACTGAACCGACAACCAGTCACGTGGGACTAACTCGGTAATGATACCGACTGAATTTAAGCTCATGTAAATAACAGGGACTATGTTATTACTGACAAAATAGTATATAGGTACTTATACTTTCATACATATTTACCAAATAAGTATCTAGTATAAGTACATAGCTTTGAGCTTTTGAATCCCTATTCCCTCCGAGCAAAATATCTAGAAAAGGATAATTTCAGAAGGAAGAAAGAGTTTTCTAAAGAAAGTTGGTTCTTGTTAAGCACTTACGAAGGATTTCAACTTGAGCTCAAGTTTATTTTATACCTATAGTTTAGACTTTGAAGATAAACCTACGTAAGAGAAATGTCAGAAGTTTTGAGAGAAGATAGGAAAAAGCAATACCTACCAGGTTAAAAAATCCCCTTTGTAATTTACATGTCTTTCCTCGTGTGAAAATCCTGAATAAAATGAGTGGGTATCTCACACCCAGAATATTGTAGCTGGCGTATCACATATAATCAGTATCAGTATAAACAGAAAAGTGAGAAGTTGTACCAGATGTACATGAATATCAGAACATACCTGGACAGCTGATGTTTCGAGCTTATTTGCTCTCATAAACTTTCAAATATTCTCTCTCATTGGTACACTTTAACTTAAGTGATGATTGTACCTGATTAGCTGACACAAATATCTTTTCTGAGTAATACGTCAAACGTGACAAAGTACGGTGAAACATATTGTGTAAAATCATACTAGTCTTCAAAAAAAGACATCATTTGAATATAATGCCCGACTTATAATGATGATACTTACTAATATAATTCACAAATGAAACGTTTCTCTAGGACCAAGATAAGAAATTGTTTCAATAAAATTACCAAAATAATTTTGAACATTTAGATAAATATACTTCGAGTTCTGGCAACATTGATGAAAAGAAGATTAAGAGAAGCATATTAAGATCCCTGAGTATCTCTCAAGTCCTCTTGTTTTTGTGGGCGGGGCATTTCATTAATCTGAATAATGTAATATTGTTACTGTGTGTTAAGTTCTGGAACTCTTGTATAGATATTTATATGTACGTATAGTTATACAGGTATATCTATCGGTACTACCAATTTGTTAGCCACTAAATAGGCCCCGGGGCCTAGGAGCCTCGTGGGAAATAGCCCGGGGGCCCTTCGAAGCCATTTGGGCCCTATTTTATTTATTTTCAACATAAAATCTGTACGATTCAATTCTAACTTTCAGAGTTATACCATATTGTGTTTATGTATTATGTACCTACGTTGTATGTTGTATGCTGTGTTTATGTATCCAACTGCCCAGTGTATTAATTCATTATTTATGAATCAATGAAGATCCTTCATTGTTCCTATACTATGCTCGTGTGGTATGACAGACATAAGGAAATCCCCTAATACCAATTATTAGTTGGGGTTAATGTTATTATTGTATGCTTTATTAGGTAAGACAAAAATAAATACAGTAAAATACAATGAAATTATAAAGAAAAAATAAATAGATTGAACAAAGAAACAAGAAAAAAAGAAAAAAAAGAAAGAAGCTTATGTCCTACCTAAAGGGCAGGGTTATTGCCTGTGGCAATCTCTTCCACCCAACCCTTGTTATCATCGTCTTTTGTGTTTCTCCTCTGGACTTTATGGAGGAGGACTCTACTTCTATGAAAAGGAAAGAAAAATCCATGCATTGGGTGGAATCAGAACTTACGACCTCCACAATCACACGCTTACCACACAACCACCAATAGAATTGTATATTAGATTTTTTTCGTTTGTTTAACGTCGCTTTCAACTGTATCATGGTCATATCCCGATGGCGGTTTTACCCTCCACTCGCTGACAACTTACAAACCAGCTACTCAAATTAACCTCACCTAGCCTGAGTGGGACCGAGAATAGCTAGCATCACGAGGGTTCGGATTTGAATTGCTCCATTCCTCCTGACCTCCAGATAGGTAACCAAGTCCTAATAGCTTCAATGGACGTTGCTTAACTTTAGTGACAGAATGAGAACTCGTGTATTCGTGCGTCATCTACGCTGGCTTTGAATATATTGATTATTAATTTTGACCTACCTACTCGTTTGTGTATTCACTTGCTATTTCCCGGCATTTTGTCCTATTTGAATAATTATTGGACCAGAAAATCACGATATCTTGAAAATAATGCTAGATATTTTAATTTTGATATTTTTCTAGGTAGTTTGACGGTGGTTTGTGGGGTTCAATTCTCATGAAAATTTCAATATCTGTTACCGTTTGGGCTGTGTTATTGAAAACAGACAACCCCTAAGAGACATAGTCAGCCAGTCAGACACGCACAGATTTGAGTTTTATACATAAATATAGAGAGATTTAAAAAGGAAAAATTAAAGCTTTGAGTTTGATTATTAATTAAACCTTAAAAGCTTCAATAGGTATACGAATCTAGGTAGGCAGTTTATTCTGTAGTCAATAGCCATGGACTTCGTACATTATAGAGTATAGATATAGACTCGTACATTATTGTGTATTCATAATATATCATACTGCTCATAGCTCCTCTTCCACCAGCATAACCTGAAGTAAGGTAAAGTTTGTGTTAATGTTTTCAATAATAATAAATTATGGCATGTTTTAGTCCTATAGGGAATGCACAGTACTCCCTCTACCCTTAATTCATTTTCATGCATTTTGTTTTACAAATGTGGAAGGAGAGAGAAGTTTTTGAAAATCCTTGTGTTTTTTATTTAAAACTCCAAGAAAAATAACTTTTCAGTCTTTTTTTCATAAATGTTTAATTTTTGATTGACATCATGTTAAGCACCGCTGATCTAGGCTAATAAATGGGTCCAATTTGATGTAAAATGGTCCAGTTCGAAACATTTTGTTCTTAATTATTTAAAATCTGACAGCAGACCTGAAAAGTTTTTCCTTAGGTGAGCTCTGAAGTGATCTTTGATCTGTTTGATCAACTAGTTAAGGTGTTTTCATCATTTTATTTTCTTTTGGAAGGACAATCTCTGCTTTATTAGGTAAATGTTAATCATCATCAATCAAAGTCATTGTAAATTTATTCAAAGCTTTGGACAGGAATTTTAAGAATTTGCAGCTTCTGCCAGCTTCTTCAACTGCTATGTACATGAGGGAGCAAGTCATATTTAATAATAAAAAACTTTAAAAACATCGTGTGATTTCTATCTTGAATAAAATAATGAAAATGAAACAACGTATCGGACATCAGAAGAAGCATCTATCACGGATTTTTTTTCCTTTTTAATTTTATTAATATTCAATGTGAATGACCCACCATAAAAAATCATGATATCTCCATGGATGGTTTTACCGGGTAACTTTTAGTGCCCCAGGGGACTTAAAATAACGCGCGCACTGAGGTAAATTCAATCCACATCACAATATTATGTCCTGTGTGACTTGCGTACAATTCTTCATTATTATTATCAATATTTCAATCTTCATTTTGAGGACAAAGTATAATATTTTTACAGTATACAATTAAAAAATAAACACAGGAAGTAAAAATGATAAAATAGTATGAAAAATAAATAAAGAAGAAAATAATACTAATGTCCTAAACGGAGGGGTTATTGCCAGTGGCAATCTCTTCCACCCAACGTGAACCACCGACCTCCAGGTTACAAGTCTACCGCCTTATGTATCAAGCTATACTCAAGTCGGCTCTTCCTAGAATCTCTAATATTAGATATCGTAAGTATATTTATAGGTAGATAACTTAAATATGTATAAAGTTAAGCAAAATTTACATACTGATAAACAACTTGTGTAAATTTTGCTGAAAAATATATCCAGACTATCTAGGAGTGAACACCAGAATGTAGAACATCAGTATCAGTAAGAATGCACACACGGACAGACACATTATTCTTTATACATTAGATAATGACCCTATGATGGATGCTACGACACACGATATTCCCCCATGGACAACACTTTAAGAGAGGTGATATATTGGACATTTAAGGCCGAGTTACTTATGAAATATTAGGTTTTAAATGTAAAATCGAAAGGGCTTTATGTAATTCACGTCCTATAAAGAAAATGATAAAAACATGCTTCCAGCAGTCTACATGCAAGCAATGTAGGAAAAGTGTAGGTGTTAGGGCTTCACTTTTTTTGCTATGAATGACCACTTATATCTACCTCCATGAGCGATTGCGTGCGCAATTGGTTGTCTCCAACTCGATGGAAAATCTCACGTCGGACTCTTCGTGAGGAAAGTTCTCTCTTACCTTAATCGACTCTTGACCAGCACACATCGCAACTATCCACCGTATCATCTTGCTCCGCTAGCCGCTTTCGCCAGGCCTGGCGACTTACCATCTTGATCAGCGGCCCCAGCGTAGAGCAGAAGAAGATTGACGAACGACAACCGTAAGCTCATTTTCAATTAACTATTGGAAAAGCCATCTGCTCTCCAATACATAAGTTGGTCATTCGAACCGAAATCGTAATTTGCCAGTTTTATGGGTCTATAGTTTAACTTAATCTTTGTACTTGCTTCTGGCCTCGTGTCTCGCGTTCGCACCATTAAGTCTTTCTCAAAGCAGTAGACAGTAATTAGCGTGAGTCAATGTTCTATCTGTAGCGTTTGTCATCTTCATTACCTATTTCACAATCATTTCATCTTAAAATCTTAAAATTTCAATCTAAGTGAAATATTACTCTTGATTGCCTACTTTCTATCTGGATTACTGGCATTGAAAATTGAGTAAAGTTGGGGTTTAATCAGTGTTTTAAAATCATAATCAAGTGAAAAAGAATTGCTTTTACCTTATTTTTATCTTATTAATACTCAATCTAGTACCCTTTGTAATAATCTTGTTATCTGATCCTGTGTCACAACTGTCAATTTACCTTACATTTGTGCATAATACTAAAGTATCATTATCTTCTAAAGTTTACTAGCCAAAGCTCAGTTTCCAAGATTTTTTTTGCATTCTGTGAATAAGTCTGGTTTCTAATTGTTCATATCTCCACAAAAACCTCATTTTTCTACATTAATTTACCGATTTCAGCAACCTAGAGTAATTTTTAGTTCTGTATTTTGATCTTATTTGGTTATTGGAAAATTTAGCTACATTTGTTGACCTCATGGGTTTTTGATCTTGCATTTTCTGCATATTATCTTATTTTAATGAAACCTTGATATTGCTATTTACCTGCATTCATTTCATTACAATCTAATCTTATAAAGTTGCATAATTAATAATTCTCACCCACCGAGATTTTGTTGCAGTTAAAGCAACTAATTATCTCATCTCCTTATATTTGCTAACCTATAACACTTACCTGTAGTTATTTCTATAACAAACCTCAGTTTAAAGAGTTATTATATCTGAGTTTACCGAGTAAAGTGTGCTCAAGGGGATATTTTTTGTATTATCCAAAATTTAATGATCTTGTTCTGTGCTATTATCTGCATAAGGAATTACCCACCTAACTAATCTTACCAAGTGATTTTTAATAATTAAATTTTGTCACAATTATCAGCTAAACCCATTTAAATATTGGCAGTGATTTTTTTTTACACGAGAGTTATTTTCTAGTGGTTATATAATCCAAGTGATATTTTTTGGATTAAAATTTTCCATTTAAAAATTTTCAAGTGTGTTTTTTTGCATCTATTAAATAATTTGCCCACTTTCTAAAGTTATCACATTTTTTTTGTGAAAATTTCACCTATATTTAACTAATAACTAGTCAATAATCTAACAAAAAGAAGAAATATTGGTTTCTACAGAATACTTACCGGTTTTTAGTTACCTAGTGCTTTCTACATTCAATAATAAACATGACTTCTCCAGCTGACCAAATGAAAATTGCATCAGACTACAGAAATAGGCTGTATCGGCGAATGCAAGAGTGTTATAATGCTAGCTTAGATGCAAATAAGGTCAGTGATTTTAAAGTGAGAGTTGCAAAGGCTGATGAAACGTTGGACAAATTTGAGAAAATCTTAGGTACAATGGATACTTTGAATGTAAAGTTGGATGAGGCTGACCGCATTGACTGTGATCAAACTTTATCTAGTTTTGAGGCCATGTACTTCAAGGTCAAGGCTAAAGAAGCCGTTTTGAAGGCTGAAATGGCTTCACCGGTTTCTCCTGCCCCTCAAGCACCCAAAATTCACCTTCCAACCATAAATGTACCAATATTTAGTGGTGAAATTTCTGCTTTTCCTGCTTTCAAATCTTTGTATGACCAGTTAATCCATACCAATACCGACCTTTCTGATATTCAAAAATTCAGTTATCTTAAATCTTACCTAAGCAGCCATGCAGCTAGTTGCATTGATCATATATCTTTTTTGGCTCAAAATTATCCATTAGCTTATCAAAGCTTGGTTGATCGCTATGGAAAAAAGCGGGTTTTAGCCAATAACTATCTCTCAAAAATCTTAAAATTTTCACCTTTACAAAGTGATCACATAAAAGGATTGAGGAATTTCTTGGATATTTTCCATATCAATGTAGAATCTTTGAGAGGTCTAAACATTGAAAACCTAGGAGAATTTATCCTTCTTCAGTTGGGATTAAAAGCCCTTGATGAAAAAACCCGTCAAGACTTTGAAACCGAGCAGATTCAGAATAATTTTCCCAAATTTGAGGATCTAGTTAAATTTGTGCGTCACAAATGTTCTATTCTGGATCTTACCCATGACAACTCAGTGAATAACCACAAATCTCAATTACCTATTAGCCAATCTAATCGCAAAACCTATCAAGTTACTGCTCAACCAGGAGATAATCAATTTTCTTCATTTCAACCTCAACAACCTTATCAAGTTAAGCAGTTTCAAAAATCAAAGTTCACATGTTCAGTATGTAATTCTGGTGATCATAGGATTGCATCATGTACCAAATTTTTAAAGATGGATGTTACCAAGCGCTATGCTCAAGTCAAAGAATTAAAATTATGCTTTGCTTGTTTGAGTTCCAAACACTCCTGTCCAGAGTGTCAATCTATGTATCAATGCAAATATTGTCAGAGCAAAAATCACCATTCCTTGCTACATCAATCTGAACCAGGTGGAAGTCAACAGAAGTCAGGTTACCAATATCAAGGACACACTAAGGAACAAACTCATCCCTCAACCGCCAGTTCACACAAGGATAGGTTTCCTGCTCAAGGACAATCTTCCTCAACCAATCTATTTTCAGGAAATCATGCTGTTGAAACCTCAACCACTTCAAACTCAACGGTACTTCTGGGAACTGCAGTGGTGCAACTCCAAGACAGATTTGGGATGTGGTATTCTGTTCGTTGTCTCCTTGATTCAGGTAGTCAAATCTCTATAATCTCGCATCGCTTAGCTCAACAACTCAAGCTTGGATGGAAAGCATCGAACCTTCACATCTCGGGTATTGATACGTCCAATCCAGTAAAAGCCAAAGGGGAGTTGTGTGTTCAACTTTTACCTCATAAACATATTATAAAATCAGATAGTAGACCTTTGAATATTCAAGCCGTCATCTTACCAAAGATTACCAGTAATCTATCAAACACTATTAACAATGATGTTATTAAAATGTATTCCCACTTACCTTTAGCTGATTTAACTTATGTGGATCCAAAACTAGATTCTACCATTGAACTTCTAATTGGAGCAGAGTATTACTGTCAACTTCTTGATCATTCATCAAAGACAATTTTAGGTAATCCATCAGCTGTACCATCTATTTTGGGTTGGCTGTTGCTGGGCAAGTGTCCTAACCAACTAAAACCTCAGTCCTACCATACCTTCTTTGTCAAAGAGGATCCAATTGCCATGGAATTACAAAAATTCTGGGAGAGCGAAGAACTGCCATACATCCATTCTCCAAATCCAGAAGAAGTTGCCTGTGAACAACACTTCATTGACACCCATCAGAGAGACTCAAATGGAAGATATGTGCTGCGTCTTCCCTTCAAGGACCTCATACGACCTGATCTTGGATCAAATAGAAAAATAGCACTAAAACGGCTGGAATCTCTCGACAATAAGCTGTCCCGTGATCCAGAACAAAAGAAGCTGTATTATGACAACTTGGAATCTTATCTTGAACCTGGACATATGACTATTGCTCAACACCGTTCAGACTATCTTTTACTGCATTTTGGCATCTATAAACCAACATCATCTTCTACACCCCTACGTGTTGTCTTTGATCCGAACATTTCCAGTAATAATGGAAACAATCTTGCAAAAAATCTTTTAGTTGGTCCTAAGCTCCAGAAGGACATTAGCGACTTACTTACTCAGTGGAGACTTCATCCTGTTGTTCTTCTTTGTGATATACAAGCCATGTACAGAAACATATTAATCCATCCTGACGACCGTCAGTTTCAGCATATCCTGTGGCACGAAAAGGGTTCTATGGAGGTCACAGAATTTGAACTCACCACCTGCACCTTTGGATTACCAGGGAGTCCCTATCAGGCTCAACGTGTCTTAAAACAGTTGGCCCTAGATGAGGGTGAAAAGTTCCCGAAAGCAGCAAATGCCCTGCAAAATGAAGCCTATGTGGATGATTTGATTACGGGATCATCAACCGTAAAAGATGCTATTGCATTGAGAAATGACATTATTTCTCTCTTAGCAAAGGGTGGCTTTTCTGTGAGAAAATGGGCCTCATCTAACTCCACTGTCCTTGAAGGTATAGCTGAAGATCTTTGTGAAAAACCTAAATGTTTTTCAGAGGGGGGAGAGGAGTCTATAAAAGTACTAGGCATGCAATGGTGCCCTAAATCTGATGCATTTTTTTATGTAGTGAATAATCAATCCTTTCCACCCACTCTTTCTAAAAGACAAGTTTTGGCATTTGTCGCTAAATTATATGACTGTAATGGCTATCTAAGTCCAGTAATCATTTGGATGAAGATTTTTCTCCAAAAATTGTGGCTTGATAATAGTTTATCTTGGGACACACCGCTCTCAGATAACTTACGTGAAATGTGGCAAGCATTCACAACTGAACTTACCTTGTTATCTACCTTTAAAATACCCCGTTACATCAATAGAGAAAAGTGTCAATCCATGGATCTTGTGGGATTTGCAGATGCATCCAAGTCTGCTTATGCTGCAGTGGTGTATCTCCGAGTGTGTAATTTGGAAGGCAAAGTTAAAAATTACCTTCTTCGTGCAAAAACCAAAGTTGCACCACTCAAAGTGCAAACCATTAATCGATTAGAACTGTGCGCAGCTTTATTATTGACAAAAATAGTCAAATCACTCGATTTTTTATCATTTGATAATGTTTATCTCTTTTCTGATAGTTGTGTTGTTCTATCTTGGCTAAAAACCCCACCTTATCAACTTAAAATATATGTAGCAAATCGTGTATCTCAAATCTTGGAAACTACTAAACCCACTCAGTGGCAATATGTCACTTCTGAATTAAATAGTGCAGACTCAGCAAGTCGGGGTTTAACCCCGTCTCAATTTTTGAAAAATGGACTTTGGTTGAGGGGACCATCTTTCCTAAAATTACCCGTTGAGAGCTGGCCACTCAAAGTAATTGACATGGATAAACCATGTCCTGAGACAAAGCCTGTCACAGCTTTACTCACTAACATTGATATCAATCCTTTACTCCAGATAGTGGAGAAATTTTCTTCCTTAAGGAAGCTAAAGAGAATCTTTGGATTTGTGCTTCGGTTTATTAACTGTTGTCGCAAGCAAAAATCAAACTTCAAACCTGAGTTATCGGTGACTGAAAATGACCAAGCTCTTGAAGTTATCATTCGTATCACTCAACAATGCTACCTGAAGGATGAGGTAAAAGCTGTCAAGAGTGGACAACTGGTTGGAAACAACTTACGCTCTCTATCTCCCATCTTAAACTCTGTCGGACTTTTGGCTGTGGGGGGGAGACTCTCCCAATCTCCTCTGCCTGAGAGTTCAAAGCATCCAGTTCTCCTTCCAAAGACAGCACATCTAACCAAACTTCTTATTGATCATTATCACCAACTGACTCTCCATGGAGGACCTAAAGTAGTTCAATCCCTACTACAAAGGTTCTATTGGATCATTGGAGCTCGTAACCTCATCCGGAATCATCTATCAAAATGTATCAAGTGCATTAGGATGAAACCACTCTTCCATCAACCCATGATGGCTGACCTACCAGTATCTCGTTTTGCCCAAGGTCGTGCATTTCTAAATGTAGGAGTGGATCTAGCAGGTCCTTTCTCCTTGAAATCTGGACCACGTCGCAATTCTCCAATTGTAAAATCATATTTTGCTATCTTTATCTGCATGTCAGTCAAAGCAATTCATCTTGAGTTATTATCCTCATTATCTACCCCTTGTTTTCTGGCTGCATTAGATCGGTTCATCGGAAGACGCGGACTTCCTTCTAATATCTTTTCAGACAATGGAACTAACTTTCAAGGAGCATCCCGTCACATCTCTGAAACTCAACAGTTTCTTTCCTCATCACAAGGTCAGATTGCATCTCATCTTCTATCACGTGAAATTCAATGGAACTTTAATCCTCCATCTGCTCCCAACTTTGGTGGACTCTGGGAAGCGGGTGTGAAATCTGTCAAGAAACATCTCAAACATGTGTTGAATAATCAAACCTTCAACTTTGAAGAGTTTTCAACCATCCTGGTATCATGTGAGGCTATCTGCAATTCCAGACCCTTGTGCGCCATCAGTGTAGATCCCAACGACGGAGTGGATGTCTTGACTCCTGGACACTTCTTGACAGGAGCGCCTTTGTTAGCTCGTGCTGAGAAAGATACCTCAACAGATTATATCCCACCTTTGAAGCGCTGGCTTCTTGTCACACAGGTAACACAGTGTTTCTGGAAGCGATGGAAATCTGATTACCTTAACACATTGATCCAAAGGAACAAATGGACCTCCTCTAATGATAATGTCAAGATCAACGATGTTGTGATTCTTCATACTCCAAATTGTCCACCTCAACAGTGGCCCATTGGAATTGTAATCAATGTGATGCCCGGCAAGGATAATGTTGTCCGTGTTGCAACGGTTCGAACATCTCATGGTGTGCTGACACGACCAGCCTCCAAACTTGCCCTTCTACCCGTGGGCGATCCCCGCGACTAACCTTTAAGCAGCCAAGCTTAAATTTGTAAATAGGAAGCTAAAACTTATTTATTTTAATTTTTTCCTATTGGAATTTTTTCACTATTTTTTTTTTTATTATCAATTAACCAATTAACCCTTTTCTTCCATAATAATTTGTAAAAGTATTACTGATCATTTAACTTTGTGGTTGCTGTCTGAGGTACTTTAATTTTAATCCTAGCTTCAGGTTGAGCAATTAATTTTCATTTAATTTTTATATAGATTCTCAGGGGAGAAATTTCAATTTGCAATATCTTCAAAATAAGTTGGTTATCATAATTTTATCACCCTTTTATCATTCATCACCTCCATGCCCATACCATATTCACCGTTCATTTCTTGCTGCAGGAAGAACATTGACCATTAGATAATCCTGTTGGATTCTATGGGGGGGAAATGTTAGGGCTTCACTTTTTTTGCTATGAATGACCACTTATATCTACCTCCATGAGCGATTGCGTGCGCAATTGGTTGTCTCCAACTCGATGGAAAATCTCACGTCGGACTCTTCGTGAGGAAAGTTCTCTCTTACCTTAATCGACTCTTGACCAGCACACATCGCAACTATCCACCGTATCATCTTGCTCCGCTAGCCGCTTTCGCCAGGCCTGGCGACTTACCATCTTGATCAGCGGCCCCAGCGTAGAGCAGAAGAAGATTGACGAACGACAACCGTAAGCTCATTTTCAATTAACTATTGGAAAAGCCATCTGCTCTCCAATACAGTAGGTGTGTTAATGCATCATAACATTTTATTTGAAAAATAAAACCCAGTTAAAAAAGTCGTAGAAATAGCCAAGGTACAATTTTATAAATAAAACTCGATGAAAATAAGTGAGGCAAGTTATGAAATGTTTTTTTTTATGAAAACAATCTGAATAAAGCGAACTAAAAGAACTAGGAACAGTCTCATACTCTTTGAACTTGGACTGTGAGTTATGTAGATTTTTGTGGCGGAAAATGTTGTGGAAACTTCCATACCTATGAGTTTAATTTTATTTTCATATTAGACTTATTAGCTTAAACCTGCATGGCATTCTTTAACAGTAAAAAAAAATTGAACTTGGATGGCCAATAATATGGGGAATTGAAAAAAAAAGCTAATGCATATTATGCACACACCTATTTAGATACCAAAAGAATAATTCTTTAAAACTATGTGATCAAGAAATTTAGAGTTCGATGGAAGGAAGTCACTCGAGAACGGTGACTATAATATAATAAAATAATAAATAATATACCTACCTAATTCAAAGTCGAATATGAGGGTGGATTTTTTTTTGTTGGCATTGGTAGGCAAGGCCATTCCATACAGCCAAGGGTGGAATAAATAGATGTTTTAGCCAGCGTCGATGGCATGTTGAATACACCGGTTCCCTTCAGAACACCGAAGTTAAGCGACATCCAGCGAGGTTAAGACTTGGATGGGTGACCATTCAAATTCTAACTCTCGTGACGCTGGCTTTTCCTGGCCCCACTCAGGCTGGGTGAGGTCAATGTGAGTAGCAGGTTTGTGAGTTTCCTGCGAATGGAGGGTAAAACCCCCGTCGTGATATGACCATGGCAGTTGAAAGCGACGTTAAACCCCAATTGAAAAAAAAAAAAAAAAAAAAATAGATGTTTATGTTGTACCTCTATGGACTTATAAGTATAGAGTTTTTGTATTGTGTTCAATGAGGAAACTAATGCTGAAGTCCGAACTTGTGATATGTGGATTTTGTCTATGAATTTCACCCTAAAAGTCCCTTTACTCCAGCAATCAATTTTGACATAGATTTGTAATTCTTTTCGACACAACTGCGAATTTCCCATGTAATGGAAACGGATGTGTTAACGGCTCTGCTATCATCATTGTTGTTCTAACGAGACTTGTGTGCAAATATAAAGGGTGAAATATATGACACGTTGCCGTCGAGTCCCCTCTTCAACTTTCCAGCAGAGTATTAAAGTCACCCCACCACCCTCCCCCCGCCAGCGCCAGAAGAGTTGAAGAGGAAATCAATTGGCAACAAGACACTGCTAATGAGAGCACAAAGGAAACAGAAGAAAGCGGAGGATTAGCCCAAGAATGAGACACGGCGACTAGGTTGAGATAGCAGGGACGATTTGATAAAGGGAATTTATGTTAATAATAATCAACTGCATTTTACCACCAGTTTTCTTTCTCTTTTGGGGGTCCTTTTCCGATGTATAGACAACTTTGCCAACTGTTTTCATAGATTCTGAGTTTCTCTTCCACCATTATTCTTCATTTGTATCTATTTCGCCCATAACTCTTCTCTTAAATGCGCTCTTAATACTTTTTATTGGAAGGTAACCACCAGGCGAGGTTAATGCTCAAGCATTTTCTACCACCTAACCCTGAGAGTCTTATTATTATGTGGTCACAAACTCGTTAGTGAGAAAAAATTCATGCACTGTTTGAGACTCAAACCAACGGATCCCTACGCTACCTGAATTACCAGACTAGCGCGTGAACCTCTTGACTACCAGAGACGACCACTCTTTAGTGGAAGGTTACCACCAGGAGAGGTTAATTCTGAAAGGTGGTAGAGAATATCACTTTCATAACCCTCAGCGTCATATTATTATGTGGTCGTATACATTATATATTATTGGTATTCAAGTCTTTATATATAAATACTGATAGATAAAAAAATATACAAATAGTATTTCATGAAAGTTGAAAGCATCGGTTTTTCAATTTAAACAATGAATGCACCTTGAAAGGGGCTAACCCCAATATGGATTAGAAGAGAAACATAACATGCCTACACCCGGGCCTGATTATCACGAGATGCGGCCGACGGCAGATTATTTTAAACACACACGCTCGAAGATCACAGCATAAAGGGTTAATTGTTTAAAGTTTTCGGGGCGAAAATATTTGTCTCAGAGGCTTCTGCCACGTGACCCCTGTAGGGGAGGGGGGCTAATTTGTCACCCCGGGGGGTGGGTCTGACTCCGCATCTCCCGACAGGGTGATTCATTATCCTATTCTGCCCCCCCCCCTACTTCTCTGGTATTTCTGTCTTGAGATCGAGGATTGCAACTCCAAAGTGTCAAGTAGATCTCCCTATCGCTATCACTTCATTTCCTCCTATTTTTTCCATACTGTTGGCATAATGGGGATGGGATTAAAATAAAGAGGTTAGTTGATGACATGGATATTCAGAACTATTACCTGCTGATGAGAGCAAATAAGCTCGAAACAGCTGTCCAGGTATGTTCTGATATTCATGTACATCTAGTACAACTTCTCACTTTTCTGTTTATACTGATATACTGATCTATCTGTCTAGCGCTGACGGTCTGAATAAAACAATGTTTTTGTAAACCTATATTTATCTTCTTAATTACTTATGTAACTTTACATTAGTCGCCCAAGTGGTTAAGGTAATCCAGGTACGTTGCAGATCCGTTGCTTCAAATCCCACCCGATGCATAATTTTTTCCTCGTTTATTTGATCGATATCCTTCATTTTTAATTTTTTGCTGATAAGGAATTTCGCGGATAAGGCGTTAAGCGTTGAACTCCTTAATCTGACATTACCTACGCCGCGCGCCGGTGACTCTAATATCTCTCTAACACTTTTCAATTCCGTGTATCATATTTTTTATGGATTCCATATAGGTAAGTGGAAATTAATATACGAACAACTCATTACAAAATGGTGGATGTGCTGTTCGCACCAAGGAGGAAAATAATATTTTACCCAATTCAATTTTCAACCCATGAAAAGGTAATTTTTTGTTTGGCTAACGTTAAACAGACAAGATTTTCAATTTCATATCCTGTTTTAATTTACATAATCTACAGGATTGTCAATTAGGATGGGCAAGAAATTTATTACGTTTCTTAAAATTCTACCACTATACCTCAAGTTGTAAAAACAGATTTGACATTCAATATTCCGTCGAAATTATACCAGAAGCTGGTACAATTACATAAGAATAAAAATCATTTTCGAAATTCCAATCTAGGAATCTTTCGTTCAAAATCATCGAAATTGAACTTCATTTATTCCAAATAACTCCACACGAAATTCTGACAATTTGCCCGTGGCCTTTCTCAGTTGAAAGTTGTGTGAGAACAATAGTCCAATACACGAGCTTTAAGTTGCCTGAATCACAGCTTTCCAAGATTTGCTTGGAATACAAAAAAAAGGAACACAAAGAAGTCGGAGAAAAAACAAGTCTCATCTCCAATTTTCAAACATCAGACAGAAGAAATATCCGACAGAAAAAAAGAGAACAAAATTCTCGAACGTCTGCGATTTTAGAAACTGATTGGCTCGTCGAAGTTAGAGAAGTAAAGAAATTCATTGATTTGAGTTCGAGAGACATGAAAAAAAATCTCAATTTCCAAGAAACACATTGAAAGTTGAGCAATTAGAAGTGTCTGGCGCAGAGACAACATAATTACGTGGGTTGTTTCCTCTAAAATGTCGAGACACACGAAGCAACATTGGGTTACTTTTCGTGGTTCAAAATTGGCCTTCGTGGACCAATGGGTGTCCCTCTAGCTCTAGATAGCTTATAGGAAACTTAAAATCTCGGCTCGAATAAGAAACCGTGGTTCAAATCTCGGATGGATAGAGATTTTGTACTATTTTCATGGTTTTACATTGTCCACTTAAGAGTCTGTGGAATAAATAGCATCAGGGTCGGTATTACAAGTGCGATTTTGGTCAATTTGTAGATTAAAAATATGCTCTTATATCCTAACCAACATATCTGTACCTTAACTCGGTACGTTATTTCCGTAACTTTTGATTGCTCATTTTTATAATTACTGATTATATAAAATATAAATAAAACGAAATATACGCAGAGTACGTTATTTTTGTACTGTGGGAGACCGTAAATGTACGTAAAAAAACTGATTCCCTTCGATTTCTCTTTCATAAATTTATTTTATTCATTCAATTAGCAGTGAATAGTACTAAATACAACCTTTGACTACCAACCTCAGTAGCTCAATCCACGAGGCAGCGGACTCGTAACCTAGAGGTCGGTGGTTCGACTCCCAAGCGCAGAGAATATTTTTAGTAAGGCGAGTTTAAATTTTCAATAAACATTTCTACTTTTTATCATATTATTTTAATTGTAGCTATTAGTTATAACAGTTAGTTCTGACATTGATACAGTTTTCAGTTCAGACAAATTTACATCAAGTGCTGACCTGATATACCTGTAAGTTGGACTGTATCATTTGCATCTATTGAGTATGGCTCTAAGTCAAGCCGCCATTGATGTTGGGAATGTTGAAATAAATTGAGATCGAGTGAGAACATCAACACTTAAATACATGAGATTCTTATATGGAATATCACTGAAATACATGGTGTGTTACATAGAATATTGCTAATATCGGTAATATACTACTTGGAATTCGTCGGAAATATAAACGAAAAACATATGTATGTACATTTGTACAAGTGCCTATAATGTGTAGAAATTTCTCTCGTAGAAATCATTAGAATGACATTCTGGGAATGTTCTGATACCTCGAGATTTCAAATTTGAAACTGGGGTGTCTCCGAGTTGAATTCCACCGGAATATGAAAAATTTGATTTTTTTTTCATGAGTGTTTCACAGCCAACTTTGAAAGAAAAAAAACTGTCGGCGCGGGGGTTCGAACCCGGGACCTTCCGCATGGCAAGTGAGTGCTTAACATTGTTTTTAGGTATCTGAATACCTCTTCCAGTGTATAGACTTTGCTCCTGTCTCGCTGGAGACGTTCAGCAGATACTGTAGGAGGTTTGTCAGGCCAAAAGACAATGACTCAAATCAATATTGTCGCAATGTCGCCCTAAACAGCTAACTTTAGGCAGGTCATCCAGCCTTAAAATGTGGAAGTAGGAGTGCCAGAACCTAACAACCTCACCCATGTGGAAGAAGTTGGCCAATGCCTACCCCCAGAAGGTTTGTAAAAAGGCAAAATAAAAGAAGAAGGAGTAGTATACTTTTTCATCCTATGCCTTTATATATTATTCTTTTCAGCAGGTACTCAGTGCAAGGGTCAATTTGAGCAACGCAATTACATTTAATTGTAATAAAAAAATTAATGAAGGTAATTTGTGTCCCTGCATGGATTGGATGATGATGAAGTTTATAAAATTCAAAGAAAGTTTTTAAAATGCTTGGAACTTCTTTTCTAAGCATTTAAAATTCTTTTAGGGTTTCACGATTTTGGAATCAGTGAGACTAAAGTTAAACAAAAATAAATAAAAAATCATTTTCAAAGCTATAAGAAAAAAAAAAAAAAAAACAATCGTTGATCTTGAGAAAAAAATACGATAATATTGAGAATTCTCATTCCTGTTTTGATTAATACTAACATTTTTATTTGACACAATTATGGGCCAAATTATAAAACAAGATTACCACAAAGGTAAGGGAAGAAAGTCATTTAAGTCGGACTTTCCATAAATTGATATCTAAGATTCATGACGGTCTAGCCTTATCTTTGGCTCATGAAATAGTTCGACTATCTTTGGCTCATGAAATAGCTCGAGTATCTTTGGCTCATGAAATAGCTCGATTATCTTTGGCTCATGAAATAGCTCGACTATCTTTGGCTCATGAAATAGCTCGACCAGGGTCACCCAGTAGATTTAATCATTCGTGTTGAGAGGACGGAGCCAAACACATCTCTCCCGGGAGTGTGATTGCCTGTCGGTAATTACCGCGGCGTCACTGCGTCGTCACCTGAAGGCCTGGTCCTTAGTGGTGGAGCAATGGCCACCATATTGTTTCGTCTCCTGGCTACTAGCTCGAATATTTTGTGATGTTGACCATTTATGCCGGGTCCACACTAAGCGAACATGTTAGCTAACAATGTTCGCGAACAATTTTAGCTAACAATGTTATTTCAAACAAGTCGTAAAAACATTTTCTAATGCCGGGTCCACACTGCGAACATTGTTAGCTAACATGTTCGCTTAGTGTGGACCCGGCATTTTAGACGAGTTGAAAGTATTTTTTTTTTTCTTTCATTAAACTTAGAATATCAAAACAATAATTGATCTTCATTTATTCAGCGTGGCAACACCAACACCCCAAAAAATAGATAATAATAGTAAGAACTTGTGACTTCGATACATAAATTTGTTTTTACTAAATTTAGGGTAAGCAGACACACCCATCTTTTATATGTAGACCAAATCCCCCTCTTCTTTATATAAAAAAAGATGAGTAAATAAAAGCTAGATGGTTACATGCTAATTAACCAGAAACATACCTAATGTTTAGTATAGATGTACATTGGACACATGAGTATGAGTAAGTACTTCTGCAGTGAATCCTGTGGCTCTGCTGCAGTTGACCTTTTGTCCACAGGCATCAAATCAGATGAACCCCTCAAATAATGAAACGAATGAGGTTAATGCCCCTCAAAAGGCATCAGAGACTGCAGCAATGCAGGCTCTAGAAGAAGAGCTATTAAAGAGCTCTGACAGTGAAATGGAAGTCGATCCTGCAGACGAACAAAGTAACAAGCATCTCTCAGAAGCTGTTGAAAAGCTTCAAATCAAAGAGAGCTTAACAAAACTCTCAGGAGCTGCTAGGAAGCGGTTCAAATGGCTGCTCAAAGAAGGCCTCAATCGCGAAGAGGCCAGGGCAAAAGCCATGGAGCCAGTTCCAAACAAAGAAAGCTCCAAGAAGAGGCCCCGTTCCGAAGAAACCACTCCCGAACATAAGGGCGAGAAGCAAGCGGATCAGAAGAGGCAGAAGATGCCAATAGCCTCAAAAATATCCTCTTCGGAGGATATAGAGGCTGCATCTGAAACCTTAACTGATTCACAAAGCTTCGTAAGCGCCCTAAAGTCCGTGAAAGTGGGAGTATTCCTTGCGAACTACCCGGAGGAGAACCTGACCAATGACCAAATGGCCACCATTCAGGATCAAATTCTGGAAAAAAATCTCAGAAAAAGAGGGTGCCCCATATCCTCAGTTTTCTGGCACCACATGTCGACCCGGATGGCTTAGCATCACTTGTGATGATCAAGCCACTTCTGACTGGCTGAAATCAATCATCAGTCAGCTAGAAGTATGGGAAGGCGCTGCGCTAAAAGTAGTGGACGAAGCGGATCTACCCAAATCTAAGATCCTAAGTGCCTACTTTCCAAATTCAGTAGGAGAAGAAACGGAGAAGATCCTGAAACTGATGAAGGCTCAAAATCCTAGCCTTACTTCAAGTGAATGGAAAGTTCTCCGGAGGTCGAATGAGGGAAAGGCCGCACATCTGATCATGTCAGTGGACCTAGCCTCAGTGCAACGCCTCAAAGCTCAGAACTACAAAATCAGTTACAAGTTTGGGAAAGTAGTTCTTCACAACAAGAGTGATCCCAAACCTCCAAAGGAGCCCGTCCACACACCTGTAAAGGTTAAAAAGCCTTCAGGTTTAAAACCTGCTATGGCTGCACAGCCATCAGGATCTAAACCTGGAAAGGCTGAATCAAAACCTTCAGGACCACGGACTGATGACAGAGGTCAGTTCTCCGAGACGCCCCTCAAAGGTTACAGACCAGGAAAGGGGAAGAAGGACTGGAAACCCCGTCATCCAAAATAAATAAATGACGAAGCACAACATCGGCTTCGTACAGGTGAACCTCCATCATTGTAAAGCGGCCTCCGACATACTCAACAAAACGTTCACCTGTACTAAAACACATATTGCTTTCATTCAAGAGCCTTATATATATGGAGGCCAAATAAGGAGGCTCTCAAACAAAGAGGGAAGAATAGTGTATTGCAAAGATTGCGAAAGCCCAAGAGCAGCAGTGCTCATAAAGTCTTCTCTGCACTTTTCACCAATTCCTCGTTTCACGCTTCGTGACTTAGTTGCAATAGAGGTTGAAATTCCAACAGCCAGCGGAGTTCAAGCGGTTGTTTTTGCATCTGCTTACTTTCCTGGGGACCTGGATCAAACACCTCCAGAATCAGTGCAGCAACTAATTCAGCACTGTACTTTGAGAAAGAAGAATCTCATCATTGGCTGCGATGCAAATGCGCACCACATAGTATGGGGCAGCAGTGACATCAACAAAAGAGGTGAGTCTCTCTATGAATATTTGCTTAATTTTAATTTAGACATTATAAATAGAGGGAAAGAACCCACCTTTGTGACCCGAACCAGAAAAGAGGTGTTGGATATAACCTTAGCTAGTTCAATCCTGGCCGCAAATATAAAAAATTGGCATGTTTCCTCTGAACCTTCTCTGTCTGATCACAGACAGATTAGATTCAACTTAGAAATAGAGGGATTCATTGTCGAAGAGACTAGAGTTCCAAAACTAACAGATTGGAGGCTATATGAAAGCCTCGCAAAATCCAAGGTTGAAGAACTCAATTCTAATATCGAATCAATAGATGATTTAGAAGACGTCTCTTCAAAACTTAGGGCTGCTTTAATTTCATCTTATGAAAGCTCATGTCCACTGAAACGGAAAATTGCCACTCGCAAAGTGCCGTGGTGGAACAAAGAGTTAGATAGATTAAAAAAGCTCTCTCGCAAGCTCTTTAACAGAGCTAAAAAATCAGGTGATTGGGAACCATATAAAGAAGCCCTGACCAAATACAATTCAGAAATCCGGAAATCTAAGCGTAGGACTTGGAGAAGCTTTTGCGAAGGCATAAATAGTCAGCCTACAACAGCCCGCCTCCAAAAAGTCCTTGCAAAAGACCATTCTAATGGTCTTGGTTTCCTCCTGAACAAGGACGGCAAATATACAGAAAGTAGTCGGGAAACTTTAGAGTTACTGTTAAGTACTCACTTCCCAGACTCCGTCACTCTACCTGCAAATCACGTTTTCGAACTACAGGAAAGGTCTCATTTTATGCAGCCTACCTATAGAACAGAAAACCTTGCAAGAAAAATTTTCTGTATCAATAAGGTCAAGTGGGCAGTTTGCTCGTTTAAACCTTATAAATCTCCAGGTGGAGATGGTATTTTCCCCGCTCTGATGCATCATTGCATCGATGCTATCATACCTATTCTCACCAGGATTTTTATCAAAAGTTTCACCCACGGTTATATACCGAAATCCTGGAGAAAAGTTAATGTGGTCTTTATTCCAAAGGCGGGAAAGCGTCCTAGTGACCTACCCAAATCTTGGAGACCAATTAGCTTAAGCTCTTTCCTGCTGAAAAGCATGGAAAAAGTACTTGACCTGTACATCAGAAGCTTTTTGTCCTCAAGACATCCGCTTCATAGATACCAATTTGCCTATCAAAAAGGCAAATCCACAACGACAGCTCTGCATACTCTAGTTCATATACTAGAGAAGACGCTGGTGGACAAAGAAATAGCTCTAGTAACATTTATCGATATAGAGGGTGCCTTTGATAACACCTCATATGATTCTATACAAAGAGCTGCCATTAACAAAGGTCTCGAACCTAAAATCGCAAGCTGGATAACATCCATGCTACAAAGCCGTCTCACAACGGCTAGCCTAGGTAAGGAAAAAGTCACTATTAAAGCCACTAGAGGATGTCCTCAAGGAGGAGTAATGTCCCCACTTCTGTGGTCTATGGTAGTTGACGATCTCCTTAATCTACTCACTGATAATGGGTACGAAACCATAGGCTACGCAGATGATCTAGTAATTATCATCAGAGGCAAACATGAAGAGGTCCTCTCTGACCTCATGCAATCTGCCTTAAATAAAACAATCAGATGGTGTCAAGCTAACGGGCTTAGTATTAACCCGAGCAAAACAACCATTGTACCGTTTACTAAGAAACTGAAGCTTAATATTAAAGCTCCTACCTTAGGCGGTACAAAAATTGCACTTTCCAAGGACGTCAAATATTTAGGGGTCACCCTAGATCACCGACTGAATTGGAATAAACATCTTGAAAAGATTTCTAAGAAAGCCACAGTGGCAACGTTCACATGCCGCAGGCTTTTCGGACGAACTTGGGGTCTCAAGCCACATATGATCCATTGGTCTTATTTGGCAATCATCAGACCTATGGTCACCTATGCCTCATTGGTTTGGTGGCCAAAAACAAAAGAAAAGACGGCCCAAACCGTGATCCAAAAGATTCAACGGCTAGCCTGTCTTGGTATCACCGGTGCTATGAGCACCTGTCCTACTGCAGCCATGGAGGCTATGCTTGACATCATCCCTCTTTATCTTCATATAAAAAAGGATGCAATGGTCAATGCCCTCAGGCTTAGTATGACAAAACAACTTAAGCCAGGTAATCTGGTAGGTCATCTAGGTATTTTAAACGAAATACCCTGGGATCCAATGACCACATCTCTATCGGATTCAATGCCGATGAGACTTAACTTTGAACTTCCGTTCAAAATAAATATCCCAAATCGTGAAAACTGGGATATTAGAGGTCTCAGTCACCAGAAATCATTAAACTGGTACACAGATGCCTCAAAACTAAATGGAAAGACTGGAATAGGAGTCTACGGGCCAAACTGTAAGGCCCGAAAAGCTCTAGGAAAATACCCCACCGTTTATCAAGGGGAAGTCTATGCCATCTTATTTTGCGCTCAGTTGAACCTTAAAAAAGGTCAAAAGGGTGCTCACATCAATATTATTTCAGACAGCCAAGCAGCTATCAAGGCTCTAAGCTCCTACTCTTTTGAGTCAGAGCTAACTTGGGAATGTCTGGAAACACTCAAGCTTCTAGCAAAGGATAATCATGTAACTATTACATGGGTTCCTGGCCATGAAGGCATTGTAGGCAATGAAAATGCCGACGAACTAGCCAAAAAAGGTACTTTATTACCTTTTATTGGCCCTGAACCATTTTGTGGCGTTTCAAAAAGCCACCTCCAAATGGAAATCAGGCAATGGGAGAACCAAATGAAGGTCCATCATTGGACCAACATTCCCGGTCACAGACAGGCGAAAATGTTTATAACTCACTCGCCTAAAAGAGCAAAAGAAATGCTCTGTCTGAGCAAAGAGGAATTAAGAATCCTTACTGGCTTTCTAACAGGCCATTGTAGCCTCAACTACCATCTAAACAAGATGGGTATTGCTCAAGACGCAAAGTGCCGTCTCTGTAAAGAGGCCCCAGAGACAGCAAAACACATTCTCTGTGAATGTGGAGCAGCCTCTCACACCCGACTGAAACACTTCTCAAGGTTGATTTTAACACCTAAAGAAGTCAATGAAATCAGTCCTAAAAGAATCCTAAGCTATATTAAAAGCTTAGATCTCTTTTAGAATAACATGGGCAAGTCACAAAAGATCTATCTAAGGTCGCAGTGACAAAGAGCTTTCGTAGCCGATAGCCCTACCTTTACCAATACCAATACCAATGAGTAAGTACTTATGTATCTATATTATGTATATGTATTTCTGTATGAACTAATGACACAAACCTAATATGGACGGCTCTGTAGTAGTTCTTACAAGGAATTGAGATGGATGGAGAAAACCAGACTTGTAACCCGCCCGGGGGCAGAAGCAATCAATTTTGAAATTAATTTCAGAAGCTGTTGGCGAGTTCCATTTGAAATGACAAGACAGCAACCTGGTGATATAGTATGTGGCGCTACGAACCAACAGCATGAGGAATTCCTCGCCTCAAATGTGGAGTACATTTCTTCATTAGTTCTGCATGTATGTAATTTGAACTCTGCGAATTTCTTTTGATCTCAATCAATAACATAGCTAATCATATTATCTATCAATGCTCGGGGATGACCTGTCTCTACTTCGGTGAAAAATGTTTCAAAACTCCGTTTGCAAGTCCAAGTAGGTATACATATACTCTGTATAGCAATCTCAATATGCCAACCAAGTTGAAAAATATAGGTAGAAGATCCTAAATTGTGTTAAATTTCGTAAGAAATTATCAAAGAATAAAACGAATACATCAAACTATCAGACATTTTGTCTGCCTCAAAACAAATTCTAAATAAATACAAGATATTCGAAGAAGGAATTCCAAAAATTGTAAGTATACTGAGGCAATTTTCAAAATATTCTCTTAGTAAAAAAAATGCAAAAATTTAAGAAAAGGAAAATAATAATAGCAATAAATAAATACAAACTGCACACGGAGTGACTTCAGTTGGAAGAATAGCCATATTGTTCATCATTAATCTACCCACATCTGTCCATTTGGGCGATTATTGAGTAGTCTTCCAACCATCCGGGATGCTTTCTGATGAGATAATAACCATAATCAAAGCAATTTCCAACTCTTTCTCTTGAGGGCAATTTCTGACAGATTAGGATTTGTGGGGAAATCAGGAAATTCTCCAACACATTTCGGACATATTTTCAGCTAAAAAGATGTATTTTATTTACTTTTTGATTTGTTGTGGAAGGATTTGAACATATCCCAATCATGCGATTTATAGTCACTTTTAACCCCTGAAGAGCGGTAGATAGTAATTATTTGATTTGAGGTATTATTAATTCGGCAATTATGACTTGTTGATCTAGGTTGGGTGATCGTACCGATGCTTGCAGTTTCTTTCATAATTGATACCTCTGCTTCAGTTTGAAACCTTTTAATTGGAAATGGAAAAGTAGATGAATCTTTGGGAACATATGAATCCATGGTTGGAAGTTGAAATGCTCTGGATGAATTGTCCATCAGGCTTCTTGCACTCACCTGGGAGAGAGGAGAGAAGATGGAAACATACTGAACAGCCACCAAATACTAAAAATTAAAATCTAAAACATGATATGAATGGGTGAGTAGAAGAACCAGGAATGTCAAAAATCGATTTTTTTTTCTTTGTAGAATAAGAAAGAATGTACTCTTTTCTATCATCTCTGTGAATATGAAGGAGAAATACCCCTTAAAAGTATAATTTTTTTCGATTTTAAAGTGGGGGAAGCGGAAAAAAAATCTGATGTAAAACACGAAATGTAACAAAATCACTGACCATTTTTGCTAGCGGTATTAGTAATTAGTTGTGAGAATCTTGTCGAATAACAAGAAATGTAAAATTTAATTTTATTATACTCATTAGCATCAGGAAAGCAAAAATAAGACAAATCTTATTTTTGCTTTCCTGAAAAGTCGATTTTTGACATTCCTGGTTCTTCTACTCACCCATTCATATATTGTGTACACAAATTGGTATTAATAATAATAAAATAAACTATTTTGAGTGTTTGAAAAGCTTCGATAGCAACATAGTCAATGATATTTTATAAGGGTATACTCGTACATACCTGAAAGAGGTAGGCAGTGGCATATTTAGCCGGACAGAATTTACTGACTTGGAAATGGAGGACCACAAAGCGCAGAGGCTCACCAAAACCAAATCAAGACAGGTTCAAAACATGATTAATCGAAACGGAAAGACGTACCGAAGAACCGAATTCAAAACAATAAACAGAAATAAAAATTATCTCTACACCAATAATTCATCTTTTTATACATCTAGAAAAATTATGAATCTCATAAATATCCGAATCAAATGCCCTGGGGAAATCAAGAAAAAGATTACCGTAGCGTAGCCAACAATTAAACTGTAGGATGATATAATGCATGGAGCTGGAGTACTACTCAATAATAAGTAGGTGCCCGGTGCTGAGGCAGATAATATGTGGCTAGGAGACTAGGTTATGTCAAGAGCGGGTACCTAATGCTCCATTATGGTATGGGCTGCTGTCAGGGTCCGGCGGGATGAAGTGCCTTGCTTGAGGTCGTTGATTTGACGCTTCCACCGTGTAATTTATGACGCCTGCATTGCTTGCATAATAGTGCACTTACATCTTTGTGGGTGCAATTATTGCAATTAACAGTATTAGCACTTACCTTCCAAGGCTGAAGATCTCTCCGAAGTGCAAGTTTAGCTTCTGAAGTTCGTAACGGTAGTTTTTCTGTTTGATATTGGTTCTTGAAGAAATTTACTCACGTTTTTGTTAAATTTTCTTCTCGAGGTGTATGATTGCCTGTCGGCTGCAAATATGGCAATTATTGAACAGATTTCATTTTGAAGTAGAGGTACCTCAGTAGCCGAGTAGTTAGCACAAATCTGAAGGCAGAGATCTGACTCGTAGTATTGTTTCAAAAATTGATTTCTAAAGCATGGTACATACCACTATTGAAAAAAACAGGATAATAAATGCTCATGAGTTTTTGTAAAATTATCAAAAATAGTCCCTTCGTAACATCGTCATGACTCATGGAATCAAACTGATTATTTCATCAAGTTTTTTTTTTTTTTTTTTTTTCTTCTTCCAAGTCATCTTTCTTCACTTGTACGTGACTGTCGTTAGCAAGTCTCCTCAAAGCAGTCCTAGTTTGAACCATTGTTGTAAATACCAACCATAAAACAACGACAGTGAAAGAACGCAAGTCGCAAAACTCAACATCCATTCCATTGTTCCGGCTGCGTGCGATTCTCCTATCGGATTGACCCTCATCGTTTTAGCAGTTCCAAGTCCAAGACCACACGGCTTAGCAATGCAGAGGTCCAGAGTTCACTGGCAGGCCTGAGCGTGGCCAAGTTTTTAATTATTTTCCAATGGAAGAACATCGCCAGGACACCGGAGTTTGATTGGTTCAAAGTTGAGAGCGATTCATTACGTTCCCCATCAGGAGGAGAGGAATCTCTGGGAATATTACCTGGCCACACTATCAGCATACCATCAGGTACAACTTGGCTATTGATGCGTACAGGGTGCGGCGGTAGACTGCTGGGAGTTCTTCAGTTGTTGGAGCTTTATAAAGGATGATCTCGTTTTAAAAGTGCTTAATAGGTATCTCGTGAAACTTATCTCATCATAATTATCATACAACTGAAGTAGTAGTCTCTTCTTTACTCCTCCATTGAGTTCTATTTTTTGCTCTGTAGTCTTTGTAATGTAGTCAACATCATCGTCAAACTGAAATTAATCTATTCCCTGAAAATAGAATCTGAAACATATTCTTAGTATTATTAACGAATAAGTTCAATTTACGTCAGTACGCAATTATTGTAAATTATCTCAGCAAACTTGTTTATAGGCCAATTTCATTAATCTTGAGTACACTGACTACAAGTTTATCATATCTTTCCTATGTTAGCTTCAACAGTTCATGTAGGAAAATTTCCTAGGATAGTCTATTCGGGACAGATCATGGGCTCTGAGAGTATCATAAGCTATGAAATACAGAACTATTTAAATTAACCAATAAGCATGCTCTTGGCCAGTGGAATTATTCGAAATCATACTTGTGAAATTCTTAAGACCCAAGCTTTTTTGTTGAATAAATATGATCTTTCTGCAGACCCTATCATTATTATCAGATAACTTCTTGTACACTATAAAGTTAATGTTCGTTCCTTTTTTTCTCTCTTCTTCTTCGTCAAAACTTAATTGATATTTTAATTAACTGTTTATATTTAATATTTTTTCCAAGTATGATGTTGATGAGAAACATGTACAATGTTGTCGCGTGAGAACGAAATCGTGTGCTCGGGGCTTTCCTAATGAGTTCATGTATTGATTGGATATTGGTTGAATTACGAGTAGTTTGGTAGTTTATATTGGTCGGATTGTCGGATAGGTTACTTAATTAGTCTGAATATATGTGTCCGAAATCACATTAAAATAGTTAAAATAACTAAGCTTTGCCAGAAATTGGTCATCCAATCACCAATCAACACAATCTGATCTTGATTTGTACACTTCACTAATTTGTACACTTGATTTGTACACACACATACTTCTTTTTCTTAGATTTGTTTTTGTTTTAAAGGTTGGAAGTATTTTTCACCAGTCTTCTTAATCAGCTGAATGTTCAATTATTCAGAGGCTGCCATAATTATCCAAGCAAGCTTAGTACAAATGAGGGGTTAAATCTCTCGTGAAGTAATTTAATCGCGCAAGGAGATGCTGTTAGATTTTAAAAATCTGAAGATTATTCCTCTAAATTCTAATGTGCCCATTATTTTCTGTGTTACAGGTATGTACGTATGGATCATTCACCTATCCGTGATATTCCGTGAATCAAAAATCAATTAATCACCGTAAGGAATGTAATTTATGGCGTTTGAAACATTACGCTAATGTAAGTTGTTCAAGTATTAGTTATCTTGTATGGAAAATTTCAACTAAAACATACTTATTATTAACTGTAGTCAATCAGATTTTATTTTATTATTAAAGCACTAAAATAGTTACGTGTTACGCCCTGAAACTCCGTCTTAACATACAAAGGAAACCTTGAACAAAATGAGACTCCGCTAGATACACTAAAAGTTGACCTCCAATTTTTTTACTGACCCATAGTGACCTTGATAAACAATAAATAAATTGATCCAAATAAATCAATCACGGTCAACTAGTTCGTCAAGTTTTAAAATTACGTCCTGAGATCTGATTCTGACGTTTCGATTGAGAAAACATGATAGATTTCATCAAAACTCGAAAATTCATAATTGGTAAACAATTTTTAACAATCTCATTAGATCAATCGCCTGGTCCCAAGCATGGGAAATTTTAATAAGGCGGATTTGAGTAATTGTGACACCACTCTTGTGATTAACTATAAACATGATAACTGAATATTAATACAAATTTAATATGATAACAAAAGATTAATACAAATAGATTTGACCTGTTTATTTCCATTTAACGAGTCTAAGCTGCTCATGATAAAGCATGGAGCCTCTACTTTTAGAAGGCCATTCATTAAGGCCGGCCTTTTAAAAGATAATGATAAAACTGAAAATAATTTACCAAGTACTTGCTCATGGATAACCAGAGTCATGTGTGTTTTATGGATTCCGCTTTTGATTCCGGGAATCACTCACGGCCCGAGGCTATGTATATTCCTGGAGCTTTGAAAATTGCCCCCCCAAGAACCGATCTCACAAATCACTTTGAACTTTATCCCTAACTGACCCTGACTCTCTCTGTCTCTCAGGTATTTTTCCTAGTACTCGCTACGTCTGACACATACCCACAGCATGTCGGAGTTGGGTTGCTGTGTGTTCATATTCCCCACAAGTGAAGTCCCAAGACATCCAGCATGTAAAGTTATCTCTGAATCTTCAACATTGTACCCTATAATTATAAGCAGTAAATTCTCTGTTCAAAAAAGAAATATATTTTATATATCTACGAGATATATACATATCGATGTATAAACATTTTATACACATCTCTACGAACGAGAGTTTTTTCGAACCTGAGGAGCATATTTTATATGCTGGCTGGTGGAGTAATCTGGAACTTGTTTTTTTTTTCTTCTTTCTTCTGGCATGTTTTCCCACTGTGTCAACTTTGACTAATCAGTTTGAATCTCTCTTTCTATATCTCTCTCTTTTTAAACTCTGAGAAGTTGTTTTACTCTTTCTATTTTATTTCTCTTTGCTTTGCTATCCTGTCCCAGCTCTCTTACTCTTTGGCGTTATGTAACTCTTATAACCATTTTTGGAATTTATTTTCGTTTCCTGAAAAACTTTCCGGAATTTTGGAGTGTTTTATGATGTTTCACAGCACTTATCTTTTATGAACAAGTTCTTACTCTATTTCGTATGTTGTTCATTTTCTCAAGGCTCTTTAATTTGCCAAAATTTAAAAAGAGTTTCTTTAATGTTTATCACTTCTCTATAACATTTGTGACATAATTTTGATTAATCTGGATAGTGGAAAATACTTTTATGAAATGATCTTATTCATAAACTTGTCTAACTTGACATTTGGAACTGCTAGTCAGGTATAAAACAACAAACTAATAAAGTTAAATTGACAACTATAGCTAGATAGGTAACAGGCACTATAGGAACGAATGTTTTGGTCGTTTTTACGCATGTGAAGTAGGTTAGATGTCACTTTCCATAATGTACACATAATATTAAATGTTTGTATAGGCAGGCTAGTGAGCAACACTTGACGACCGCCCGCCTACCGCCGAGCTTGATATAACTCTTGATAGAGCAAGCGGAACTATTCAAAAGTACTTTCCTAATCCATTTCAGAGTGGAAAGGTTTCTCACCCATAGGAAGGGCAGAAACCCTTTTCCAGAGCCCGTCTTGCGGCGAAGCTGCATTACAGGGGCTTCGGGTCCAGGGGTTGGGTTCAACCTCTGGCCCGCACAAATGAATAAATAATATCCCGTGTGGGAGGATCACTTGTAGAAATAAACAAGAGAGGACTATAGTCCGATGCTGGACAGATGAGAGTTGAGCGATGCAGTCGGAGAATCTAGTCACTGCCGCAAAGTTCGTCCTGCATGGTTTGTTTATGGACCATCTCAGTAAGATGTCAGTACTCTGGAAACTCAGTTTTTCTTCAATTTGCACCTGTAAAGTACAATTGATAAAGATATCTTTTACAGTTTTGATTCTTCCATTAAAATACATAGCTTTTACAGTCTCCTTCATTCAAACTTTTGATCATTGAATTTAACTATAATATTACCACATGGATATTTATGGTTTATCTTCACATCTACTGATGCTAAAAAAATCGTTTAATATATCTCGTGCTTTGGATTAATCCTTTTCATATTCATAAGTTCATATTCATAACAACCACATATCTACAATACCTTCTCCTGAACAAGTCCACTATATTCCTTAACTCTTTCCATCTTGGAAGAGATATATGGATTTTGAACCTCTCAGCCTGAGCAATGCCTCGAATATTACTCATACACTTTGTAAGCCATTTTATAAATCTCTCTCTCTTTTTATTTATTTATATTTCTTCTGTGTAGTTTTTAAATACTTTTTCGAGAAATCCGAAATCCTTTTTTGTTTTCGAGTTGTGGAGATCTTTTGTTTTTACAATGTTTAATTTGTTCATCCTGTTTAGTTCTTGATTGGCTTTTACAATGTGTGCATCAGCTTTGCTCTGAACCATGTAATCTTGTGTTTTGAGCTCGAAATTCTCTTGACGAAGTGCCTAAACTTTACGGATTTCTAAAAAAAAACATTGTTTGTAACTAATCATAAAGCTTGTCATAGTTATTATAGAGTTTTCAGTGTAGGGAAATTTGTTCTTTTATATCAGTCGTTTTCTTTTCTTTTGTTTCGTTAAGTTCCGTTTCTCCAATGAGTGCCTCCGCGGTATCCATGTGCGCAGGCGCCGCTGACCACTTTATGCCGTACTTCCGGTACAATGGTTCCACAGGTGGTTATTGCGGTACGGTTGGTGGTTATAGTAGCTCGGTGGGTGATTACAGTGGTGCGGGTGGTTATGGGTGTGTGGGCAGTGCAGGGGATGAGGGGACCATGTACGGGGGTTGTGTGTTGGACAGTCAGCAGTCGTATCACCACCAGGTAAGAGACAGTTACACAAGTTAGCACTTTACAGTCATACAGTCCATAAAATATGTATGTATATGTAAGTTTGGGGGACCCGGGTGTTACTAAATTTGCTTTTTCTCTGGGTTGAGTTGTTGAGAATATTGCCAGAATTTTTTTACAATTTTGAATTTGTATCTTGCGTTGTATCTATAACCACCGCTTATATGTATTTGTATGCAAAGTGAGTTTTTCTGCTCTTCCAGTTGCAACTTTGCGTACTACATACAGTTTTTTTCTCCTGAGAATATTTAATTCTTCTGCAAATCTACGAACCTCATTTCAAACCAACTGAAGTACCTCTACACATTTGAAGTAGTCAAGCGTCAGCTTTCATGAACGTTTAGTAGAAGTATAGTATGTGTACGTTAATTTGGAAACCTCATCGGCTTTGAACTGTTAAGTCGATGGAATACAAAATCTTGCACATAATCGAACTCAAAAAGGACGGAGCCGCGAACTTTATATTAGTACAAGAACTACAAGATTTGCAGATCTTGAACTACACCAAGAACAATTTTCAATTAAAAAGTACGACCGTTAGAAGAGTCCAAAATATTCGTAATTATTTTGACGATAATTATTTTAGGACCAAAAATTCTATCCGAACATTATGCGTCACGTTCGACTACTTTTAATTCGGGTCTTCAAAATAATAAAGAAGCTAATAAAGGTCGTACGTAGCACCTGTCCAGCCAATCAGGGCCTGGATTATTCTGGAGGGTGAGGGTTCGATGGAACGGGAAAAGGTTGAGAAAGGGCTTGAAAGGAAAGAAAAGTTTAGAAATTCCCTGATATCACAAACAGGGCTGTTGAACATCGCCCTAGGGGATGTCAAACCACCCACTACCCACTAGACGTAGATAAAATTGAATTTTTGACAAACTACAAGAGCACATAAATTAATAGCCCAGTGGTTCGAAACTCAGACCCCGACAAATATTTAATTGTGATGAAAATTTTGACTTCAAATGTAACTGCCTCGTGTTGTGTTGACATAAAATTAGAATCAAGACCCTCATTTTTCCTTCATCAAATACTTTCTCAGTGGATCTCAATCTAAAGAGCGGAATAGGAACTGCCTACTTAGTTGGGATTCGAACTCGAGTTCTTCTTGATAGACTCCATCTCATTTGCTTCTATGAATCGAGGATGACTCCGGAAGCCCGGGTTCGAATCCCGACTGGGCAGAAATATTCGACTTTGTAGGGATCAGAAAAGTTCATATAAGCATGATAAGAAAATTGGAATTGACCTAACTATAGTAACATGTATTAGGCCATAGGGTATATTTGTATGTGTACCTATGTCTGTACATTATGTATATGCTTCTCTATCAACCTAGAGGCGCATTTTTATCCTTTATAATGACTCCATGAGAGCGGAGTAATTTGGAAAGTTTGTCAGGACTCGAGATTCAGGATCAGACTCTTAAGAAGATCCTGAGATCTGATATCACATATCAGGGTTTCAAGAAAACCAATCTCTTGCAATTAGATTTAACCCGTCGAGGTAGCATTTTAATAAGCATAGGTAACCTTGTCAGGACCTTTTGCGTCGTCTTAGCAAGAATATGTGAGCCCATTTTTGGTCAAGGATTTCTCAGCAAATATTTCTTTACAAAATTGAATATGGACAATATCTTAGAATGGTCCAAGCTTTTTACTCAAGAACGCCTCTAACAATCCGAAAAGAATTTCAACCAAAGAAAATTGAAGGCAATTCTGGCCTAGAAAAATATAATGGAGTTTTTTTTATCTAACCTTTATTTAAAAAGGAGGCTTAACATCTGCAGTCCTTGCTCAAAAGGTATTTGGTATTACATTTGTTTTACTGTCTCGTGCGACCAATATTTTGTACGAATATTCGAGCAGTTCATTTTGTGGTGCATTCTTGAGTACTCGCGTCATCAATAGGTTAATTTACGATGTGTTATGAGTTCATAAAGTAATGTAGGATAGAGGTAATTATGGAAACTAATTTCAGCCCGGGACCTGACTTGACTTTATTAAATATTTTGATACGAATATGAGTCTACCTTGGCTCGTCTTGTGTCCTGTGTACTACTTTTATTATCTTTATAATATACCCTCCCGTACAGCTATACACCTCAATTATGTCTGGTTGTCTACCTTTGCTGGATGAGCCGGTTCCATGTTTGTGAACCAAGCAAAATCTATGACAAATCATAAAACCAAATATTAGACCCAAATGATTTGGGCCTCATATTTGGATTTTGTCATAGCCCATAGCTCCTGGCTACCCAAATTTAGTGAGATTTTTGTTTAAAAAAATAATGTTTAAAAACTTCTGGCTTACGTAAATGGACTCTGTTTTGAGCTACAGTAGAAATAAATTTTAAAAGTATCTAATAATATTATCATATTGCTCAGTTGACGCATATTTCGTAATCTAAATGACGCAATAATACACCCGTGTTAAAAGCAGCACTGTAGAACCTGAGTGTTATGCATCCGATAGTATCGACTGATGCATATTATCGATTACAAGAGAAATAGGTGTATTCAATTTGGTTGAATATACAAATCATTATCAAGAAGACGTTTGCCATGATAGAAGTGCCTTCAGGAAATGGGCTAACCCTTTGTTGCACACAAGGCAGAATGCGGACGAGGAAGCAAAACCTGACGGCTGAATGATCTAAAACTGGTAAACGGAACTGTACAGAAAACAAGGTATTTTAGGGCCACATTATATAACAGGAATATATTGAAGATTAGTCATATCACGACGGGGGTATTACCCTCCATTCGTAGGAAATTCACAAATCTGCTACCCTCATTAAACTCATCCAGCCTGGGTTGGGCGGGAATGCCAGTATCACGAAGTCTGTACCTAGCTAGACGTTTCTTAACTTCGGTGGTCTCACGAGAATCGGTGTATTCAACGCGCGTTCGACGCTGGCTCAGTAATCAAAAAATCGGTTACTTTGTGCTGATTCAGAGATATTGTGCGTAGGAGTAAACTAAAAACAAAAATTCTAGAAGGAAAAGGAATCTCCTACCAGTCTGTTAAGGGTTGGGTGGAAGAGATTGTCACAGGCAATAACCCCACCCTTTACTTAGGACATATGTCTATATATATTTATCTATTTTTTTCCTTTTTCTTGTTTATATTTTTTCTATTTTAATTTTTTTTATATAATACATAATTACTTGTACTGTTCATTATTATGTCTTTTTATATCTAAGAAAGTGTTTAATAATAATGTCTAGAGCTCTGGCATTGTCTGTGGACCCTTCTCCACGCAAGGGTTAGCTGCTACATGCTGATTGATTGAGTCATAATTTGAAGAATTAATTTGTGATACATAAAATTAATGTTTCGTGTAATTATTGTTATTAAAAGTTTATAATTCCATGTTTCCATGTTTCTCGAGGAAAGTCTAGTTTATGGTTATGGGGCTCATTAATTGATTTCAGCATGATTCCTGCAGCCTTCTGTTTGTTCGTTGCTTGAGTAAGTTCATATTAGTTCGAACATTCTAAATAAATACATATAAATTTGGTGGAGTGGTCCTTATCAATTCCTGCTAATTAGGTAGTGCTAGATCCCATGATTTCGGATTGCAACAAGAACATGACTTTATCCTTACATGTATATTTGAGAATTCGACCACGTAATTGCTAAAAATATTTAATTATTATTATGTGTAAAATAGTATTTAATGGTAGATGCCTAAAACAAGAAATAACTTAAAAGGAGTTTGTTAGTTTCATTTGAATAGAAGGTATATTAGGCATATTACATAGGTGCCTCTTAAGTATAATATTATTCCCTCTATCAAATTCAGGTGCAAGTAAACTAAAGGCGGAATTGAGACTCGGTCATCCTCCTAAGTCGGCGCAACAAGGTATATTTTACACTCTGTTTAGACCAAGAGAAATCATTTGTATATTTATAATAACTTAGGTAAAAATAAAAATCCAATTTGATTATTTCAGAGAAAAAAAAAAGAGTTTTAACGTGGATCACATATTTACAAAAGAATAGAAAAAAATTGTTCAAGTAATAATAATAATTCCGTGTCCGTGAGATAGGGACAGATACCTAAATCACGGTGGTGAGAGGATTATATGGACGCCCAGATCCAATGTCTAGGCTCCTTTCATGTCCATTGATTCTAATTGGTTTTAACGTTCTGACTTGAGGTAGACAGGACGGGGGTTTTACCCTCCAGTCGCTGGGAATCGTACCAGCTACCCACATTAACCTCACCCAGCCTGGGTAGGGCCGGAAATGCCAGCCTCACGGGTTTGGAGGGAACAGAATTTTTTTCGAAAAGTCTGCTCCAACCGGGGATCGAACTCGGGATCTAGATTAAACTAGATTGCAGACAGAATCACCCGCAGGGCCGTCGCCGACCTGAACCAATTCGATCTCTAATTGAGTTGATTCAATTGCTTTCTTTCAAGTACCGAAATGGCTTCAAGTACCAAAATTGAATTACCCACATAAAATTGAATTTCTCTCGCTCGTGAGAATCTTGAATGGAACCAAAGTGGTCCCGTGGGACGCGATTAATATCGGTAATTTGTTCCCTGATGACTCGTATAAGTACTTTCACCGTCTGGAGACTCTGGAGGCATTTAATTGAAAACAGGGCTCAAAGGAGCCAAGGAGGGGTTGTCTCAGGACCCCAAAGTGAATGAGATCTAGGCGCAGCCGCAAAAATTTCAGAACATTTGCAGAACAAAAGGGTTGGGTGGAAGAGATTGCCAAAGGCAATACTCGTAACCCCGCCCTTTAGTTAAAACATATATTATGTAGATATTTATTTATTTTTTCTTTATTTTTTTTCTTCTTTTATATTGTATTTTAATTTGTAATTATTTGTGTTGTATATAATACTAACGGGGTATCGCCCGCTTTGCGGGCCGAGGCATGGCCGTGAAAGCAAAAAGTCCTTTTTCGCCAATGGCAGGTGTTGAAGTGGGAATTTCGAAAAATCCCGTCTTATTGCACATCTAGACTATATAAGACAAAGCTACCTACCAAATTTCAGCTTCCTAGGACTTACGGTTTGGGCTGTAGAGCGATGATCAGTCACAGTCAGTGGTCAGTCAGTGACTTTGACGTTTATACAGTATTAAGATGTCCTATTAATAAAGTGTAAATAAATAAACATCAGGAGACATTTGATGAGCGATCGTGGTCTTTTCGGAACAATAATCTCTTACAGCCAAAGGCAATTTATTAGTTGCTGAATTTATTAGTTGCTTTGGCTAAAAAAAAATAGGAGACATTTGTTGCCGAAGTATGCTCATTATGGCTGAACTTAAACTTAGGCCAAGGGAAAAAGTAAGACAGGCAGGTGGCTATATGATATGTTTTGACAATCAAACTAGTGATTTTCTTATTTTAAATCAACTTAAGCAAACGTTGGTAGGTATAGTTGGTACATAAATCTCTGTGGTCATATAAATCTCTACACAAAGTGAAAAATTCTTTTATGTCTTAGACGTATTGCTTTGGTTAAAGAAATTAGGAGACACGTGTTGCCGAAGTATGCTCATTATGACTGAACTTTAACTAACCGTTAGGCCAAGGGAAAAAGGAAGACAGGCAGGTGGCTATACGATATGTTTTGTCAATCAAACTAGTGATTTTTTTTAATCAACTTAAGCAAACGTTGGTAGGTATATTTGGTACATAAATCTCTGTGGTCATATGAATCTCTACACAAAGGGAAAAAATCCTTGATTTCAAAAATTCTACTCAACGTGGCGTGGATGCGTTTTCATGAATGAGAGGAGCCAGGAAGTATACTTATAGATAGAGATGAGGCGACATTATGATGTAATGGGATTCCAAGTTATATTCTTTAATCTAAACTCGCCAAAGGCAAAGAAGAAGACAGGTTGATCTGCCTCCCAATTCATTTCATTCAAAAACTGTAATTTGCGGAATTATTGTTTTCAATAAGCAATAAGTATAACCAGGAGTTGTAAAAGCCATTCATCTTGAAGACAATCTGCCACTACCCTGTCATTTGGATCAAATTTCAAAACTGAATCGGGCCGTATCACAATCACGTGATGGCTTCAGAAATTAAGGATGAGGAACCAGGAAAAAATATTTGTCCATATAACAGGTAGAATTTACCCATTTATTAAATTTAATGATACTCGTTCTACTAATATTGCTCTAATTACCTACTTACTGTAGTCTGGTCCATGGACGGTCGAGTGGTAAGTTCTTAATCCTCCCAATTCATGAATTTTCCTAATTTATATATGATACTTTGACCACATGATAATGACATTAACTGATGAAATGAGATTCCATAGTTCCAATTGGGCAGTAATGCAATATAAATAATTGTATATAATTAATAATTACTTATTCAAATGAGGAATTTATGATTTTGATGATGGCACTAAGACTCATTGATAACGATTTGAAGAAATTTTCTTTTGGTCCAACTGCATTATCAGACATCATTTTCGTTAATGTATCTACGCCATTCTAGGAATCTTCCTTACAGAAAAAGGTCTCGCTTTTCAATCAAATGCATGATGATATAGAAAAGCACATTATCCCTCCCGCAATTTCTTGGGGTCGTAATTACTGTAGTCATTATTATTATTATTGATATTACTTGAGATTAAAGGCCATTAAAAAGATATTAGGATCGCTAAGGTTACTGAGAGGCTGAGGTAAATCTGGAACTCATTAAAGTCTCTCTATCTCTCTTGGAACGAAGGGACAGTAAGGTGCATCAGAAAAGAGATTTTTACAGTTATACCTGAAGTAAGGTCCCAATTTCTCTTTTTATCCCATCTTAATATAAAATAATAATAATAATGGTGTACTGGAAAACATCAAAATATATTTATGTATTACGTAAAGGCATTTCACGCCGAATTCAAAATTGTCCAAGTGTCAAGAGAAGTAAAAATGGTCGTTCTACGTTGAAGGCACTACTAAATTCTCACGTCGTAACTTGGATACGAACCACACCCTCCTCAATTGGAAGGAACACCATGGCACTGAGCCCAGATTGGTTTTACTAATCAAACTGTAAAATCAAAGACCTTGTGAGGAACTGCAGTCAAGTTTACAAATTCGCAATAGCATATTATTACACATGTACCCCATCCAATTGTACTAAGCAGAACAGCTGGTTTCAATATTATATAATAGACTACGTATTTAAAAGGATTTTGTTATAAATTATAATCCTAAATAATTACACTATGTCATTTAAAGTCACCCCTAAGTTAAAAAAATAAATAGAGTGACGTTATGATGGTCATTGTCACTTCAATATCCTTTTGTCACAATTTCAATCAAACAGACACACTTGAAAATATGATGGACACCCGAGACAACAGATCTCGACATTCAAAAACACAACTAACTTCGACAGCTAATATGATAACCAATTCAGATTCATCATCTTTCGTGCAATTTGCTATGCCAAAAGAACCAAAATGTCAGATTTAAATCACCTCTAAACAAAGATAATAAAATAATAAGCTTAAAAAAAGAATTAAGAATAAAAAAAACCACACATCGTAAAGAAAATGAAATCATTGAAAGAAATTGTGGAGACCAGAACCACACAAAGAAGAAGGCAATAGATTTAAAATGTTGATAATATCATCACCCTCATCAACCGCTCTTACAAAAGCCATTCCGAATTGAAAAGAAATATCACATTAAAATCTCAAAAGATAGAAAGGAAACAACTTGACCACATCCATCAGACGTAGCTGAAACCAAACTTAGAACAGAACTTCACAGTCAGGATGAGGAGTATGATAGACACAATAGAAGAGAAATAGATGTAATGATACTAATACTAGGTATAGCAGTAAGGATAGTAAGAATGACATTTGATTGATGCGTGACAGATGCATTGGCGCCTGAACTGAGCTATCCTCACTACTATTCTAGAAGAAGAGAAACAAACCAAATTTTCTCCAATGGATAGGTATTTGCTTATAGTTTTGTTTGTATGAAATTGAAAAAGAAACGCTAAAAATTAACTATCGACGAACTAGATTTCTGTTCATATAGAATATTTCCTTGGCATTGCAAAAATAGTATGTACGAGTATTATGCTCGTATGTATTGTGCTAGATGTTTCTGAATGTATCGAAATGTTATCAATCGAGGTGCTTTATTCAACAGTTGAGTGAGATTTCCTGTCTTGCAAAATGAGTATCATAAATAAAAGATAACTTAAGGCGAAATTAAAAAAAAAAAAATATTTCAGTCATTGCTAAGCGTCGGTTTTCCCTATCTTACGCAGTACGCAATCCGTGACTTAGCGCCACAGAGGTATTACAAAAACGTCTATTTATTCCGCCCTTGTAATTCCATACTTACGAGTACAAGTATAACATGAATTAAAACAACCAAGATTTAAAGTTAAAAAAAAAAAACAATTCGATACTATGAACATTCAAGTTCAAAAGCTTTTGTTTCATGTCTACATTCTCCCTCACCAACCTCGAAAATACCTGTGCAACTTCATTTGGAAAAACTTCAGACCATCAGTGTGGAATACAGAATATTCAGTGCAAAGAATTGAAAATTGAACAAAGCAACGCAGACTATTTCAAATTCAGCAATGAAAAAAAGGACAAACAAGCAAACAAGTATTCTACCCTTCGGCCAACAAAAGTTACATGCTCAAAGCAAACTAATTCTCGGCGATGTAAAAAATACAACAACCGACAAATTAATCATGGAAGGAAAAAGAAGAAAAAACATTACGAGCAAACACGTTTACTTGGCAAAGATAAAACAATAAACTAAATAGTAAATTTACATAAAAATATATCTAGAGTCCACACACAAGTATTAAACAACAAAACAATAATGTACCCATACAAGACAAAGTACATATACCTATATTAAAAACAATAAACAAATATATAAAAAAAAAATTAAAAAAGAAATCCTTATTAATAAGAGGCGGAGCCGTAACGAACACAATATATACATTTTTTTCTAAATAGATTATAAAACGCAATTGCAGCTAGGGTTCAACAAAAGTGGAAAAAATATATAACTTAGGGAACGCCCCTTTTTCTTTTTGGTATACAGATACAGGGGAAGTGTGTGGTATATATTTACTTGTATCTAAATACATAGTCACATGAAGAAAAGTACGAGTACTGTGATGATCCTTCAAAGTACAATCTTGTTTGAAATTGAATTTCAACGAATACGAGATCGAACAACTGGGGTATTGAATGGTGAAGTTAGCCAGCGTCGATGGCATGTTGAATACACCGGTTCCCTTCAGAACACCGAAGTTAAGCGACATCCAGCGAGGTTAAGACTTGGATGGGTGACCATTCAAATTCTAATTCTCGTGACGCTGGCTTTTCCCGGCCCCACTCAGGCTGGGTGAGGTCAATGTGAGTAGCAGGTTTGTGAGTTTCCTGCGAATGGAGGGTAAAACCCCCGTCGTGATATGACCATGGCAGTTGAAAGCGACGTTAAACCCCACTTAAAAAAAAAAAAAAAAAAATGGTGAAGTTGACAGATCCACGATCCACAAAATCTAAATAATAAATCATGCTTAACCTCGCAACTATTTCAACATACGCAGATAAAATGCTAGAGAAACATAAAGAAAATTTAACAAACATTGTGGGTATATTAATAGAAAAGAGAAAATGGTCACATCCACTGAAATTAGTAAAAAAAAAAAAAAAACGAACACAATACTTCTGATTTCTAATACATATTAGAATTTTTCGGCAGTAATTAACTGACCATATTATAATTATTGATTGATTGAGACAGCCTCCGTGGCGTAAGCCAGCCTTCTTGGCGTAACGGTTGTGACTACTGCTCGTAGTCCAGAGATCCTGAGTTCGATCCCCGGTCGGAGCAGACTTTTCACACAGAAAATCTGTTCCCTCCGTACATGTGAGACTAACATTTCCGGCCCTACCAAGGCTGGGTGAGGTTAATGTGGGTAGCTGGTACGATTTCTAGCGAATTGAGGGTAAAACCCCCGTCCTAATCCAGGGCGTTAAATCCAATAGAATCGTTGGCATGAGGAAGGGCATCCAGCTGTAAAAATGTGTCAAAACCAACCAACCTCAACCATTAGGTTGAACAACGTCGACCCTGCTTGAGCGGAGTAAGACAGAGTAAAAGAAGAAAAAGATTATAATTATTGATTGAGTAATATAATACTTTTTTCGGCATTATAGTAAAATTTAACCTCATTAATTATGAATTAACTATTCAATGAAAATGCTTTCAAGATTGACCCAACTAAGATAATCCACTAGGACTAGATTTAAAAAAAAAAAAAAAAAAAATGAATTGTGTTCGTCTATTAAGGGGTATATGAACATAAAATGGTGAATTTGACACATCCACTAGAAGTAGGTATAATTGGTTTGTAAATTGAAACACCCATCAAAGCAATACAGAAATTTGGTTTTCCCTTCTCATTGATCAATTCGTTAGGTATTTTTCTTCTTCAACCAAAAGAAAAAATCTTTTAAACAAAGTTTTTTGTAAATATCGTACCTGTACCTGTCATCAATGAATGAGATTTTGTTTAGACTGTGAGAATATAGGCCGTAAAAGGGACTTTTTAGTCTCATTCTTGCAGGATAAACAGAGTATTTATTGAAGATAAGTATTGTATTGTATAATCTGTTGTGTTGATCTTACTCAGCTCTAAGCTGATGAGGATGAGTGGTAAAGCAAGGATATGCTTCAGAATTGTGGTTAGCAGGTTTATGAGATAGGAAATACTTTTGATAGGAGACACATTTATCAATTCCGTTTGAACAAGATCATTCAACTATCAATTTAAAACATTTTTTTCTTCGTTTTAGGAGAGCAGCACGAAGTTTAGGCAAGAAACGAACATAGGATGGGCTAGTAGAAAGAACCGAGTTTTAAAGCGAAGAACAAAACTCGTTTTTCCATAAGTAAAAAAGAGACAGAAATAAAATTCAAGAGCAAGAGAGAAGGAAGCATGGAACCTTGTGAAGGATAGAGAGAGATGATCGTACAATAGACTCATTCAATGAGTGCGAGAGAACCAGAGATAGTATTGAACAAAGATAATATTATGGTTCCTAAGTTCCTTTTCATCCTAACCTAATGGGGGTTTTTTAGATTCCCAAGTTTTTTATTATTGTATTTTTTAAAAATCATTCAAACTAAATACTATGTGCGCAGAGCCGAGTGTGTGTGAGTTTCCTCATAATAATTTTGAATCATTTGAAATTTTAAAATAAATAATTAAACTATTTCTGAATTTGAACCAGCGCTCTATATTTTTTTACAGAAAAAATACAAAATCAACTATTTTATAAATAATTCATATCGCAATTAATTTCGTTTCTCAAAAAATATTTTTATTTGTTTTAAATTAATAATGTTAAATACATAATTCATTTAGGATTTAAAAAAAAACCTAGATCTTAAATTCGATTCTCAAAGAATAAAACAAAATCATTAAGAAATATGAAATCAAAACATTAATAAAAATAAAATAAAAACAAACATAATTAATCCAACATGTTTTGAACATTATTAGTGTAAGTTTACATTAGAGATCAGGTTAACGGCTGAAATAATTATCAGTAATTAATTAAAGTTAATTAATTAATTTAATTAGAATGTTAACTGACGTGAATCCCATGAGGAACCCGGTGGGCGCAGGGCCCCTCATGTACAACAGCCATCATCACCACCACCACCATCAGTTACCCATGGTCAACCGAAACGTAAGTTTTCATACGGTTAACTTCACCGGTTCAAGTGTTTTTTTTTTTTTTTTTTTTTTATCATATATGTGTTAATCGCTTTCGTGATATCAGAACTACTCAAACTCGCTTTACTAAATCTACGCTGAAACCGGGACTTGAACCACCGACCTCCAGGTTACAAGTCCGCTGCCTTATCGATCAAGCTACTGAGGTCGGTTCACCGGTTCAAGTGTTTTATTGTAGAAGATATTTATAAGTAGGTATAATTAACTAATTATTATGATAGCATCGTCATTGGATTCATTGGACTGATTTATTCAAGAAATTGTTTGATCATTAGGCATTTGCTTTTGTTTAAAGGTGTTCGTTAAGTTCATGTTTAAATCTGTGAATTAGCTTTTATATAATTGGTGTTAAATAGTCTGAATAAAATACTATTGGTTATGCATCTAGTTTTTTTATTAAGAGCACGACGTATGAAAGAAAAATTAGCCATTGATTCTTTCAGTTCATACAGATATATTATTAATTTTTTTTTTTTTTTTTTTTTTTTTTTTTAAGTGGGGTTTAACGTCGCTTTCAACTGCCATGGTCATATCACGACGGGGGTTTTACCCTCCATTCGCAGGAAACTCACAAACCTGCTACTCACATTGACCTCACCCAGCCTGAGTGGGGCCGGGAAAAGCCAGCGTCACGAGAATTAGAATTTGAATGGTCACCCATCCAAGTCTTAACCTCGCTGGATGTCGCTTAACTTCGGTGTTCTGAAGGGAACCGGTGTATTCAACATGCCATCGACGCTGGCATTTTTAAATTTAATCTTGCAAAATCTCATTAAAGTGTCACTTAGTTGAGTTACCCTACGCAATTTATGCAAAAAAATAGATCATTAGTTAAGTAGATTATTAATACTCTTAATATAATATCTTTATGTCTATTTCTTTCATCTTTCGTCCATTCAAATGGTATTAAATAAATATAAAAAATCTTTCATATTGGATGTATTGTTTTCAACCTTTTCTAACTGATCTAGGAGCACATCGATTTTTTTTACTTAAATACCACCTAATCTTTTGACTTGAGTGTTAACTGGACAAGCAGTAGGTAGGCAGTTGAATTGTTTAGAACTGAGCCTAAGAACATGCGCGGATATAGCCCTCTTGTACTGGGGGGGCACAATCGCACAATCTACCTAACTACCGGGTTGCACCCGCCGCTTCGCAAGCCCATCACCCCCCCCCCCCCCACACACACACACACAAACAAATGTCAATATTTTTTGTATCACCCATCCATTTCTTCTCCTTACTGGATCTCAAGAATGGCTCATCAGAACTTCGCCATCAATATGTCAAATGAAGACTCCAACCCTTGCAAAAACACTCTCGCTTTGAGTTGATAGTTCGTCACGACATATTTCGAAAAAAAATGTCATTTAGGTCAAAAAACGTAAATACTTGTTTACCCATCCATTTTATGTCCTTACTCAACGTAGCTCAAATACGGCTCATCAGAATTTCGTGATTGATATCTCAAATGAAAACTTGAACCCTTGCTTAAAACTTTCTCTCTTTGAGCTGATACGCCGCCGCCGTGGCGTCGTCACGACAAATTTTGAGAAAAAAAATGTCATTTTGGTCGAAAAATATGATTTTTTTGTGTCACCCATCCATTTTTTGTCCTTACCCCGTGTAGCTGAACCCTAGAGATATATTCCCTGATCCAAATGGGCCTATAGGTAAAGTTTCAGGTTTCTCGGATAATCTGTGTGGATTTGACAACTTTATTATTTAGTTATTTCTTATTGGTCTAGGAATTGGGAATTATTTTGGGGTCCGTGACCCCTAACTTATTGAGATTTTTTTAACGGGATTAGTCTTAGAATTGGGAATTATTTTGGGTCCCGTGCCCCCTTAACTTATTGAGATTTTTTTTTTACGGGATTAGTCTTAGAATTGGGAATTATTTTGGGTCCCGTGCCCCCCTAACTTATTGAGATTTTTTTTTACGGGATTAGTCTTAGAATAGGGAATTATTTTGGGTCCCGTGCCCCCCTAACTTATCGAGATCTTTTTTTTTACGGGATTAGTCTTAGAATTGGGAATTATTTTGGGTCCCGTGCCCCCCTAACTTATTGAGATCTTTTTTTTTACGGGATTAGTCTTAGAATTGGGAATTATTTTGGGTCCCATGCCCCCCTAACTTATTGAGATTTTTTTTACGGGATTAGTCTTAGAATTGGGAATGACTTTGGGTCCCGTGCCCCCCTAACTTATTAAGATTATTTTTTACGGGATTAGTCTTAGAATTGGGAATTATTTTGGGGCCCGTGCCCCCCTAACTCATTGAGATCTTTTTTTTTTTAAGGGATTACGTATAATGAAATTTGAGAAACACCGCTTGCCGAAAAATCTGGGGGGGCACGTGCCCCCCGTGCCCCCCCCTATATCCGCGCATGCCTAAGAAAGGTGATATTTTCAATAGGATTACAACTAATTACCTACAATGTAATGTACAGGACTACGGACAGATTGGATGACTTATTTGGGATTCGAACTCACAGATTCATGCACCAGCGGGTAGATTGGAGTAAGGTAGTTATAGATCACTATACTATCAGTAGTATCAATGCATGTAAATTGATCTAACCAGGGTTTCATTACATCATTTACATGCTACAACATGTGGCAAAGAGTTAGTGGGCCTAATGGCTGTAATGGCGGACAGTTTCCATGAAGCAATTTCATTCTAATCGCTGGCGTTTCCAAGAAAATCTCGCCAAGGATTTCCCAGCCTCCCCATTATCTCTAATGCGAAGATGATTTCCTTTTCACGAGTAATCTTAACCATGAGGAATTTCTTTAACGTGTGCGTCAGGAACAATAAATTTGTTTTCGACAGAACCGGGCATTATGAATTACTCATTATGGCGAGGGATATTCAGCGTGATTTAAGAATCATTATGCTCAATTTGATTTATTCTCTCATTATTGTGTAGGAAATGCTGTTTGAAACAATCGAGCTATGTGAGAGGTGCCTCCATGTCAATTGTTGATTTATCACCTCCATGATGTGTTCCGTATGTTAGATATGATGTTTCGTGTCTTTGTAACAGGAATTACGTAAATATACCAGTACAGTTGCTAAGAACAATATTTCGTTTGATTGATAATCAAGTATAATATATAATATTATGTCCTCTTCCATCAGTCACCTATTTGACTCCATTCAAAAATCCCTTTTCACACAAATTAGCCTTTAGTAGAAAAAAATATAGTATTACTATAACGGTAACAATTTGAAAACATACGTACATGGACTTATTAGGAGTATGTAGTGTGTAACGGAAAGATAGTTCATACATGGGAAAGATATTAAATACCTACACTAAACAAATGTTTTGCGAACAATTTATCTTTGAATATCATAAAAAGAGTAAATAGCAAATAGCAAAACAATACCTTTGATTGCTAAATCTAAAACCATAGGTGCTGGGTGCAAGAGATTGCCATAGGCAATAACCCCGCCTTTTAGTTAGGACATATGTTTCTATGTATATATTTTTCTATTCCTTTTCATTGTTAATGTTAATTTTTCTATACATTTATATATTGTTTCCATTTTTTTCATTGTTAAAATAATTATTTGTACTGTACATGTGTCCATTTATATCTAGTAAAGTGTTGAATAATAATAATAAAACCCATCCTTTAAATTTGGACCTTAAAGTAGTAAGTAAAACTAATCGATATCCAACCCAACAACTAAAAACCAGCGCAGCGTTGGTCCATATGGAACATAGCAGCAGCCAGAGTATGAGCGAGGTACAAAATTGTTCACTCTCATATTCAGCAATTTCATCTCAATTTTCTCTCGCATCAGACTCCACAGAACCATGTGGCCATGTCTCACCGTAGACCTGCGTCCATCACCTTGAGGGCAATTGCTGCGAAGTCCTTCAGAATTATGATTGAGGAATTTAATAACTTCAATGTTGTTGATTATTGTCCGATCATTATCGGCGAAGCTATCAAGATATATTATCATTATCATAATTTGCATCATCATGATCAATATCATAACCATTCTAAGTAACATTATTTGTATAATTATGAGCATTATATCTATTACTATCATTTTTATTATAAATATTATCAAGACCTCTTCTAAGTTCTGTACATGTGAATATTTAGAAAAGTAGTATGGGCACACTATGAGCCGATTGTGATGCTGCTATATGCGTTCAAGAGAAGTTAGGCTTTGGTATTTAAATTATTTATTTTATTATACAAATTCGATTTAAATACATATTGATACAATGAATACATGCCACAGGTGCAGGGCAAGCGATACCCAGAGATATGAGCCTAAGCAAAATGTCAAAACGTTTTCGATCGAATTCAAATTAAATGAATATCTCAATATCATTGTTACTCTAAAATACATAATTTGTAGAAAATCCATGGGTACTTGTGAATATGGTAAGTGGTAACGTAGAAGTTTTGATAACTTTGTGTGGTTTAATGAATTGTACAGTATTGATTTGGAATGGACCCCATTTTTACTAATGATTATGATGTGAATCTTTCACATTAAAGAAATATCTCTGTATCTTTTACATCCTCGCAGACCATTTCCCTGATGTTGAATATACTACGCCTCCTGGAGTTGTATAAACCTTGACTATTGGCATAAACTGCATTCTTATTATGTCATATTACTCGTATTTCGATTTAAATGATCATTTACCAAGTATGTAGGTATTATTATTATTTTAATTGAACACCACTTTTCTGCTCGTTATCTTTTTTAATTTTACTGGATTATGTTCATGTGATGTGATTCAATGTGAGAAGCTTTTAAATTTCACAATATGACTGACCATCATAGGTTGAATATCATTGTGAGACATTGAAGTCGATTTTTTTGCAGCTAAGAGATTCACAATATTTACCCCTTTTTATCAGATCGGAATCATTTTGGTGATTCAGCGTGTGTATTGGAAAATTTGTCCCCCACCCTCACTTTGGAGGAAATAATATGTGGAAGTTTAATAAGGGCGGAATTAATAGACGGTTTCGTAAGTCCTCTGAGGCGCTAAGTCACGGATTGCGTACTGTGTAAGATGGGGAAAACCGACGCTTAGTATTGACTTGACTTATAGAATTTGTCTATTAATTTCGCCCTAAATCTACTTCATTCCAAATATTATTCAGATTTTCTATTTTCTGCCCTATGAATAATGAAAATTCAGACTTCAAGCCACCATATTGGGAAAAACAACCGCGACTGATCGTGTACTATATCCATTATAATATTAGTAAGTCTGTCTAAAGTTGGGTACCCTGGAAAATAAATAACAGGGACCTCAACAACAAACACATTAACAATGTACCAGTCACACAACATCAGGCTTGTTTGTTACGATACATTTTCCTCGGAGCTTTTTAATGGCCTTTGTACCATGGATCTTAATATAGGACGTGCTGAATATAGGAGGTTTCGAAAAGCTTTTGAAAAAATTCAGTTGGGAAACGTTTGTGTTAACATCCTCAGCAATTTTCAGTACCATAATTTTGTTAAAGTCGTTTTCCCTCAAAAGATCATTAAAGTGCATTATCAATCATCGCACTGGTAGTCAAGTGGTTAACGCGCTAGCCTGGTAATCCACGGAGCGTAGGGATCTGTTGGTTCGAATCCCACCCAGTGCATGAATGTTTGTGACCACATAATAATGAGACTCTGAAGGTTAGCTGGTAGAAAATGCTTTGAGTATTAACCTCGCCTGGTGGTTACCTTCCACTAAAGAGTGTTATTATTATCAATATTGAACATATTGTCTTGTATTACAAGAATTGTATTAATAATCCTTTATTTGGAACAATAATAATACATACGTTAAAACGAAAAGTATATATCACTAGCGGGCTGTCGCCCGCTTTGCGGGCCGAGGCATGGCCGTGAAAGCAAAAAGTCTTTTTTCGCCAATGGCAGGTGTTGTAGTGGGAATTTCGAAAAATCCCGTTTTATTGCACATCTAGACCATAAGACAAAGCTACCTACCAAATTTCAGCTTCTTAGGACTTACGGTTTGGGCTGTAGAGCGATGATCAGTCAGTGAGTGGTAAGTCAGTGACTTTGACATTTATATATTCAGATAACGACTGATTCCAATTCAGCTTATTTGCTGAGGCACTTTACATTACATAATTTATTTATTTACAAATTGTATACAATTCTTGTTACAACACATGTAACACAGAAAAACACAGAAAATATGATGCTGCAGCAGAAGAGGCTTGAGGTTCATTCACACCACTAGTCTGTACCGTAGAAGGTGTGCTCCACAAAGAATATGACACATATGTGAGGAGATTGTCATTCAACCTTTCAACAAAGTGGAACAAACCATATTCCCAAATACTATCTTGGTTGAAAGCCCAAGGGCAAATGTCTATAATAAGAGCAGTTGGTTTGAGAATAAGAGGAGCAAAGAGGCTAATAAGAAGCTTACCCTATGAAGACGGAGCGGGAATGCCTCATTTTTATATATAATTTTTTTTTTTTTTTTTTTAATTTATGACGAATGAGTGTGTTAAATATTAATAAAAATTGTTCTGATAAAAAAAAAAAAAACAAAAAAAAAACACATGTAAACAATGAAATATTATGAACACTCTGTATGCTTGCTGCTCTGTTCTTTTCCTATAAGAATTGCAGTTCTAATGTTCGCGTGTTGGGAAGCAATTAATACGATTCGTGTCTTTATTTCTGAAACACACAGAAAGACATCGCGGTGTTCGTTCCTGATACGTATCCCTGGTTCCTGTGCGGGCAACTTCTTCACCCTCGAATAAATGCCTGGTAAATTGACATGATAGCCGTGTTTGACATGCCTTAGCTCACTGATTTCCTCAATCATAATCTCAGATCATCACCGAAGTTAAGCAATGTCCAAATAGGTGAAGACTTCGTGATGCTGGCAGTCCAGCCCAACCCAGGCTGGTGAGGATAATGTGGGTAGTGGAGATTTGTGAGTTTCCTGCGAATGGAGGGTAATACCCCCGTCGTGATATGACCATGCAGTTGAAAGCTATGTTAAAACCAAATTTAAAAAAAAAAAAAAAATCGAACGTTAATTTTATAGATATTTTTAAAACCTCAGTCCGATTTGAGCCTGAAATAGTATTCTGTCTTTCAAATATGTCACTTTTTTCTCCAAAATAATGATGGTAACAAAAATAATCGATGGAATTTTAGAAATGTAATTCATTCTTGATTTTTTTCTGTGAACAAATTTTAAATTAGGTGATGGGAATAGATTTATAGTAACTGCAGGCATCAAGTATACGAGTTGTATGTTCTATCCTGTCTAATAAATTAAGTCTAATAACAGAAAGTGTTGCTTGGATTTTAGATTATTAAGACGCCAATCTCTACTCACTGCCCATTTCTATTCGAATTTTGATTTTTGTAGAATCCCCAATCAAAATCTCATCAAAATAAGTTATACAAATCAAAATAACTTATACAAGAGTGGAACTGTGAATTTTTGATACAACTCAAAATAACAAACTTATAATTACGCGTCCAAGAATAACAGCACGAATCTTCTGAGCTTCGAGGATAACTTTAAATAAATGAAAACTCTTATTCTTTCTCAAATTAATTTTTTTATTATATAAAATCTCTTCTACATATGGAGGAATTCATTAAAGTTTGGATGTGTTGTCCGGAGTACGATCATAGGATCTGCTCATTCTAAATCCTAAACTTTCCCACGGTTGCTACTAAGTGTTCCACAGTAGTCCCTACAGTTCTAGTGATATGAGGGCAGAGGCAATATATTAAAATTATTAAAAAAACTTGTTACTGTTTTATACGAGAGCTTAAAACCAAAGTTCATTTCGTTATATTTTTCATTTTTAACATCTGTACAAATTGTATACAGGGGGTGCTGTGTTGAGATTTGACACACGCCTACCTGTGGGAAGTTTACTTATTCAAGCACTAAGCCACCAGTTACAATTTATTAAAATAGTATATTACCTTTTAAATCTATGAATAAGTGTATAAGAATTTTTATGTCTTGAGCTTTGAAGTAAGTAAGGGAAAAATGCATCAATATTTTTAATCCACCCAGGTTATTTTCAAGGTACCAAAAATAAACTCGAGAGATTGCAAATTTCTATAGAAAATAATTTATTAAGTATTTCATAATTCAAGAATCTTTTACAACTTCAAAAAATAGGCACTTTGGCGTCATAGTGAAGTTCATGTAACTAGATTTAGCTGCTTTTAAATAGATTTTCTTTTATTTTTTAAACTAACTCAATAGACAAAAGATCGATTGTTGAAGCATCGAAATTGTAACCAGGAGGTCGATGGTTAGAGACCCAAGCGTTTAGAATTTTAGAAAGGTATATAAGGTGGGTCGATTTTACATTACCAAAAGGTGTAACTGTGACATAAATTTTGTGATTGACGTAAGCTTCTATTATAAACTTTAATTCATGAAGTTTCTTGTATATACATATTTGCTTGATATGTATGGCACTGAAGCAAGGAACTTTAGAACCGAAGTGGAACACCCAGTACAAAAGTTGATAAATGAAAATATATGAGAGAGGCATCCGAACATAAATTAAAACATTCAAGTAGTTAGAGGCGGTTCAGATTGGTTTTAATTGTTATAAATACGTTCTCCACTTGAAATAATATTTAGTTTATAGGTTAGGTATCTGCTATGCTAAGGTAGCTATTTGGACACTAAGAAAAGGTGTATTAGACTTCTTGTCTGAAGATTATACCAAGATGCTTCTTTTCTAACAGGGTTCCAGTTTTTTTGTTCATTGCTCAATTTTCAAACATTTTTAGAAAACTAATTGATAAAAGTGAATTTCATAAATAAAGAGTCAGTTCTATTAATAGTGACACATTATCCAAATTTATTTACTTAACTATAGAGAAGATCATGAGGATAACATGATAGATACATAAAACTAGGCATCTCTTCAAAACGAACCGATTCAATTCTTAACATGCCACATACAAATCAGTCAACTCACTATTCATCTTCAAAACCCTGTACAGATCTGACAAAATCCACAGAATCCTTCTCCATGCCGTACTTAAAAGTAACACAATAAGTGCCAATAAATTTCCAAACCTACAAAGAAAATGAACGAAATCACTTTCCGAAGAACTGACCGTAGATAATTCACAAATTGGTTGCCAGGAGTGACAATCGACCTGCAACTGTGAGGATGAGTGTCGTCTTTGTGTAGCTCCCGGTGGGGTGTCTTGCTCATGTCAAAGTGTTCACTTGTACTGTTAAGAGCCTTTTCAATTCGTTTCTGAAAAGGAATCAACTTCTTTGTTGAGGTTTAAGAGATGGATAATCCATTTCAGGTTTGATTTTGGAAAGGGTTTGGTTGCCCGAAGGTATCTTGGGGACGCCGGACTGTATTGGCTATGTAATAAGATTTGATGTACTAGAAATTGGAATTCCAATGTGCCCTTCTACTTCGCTGTGAAATTAGTGCGTCGAAGTTATTAGCGTTGTTATTATCTTATGCATGTTGTAAGTCAACCTTTAATTCAATTTATAGATTTAATGAGGTGAACATGTTGCCTCATCTATTGTGTCTCAATCCCGAGAAGTTAAGACCAATTCCTTTAGTCTCTTTCCATTTGGAACATTATTCAATTGTTCCTCGACTAAACAAAAAAGTTTTTTTGCTTATAATCGAGCATAATGAGGCTCCTCTGCTCCAATTATATCTGACTTTATTTCTTCTAAGTTAAATATTAAATTATTAAAACGCTCAAACATTGGTCGCATCTCCTTTGAGCTCATCATAATATTCTCTCCCGGCTGTCAAAAGCCTGAAGAGGGTTGTTAGCGCCGCGTCGACCCGAAAGCGACTTAAGGGTTCCGCTACTACGCCTCCTAAATCCTCTAAATTACAATTTCATTCTGTTGTGTGATATCCTCTTCTTTTCGCGTTCAATCGCTTTCATTTGATGGAAGTTTTTTGCAAATGCCAAGCTGTGGCGTTTTCTTTGATCTGGGTTTTGTGAATCTGCAAGGTCACTGATATTATCAGATGGAATTTCAGAATATTCTACCCTATCTGGTTATTAAAATAAGTAAAAACTATAGTTTTATTTTGTCCAGAGAGGACCAATCGAATTAATTAGTTTTATTTATGAAAGAAAACGTTTGAATGATACTACGCAAAGGTGCAAAACACATTCATGGGATAATGTAATTTTATGTATGTGCTCATACTGTGCGATAATACTTACACCCCAATGTCCCACATAAAAAATCCAAAAATACCAACACACACTCTTGATATAAAGAAGGATGAAACCTGAAAATTTACTTGACATTCACTATGTCTGTGCACTAAACATACTCTGTACATAAGTAGTAGTACACAAACACAGATTCATTTAAATTATAATTCCTTTCAAATATTTCCTCGTCTGCATTTAACATGGAAAAAGAACATCTGATTTCCTACACAATTTTAAGTAGAGATGACATGGCACTTGACACCATTAAAATAAACAGATATTTGAAACCTACCTATACAACAAAAATTTATACAAATTCATATCACACAAAATATATTTGAACAAAAAGACTAAATAAATTTAGAATCATTAATCATACCACACCATTATAAATGTGTGTCACAACTGTCACATACTTATGACAAAGGATTATCATTTATAAGTATTATCTTACTTATATTTAAGTAATAAATACATAACTTTGGTAGGATTAATTAAACTGAAATTTAGATTAGAATTCACAAAAAGGTAATTTTACCTACTCTAGATAATAATTATTAAGAATATGTACTTTAAAATAGTATTATTTTCCACGTTTCAGTGTGTTTTTAATTACTATTGTAAAACTAAATTAGTTAGGTAGTTAACTAGGTGGTACTCTCGTTGAATTGGTGAGAGTAAACCTTCAACGCAGAAAATAATGGCTAATTGTACTTTGGAAATCCAACAAATAATTAAAATTTGTTAACTACTCAGACAAGTGTAAACAAACAATTTTTATGAACTATAATGGAGTCATCATGTTTTCAAGGCAACAGGAAATAAAAAAACTAATAGAAATGATAAATCAAAAAAATCTTGTAAAGAAAAGGAATTAGATAACTTGGGAATTATACTTTGGGTGAAATTCAAAGACCCAAGTTGGCTTGAATGAAGTCCCAAAACCTGCTTTCAGTAGAAATGAAGTTATCAAAGAGGAAACAAGGTTGATTCGATGAACATAAATCGAAGGCCACCCTAAGACTTGGCTTTGGCTGGATTATGGTTTAAAACAATGAGGAAATATCTTTTTTTCAGTCTTTCGCCTCCGCCAACGCACAGTTGCTTCGTACTGTTGACGCAATTCTACACCACAACATAACCATTCTGATTCGTGACATTAAGGTGTTAAATTAAACTGTAGATAAAAAACATGATCATAATATCTCGATAACGGACTGTGAAATGTACACACGTCATATTTATGTTGACAAGATATATTGTTTTGAATAAACGCCTCTTTTGTTTCGAATCCAAAAGAATTGAATAAGCGTTAAATTAATAACGTGAGCTAAACAAGGTGATAAGTCTTGTGGATGAAAATAACCCAAGTGCTGACAACGAACTCAAATAATATGTTACCTACATCATGCTATGGTCTTTTCTGAAGTAATAAAATAAATAATTAATGACATACATCAGACATAAAATATTAATAAACAAGATTTTTTTTCACACGAATTAAATTAAACAAAAGATGGAATAATGCATGATTTACTCCTATAAGTCCACGCAGCCCAGGTTAGTAAAACTTTTCTCTATTTTGCAAACATAGGTCATAGAAAAATAGTATGTATCATTCAGAAAAGACAGCATAATTATGAACTTTGAAAACCTAGAAATTGTTTACCAAGAAACATTCAAATTGGCTAAAACAAAGTAAAAAATCAATAATTTTTTCTGAACTACATAAATTAAATAATAATAATATGAAATCTATAAAGGGCAAAGCATAAAGCTATTAACCCAGAACTATTAAGCAAATGCACAAACAACAGGAAGAAATATCCGGCTCTTAAGAAAAGAGACACAGAAATTCTCTTGAGAGCATGGAGATCTCTTGGAAAGATCGTCAATATGAATGAACTACTTAATAAAGCGAGGAAAGGATTAGATATCACCGAAGATGAATGAATACAAATCGTATGGAAGATATAACAGATAGAATCAACATAATCTATTCATGGAACAAGGGGTTAGATCAGAGCACACTGCATTGACCAATCAAATTCAGATGTATAGTTACAACCATCTCAACACCAAAAGGATTAGACGCTAAGTAGTTGATATGATGAAAGAAGAGAACACACCTCTAGACAAACACTCAACCAGTTTCGAGGACCCCATGCTGTCACGAGAAACTTAATCCTACTAATCGGAACAGTAAAAAACACATTAAATAGAGCATGGGGGGGCTTTGTGTTCAAAGATATCAGAGATGTGGGTATTTGTATCTATTCAACTATAGCAGAGATATAGAGTAATTCATAGATAATCTAGTATTAGATATGCAAAGATATGACTGAGTAAAATTTACAGGATCTGACCACAGTCAGGTATGGAAAACTATGTAAAAAGATTTCAAAGTGTAAAGTTCAAGAATGGGAAGAGCATATACAAATATCTATTGACAGTCAGATATAGTAGTCGTTATGATTTATAAAAATATATTTTACAGATTATATTGACCTAATGTGTAGGGGGAAAAAACTCGAAAAATTGAATCTGAAACAATGGAAATATACTACAAAGATCCCGACAAACCATGCAGATTGATTGTACAGACAGTAAATCTAAACATTCACCAGATGAAACTCCTACACGAGAATATACTCACTACCTGACAGGCAGACAAGCATGCATGCTCGTTGATAGGCAACTCTTGACATGCATGTGAGTGCATAGGCAAATATTATGGGAGTCATAAACGCGTGCTCTATAATATACCCTTCAATGTTGTGGCCACAACAGTCGACCACGCAGTCGACGCGAATAAAAAACCCTAGGATCGTATTCAGGGGTTCGATTAGTCTGGAATATCAAAAACCTGCTTTCTAACTTCATAAGGCTCACCTTTGCATCAATCAAGAATTGTCCGTCTGTATGAGCTTTTATTTCGAACTAATACAACTTAGATGGAAGCCAACTTACCTAACTTTAGAATAGTTGAGCATGTGTTTGAATGTTTAGACAAAATTATTACAGCATTGACGGACAACCCATGATAGAAGGAATCCATTTTTTATACCAACTAATAACAGAACAGATGGATGCACAACGAAAAGTTGATTCCAGAACACCCTCTTTGAAAACGAGGAGAAAATGGTACTCCTGAATACAGCCCTGGTGCACTAGTCCAACCTAACCAAATGAACGTTAGGAGAGGAGTGAAGGAGAGAGAGAGAGAGAAAGAGAGGAGGTGGAAAACGTGAAAACCACTCGAGCGGATACACATAGGTTGTCAAATTAATGTCAAAAAAATTCATACGCGACCATAGAGTGAGAATTATGGCCTTTTTTCTCTCTCTATGCTTCACTCTCATTCCCCATGTAAACCTTTTCTCTCCCAGTCCATCTTGTGCTGATGGTGATCTCTCCGTCTTTGTCTAGACTTCGGTGTGGCTTTTTTTTGTGTTCATTTTGTTTACAGTTGAGAGGAGCATGGGTGTGAAGTCAGTTATAAGAACTAACTCAATTACCCATGATAGAAAAGAAACGAACCCTGAAGATGGTGTGAAGGGAACATTTTCTAATATTTGTGTGTTTATGGCATTGATTTTGTTCAATTTGTCCCTGTTTATATCCGCATCAGGGGGACCTCACACAGTTTTGTGGTGAAGATTAATCTTGTGGAATAACTTGTTATGAATTTACATTTCGTGTGGTTGAATTGAACTGTGAGGTTTATTTATTTTAATCTTTTAAATAATATTAAATAAATTGCTTTAAATCCCAAAGAATGAAACAGATTAAAACCAATAGACTTCTCTTGAAATAATTCAAATTAAAACTAAATGAAAAATGAGTAGGATAGCGTCTTGAGGAAATCAGAGTCGCACTATGCAGAAAAGTTCGTTATGACGTGATGCATTAAAATTGTCATCAAATGTGTTATTGGTCTGTTGAAATTTAAAGAAGAAGGTAGGTATGACGAATTCTAACTGTAAGAATCCTTTTGTCGATAAATAAGATGGCCTTGTTAGATTTTTTAAATTATTATCTGTGTTGTATGTCTGACTTTCATTGTTTCATTAATTTTGGAATTTCTCTCGTGTTCTTGACCTTTTCAGCTTAAAACACAAATTTGTCAGATCCTCAGATCTTAGCATCAAACTTAAAATTATCTTTTCTACTATATGTTGTCCCATTGAATTTTACATTTCTCCCCAAAATACTGGTTTCACTCTAAAACTTTATGGTAATATCAAAAGGAAAATATCCTTCGTCTGGCAACACTGTAATATTATTCGATAGGCTTGATAAGGCACACAGGCACTAGATCCTATATTTTATGCTGATGCAAGATATACGTACCCATTTCTATAAAAGGTATAATAAATTTAAAAATTCTTGCATGTAAGATAGGATCTCCAGTTGAACCACGTACAGTCAGGTTTCTCTCCATGTTCTTGGTCTGGTGTCGCTATTGTGTTTGTGTCTCTGCTCATGTTTTCGGTGTCAAAATCAAGATGGTCGTCGACTGCCAAGGCGAGGCGGTCTCGTGTGGCTTTGACATGTTTCCATTCTTCATTGTGATCTTGATTATCGTGGAGACGTGTATAATTATGATGTGGTGTTTCCAGATCTCGGTGCTGTGTGATCTTCTATTGTTTTGGTCGCATTTGGGCGACGTGCTCTGTCAGGTTGCTTTAGGCTACAAGGTGTTTTGAAACCCTTGCTGGAGAGGCGTACGGTGTTTTCGAATATGCTCTTGAAAATGCTCTGCAAACTTGTGATACGCCTTCAGACTATTCTTCAGATTACCAAATGTTTCCCATAGTTCCTCAACTATAAGAGAAGTTAACTTGACTTGATTTACTTGGAAATTCCATTACGCAAACAGTCTAATGATGATTATTATTATTATTGGATTGTAGACGTTCCACCAACTTACCAACTGTTTGTTTATATTTTAATAATACAACATTTTTTTTATAGAAACATTCATACCATATTTTTCAAAAGTTCGACTACGAGAATCACGCCTATTTGAAATCCAATCACCCTTTTTTATCTGAACAAATGACTTCTGAATCCCACACTTCATGAAAATGTAAGGGAAAGAGTTTCATGATTATTAAATTATGACAAACAAGATTTTCAACTCCCAAATAAGGCTTGCAACCGTACGTCAATATGATTAGATTAGATATTATTATCGGTTAGATTATAGATTTCTTCATTTCATTATACTGAGAATCATTTACTACTGGAGGGTATGTCAAAGTTTATATCTGTTGAAATTTGCAACCCACATATTAACTTGATTGGTAATAGCTGATAGTATCATGAACATTTGAACAGTGGCAAAAAATCTATTGGTTAGGAAAAATGCCTGCAACTGTGTTTGGTGAAGTGGTCAGACTATCAAGTAGAGTCATGCATGAGTTCAATTCTCTAAGAAAGGAATTAGAATTTTTCACTCCATCCCAAAACACTCGACTCCAAATTCTTGGTCTTTGATTTTTGATCAATTCATATTGGAGCTCAATTTTTGTTTTCACATGTTCTTCAGTAATTTTATAATGATCTGGAGCGGTTCTCGGCCTCACGATGATGGAGATATTCTGATTATTTTGAAAGTTTTCGGACAAGATTGTTACCTCGTGGCCTCCAGATATGACTGCTTTGCTATGCATGGTTCTCGCTTCAAATTCCATCCAAAGTCGTCCGGGGAGAGCTGCCAACACGTTTTTTTTTTTTTTTTTTTTTTTTTTTTTTTGACAAATATGAACTCTTCAATGCCAGTAGTGAATGAACCCCAGATAGTCCAGATACCTTTTTGGATAGTTGTGAGAGATCCCTTGCTAGTTCATGATTTGGTCATATTATGAATAAATATCACAGATTGTTGTTCAGACTGATATTGTAGTCATGTGGTGTATTTGTTTGAATGGGAAAATAACTCTGGTCTTAGAATGAAAGTAAGATGTTGAATTGTTGATTTGAAGAACTCAACTGAAGTATTAGGACAGAAAAAATCTTATATAAATGCATTGAACGAAAGATCAAAATTTCGGATCGGACCAAACAGGCTTTATTGCCTGAAAAAATATTCTGCAACAAATTAATATATTGGAAATATACTCATGGCAAAATGTTACAGATATAGTCAAGTACCTTGCACGCCTCTGTATCTACTCACCAGAGATAAAATACAATTATATGAGAATAAAATAAAAAATACCGCTACTGTGTGTAGCTCAGAGACACATATATTATTATTAATATTATTATCTTGTTGTTTTGGTTGTTGTTTTTGATATATGTTTATGGTAAAATGTTGTTTTCTGCTTGAATTAATGGTCACACACTGTTGGCAAAGTTTAAAATCGAAGTACTCTTTCTAGACTCTTGAGGTGTTGAATTTCGATAGCGAAAATTATTAACTGTTTCAGAAAATGTGAAATGTATCACACAGGAAAAGTTTAGTTAAGTGTCGTACTTATATATAGAAATTTCTTTTGAATCCTACCATTTGTGATCCACTGATTAGGTTTATCTTAGAAATGTTGCGCACAAGGACTCATTGAAACGACCTGAGATTTCCAAGATCATGTCAATTCCTATAATTTCTTTGGAAAATGCCTTTTTTTTATTATTATTACGAAACATAATATTAATGTTTTGAGATATATCTAAGTGATATATTATGTATTAGAAATTTTATTATTCAGTAATCATAATCACTGACTGTTAATCACTGTACTTATTCTCCTGCAGTGCAGTGTCGATCATGACTATGACTAACAAACATTTTACTTTGTCAAGGATCTAGCAAAGGGAATTTTCAGTCACTTTAGCAGAGTAATTGTCTCATGTATATTATTTGGAGCACCATGTGGCGGAGCAGCAATCTTTTAACTAGCAGCATGTTAGTAGATACACATACGTTCTGACACAAGATTTGTTGACTCCAGAGCAACTTGGCTACCGGTTTTCTGGTTCTGATTTCAATTTATGATCCCCGGTTTGGCAAACAGGGAGAATAAGAAATCTTTCTTATTTTATTCCCAGCCCAATACAGAGGAGAGGTTCGCAAGCATTTGCATAAATTAATTGACTTGACAGCCCCGTATGTTCGCCCGAGGGCAGTCGAACGGTTTGCCGGGTTCACACGATCCTTCACAATCAGTCGACAAGGCTCAAGAAAGGTTCTGGAGAGGGGACTAAGTTGATCAATAAAAGAGCTCCAAAAGTGAAGTGTTTATTGCAACGATTACTTTGATTGATCATAGTAAGGAAAACTAACATAATGGATAATTAGAGAGAAAAAGAGAGAGGACTTTAACGCAAGTTAAATTAGCAAATTGGTTATCAATCACTTTCATGAATCTGAACGCTGAAATTCCAGGTAAAATATGAACGATCGGTGAGAAATCATCTATAACAATGCAAGACACTTCCTAATAAGCCATATCAAAATGATCAATGAAGAGAATGGGGAACATAGAAGCCTCTCTACTCTCTACGAGACACAAAGAGAACTCTAATCTATTTACACAGTTTAATAAGCATGAAACTGTCAAGAGTGGAAGAAGTGTTCAAAGTGATGAAAGATTGGTATCACAGGGATCAAGTAGCTACAACCTAAAAGTACAGGGTTATCTAGAAAAACAAGTCAATTTAACATCATGTACAACTTTAGTATTTTCCGGTAATGTGTATGATCAATAATTCCTCTTTTATACCATTTTGCACTCTTTTAACTCTCAATGAGTCCTCAATTAGTTGGTTTCATCATATCTAAATAAATCACTTGTTATAACTAAGTTATCCTTTAGTTCTTCTTTCAGTGTTAATGATAAAACTAAGGCCTTTTTTAATTTCGCTCCATGTAATATTCGAATTTTAGAACGTTATTTCAAATTGGTTTTAAAAAAGTTCAGTCTTTACTTTTTTGTTACCGTCTGGTATTTTGGAGACACCTTGAGCTAAGGAGTTCGAAGTGTTTTCTCTAGAGACTCAAGTAGCAACCCCAATGATAGTATCCAATACATCCTAGAAGCTACCCTTGTCAACACAAATAATGGAAGATTCAAGTGTAAACACACTTCCAAGAAGTATTTACATTCTCTTTCATTCTACTAATTTGTCGACACCTTTTACAAGAGGATCCTGGAGTGATTGGTCTTTTGATTACTAATAAGAGCTTCACTACCGTCCATTCTTATTTCTATTGTGTATTTCATTATGTCTCGGAGTTTCGCTACTGTCACGGATTCTAATTGTTTAATTTTATCAATAAAGATGTCGTTGAAAGATATTTTGTGGCTCTAGCTGGACAAAGGACACGTAAGATTTCAATTGTTTTGTCATTGACAATCACAACCAGTTGTACTCATCTTTTCAAGAATCTCACGCCATGAGGTTTTCCAATGAGGACTTTTTTGGGATGACTAATTGTTCATTTCAATGGTAAATTAGCAATATTCAATTATTCTCTTGAACTAACAGAACAACTTTTAGAAATTTACCTAAATAACCTGGTATGTTTTTTTTTTTTTTTTTTTTTTTTTTTTTGATTGTTTGATTGCAATTTTATTTTATCCCCAAGTCTTTCATTTTGCTTAGCATGACTGTTTGATTATAAAGCCGTAGTCATGATTATGACTATGGCTCTCTCTTCCGCCTAACTCCTCTTTGAAAAAGATGTATGATAAATTATACAATTTAAAAGAAATAATACCATACATGTTAAAAAAGACATTTAATAAAAAAAATTGCATGTTCAGTATGACCACATCTCAACATTGAATACGAAACATAAAATGAACAAACGGGAACTATAAATAAAATTAAAATAATATGACCCCATGAGTTATGTTCATTGGGAAAGTTACGCCCCTTCATATTTAACAATAAATTTTTACTTTCCAAAAATATTTTATTCCACAAAACATTGATTTATGATAATCTAACGACGGGAATTTAACGCCGCTTGTCCGCACACGCGTCATTTCCTCCCGATATTATTTATATTAACCTCAGAGAGGACTTTGTTTTATTATCATACTAGAAAAAAAACACTTTATAATAGTTGCTTACTTAGTACCTAGACGACCAAATGCCTACTCAACAGCTTGCTTCCAGTGGATTCTATTTTGAGCTGTTTCTGTAGATTCCTGCTTCCTCCACATCTGTTTGAAAGTTTGAACATAGTCAATCCAACTGGTTTTAGGCTTTCCTCTTGTCCTATATGCATCCATATTGTTATTGAAAACTATCTGTGGTATATTTCATTATAACCAAATGATCTGCTCAGTTCATTCTTCTGCTAGGATGTTATAGTTATTTTAAGGTTTTTGTTCTATGTAAGATATTTAAACTAATCAATCGATTAATCAAAATTGTAGAAATAAAAGCTCAACGTGAAGAAAAATCCATCGAGTTTATGACTAAAATAATAAAGAGAATAACGACCAAAGTTCAAAGACTCAAATCATCATACTCAGCCCCATCTCCCCAGCAGAATATATCTGAAGAAAAAAACTTGGATTATTTTTTTCTTCTAAATATAAAGAACATTCACATTTATCTCATTAATCAAATTTATATGTTTTAATGTATAAAATGGGGCGTGTCCCATCAGTGTATATGATGTACATTAAAATTCCCTCCCGGTACCCCCTTGCTATTTCATCCTATGATATTGTAAAATATCTATATCCTATACCCATCCTATTTATCATAATGTTTCTTCTTCTTTATCCATTGTCTGATCTTGGAATTTGAATATTTTTTAACGGTCGTCGACATGATGATTTCATTTTTTCGTAATGGTGTGCTGATAATTCATCTCATGGTAATAGATTGTGTAAATTTGTTAACGAATCATTGATACTTTAGTAAAGAAACAGTGGGAAAAATTGGAAATGGTTAGAGGTTGGGAAATATATTTCCCCCAAAAAAAATCCCTTTTATCAGAAATATCTTCCACTCTTTCCCCAAATAAGCTCAATAATATGTGCCTACATAGCTATATAGTTCTCAAATGGAAATATTTCCATTCTTCTCTTTTGTTGTCCGCCATTTTCTATTTAATAAACATTGTAGTGGGGTTAAAATGTTGTACAATTTAAAAAATTAAAGGTAAATGCAATCAGTTATCATTTAAAACAGAAAAGTGACAAGTTGTACCATCTAGATGTACGTGAACATACCTGGACAGCAGTTTGATGAGCATATAGTTTCATGAATTTTACTCTAAATAAGATCACTTCATGATAATATTGCTATTTATTTTTTGAAGTCTTCCCCAACTCCACTGTTAATTTTTTTTTTGATTTATTTTCTAACGAACTCCTCTGTTCCTGTGATTCCAGGTTCCTGACTTGCAGTCCGCTCTGAGTGGCAAGCCCTGCTCAGATGGATGGCCTACCGAACAGGAAATCATGGTAAGATATTCAATGTCAACATTTATAGGATCTCCAACATCTTTTCAACGCCGTAGGCTTTTGAAATTGGAAAAAAATAGTAAGATTGTTGATTTGGAAGCTCATTCAAAAGAACTTTATACCTAGTTTACAACACAAAATTTACCATTTTTCCCTGATTTCTCAGAATAAAAATGATTTCCCATTTTCTATCAGAACAGGTTTAAATACTTTAAATACATATGTATTTGTATGCATACCGGCAGTTTTGCTAATCATGTCTGTTCAAATTAATTCACCAGTCCTATTGGGGAAAAATACATTTAAAAAAAAGCTTTGATTCAAACCCATTCTCGACTGATGCTCGAACTCATGCTCAAATCATCTAGACCTCTTTCAATTTGAACACCCATACAGACGTCTGTCTGTTTGAACACTAAAACAATTGCAATGTTATCTTAAAAGTACGCGTAATAAGACTCCACAGTCCACATCAACTTTGCTCTTATTCTCGACATCTCCGGCTAGAGATTTTACTTTTATTTTTCAAAGTAATTTTCTTGAAAGTTATATCTCTACTGTCGGGACGAGAGATGCTCACCTCTATTTGAAGGGGTCAAGGCCGCTCAAATTATTATGGTCAGCCTTGATGCCTCTCGTCAGCCCTCCAGTCATCAATGGGAATTGTTTCTATGTTGAGGATGCATGTTAGAAGATCTTCTGGTCAAGTTCGAGATGGTAATAGCGAGGCTTTAAATTGGTGTAGATGTAGGTAATACTCGTACTACAATAGCCTTTCACGTCTCTGTGTTAGGTGTACAGTACAATAACTACAAAAACAATTGACTTTATGTATTACTTAAAATTTTCAATAAACCGATGGAATTAAAATTATTAAAATGTACCCTAATATTCTGTGCTTATTTAATATGTAATACATTAAACATTCAGTCATGTCTTCTTTTGTCATTATATACTTATCTTTCATAGTCTTTGCAATAGATCACAATAACCAGTCCTAAATATTTATAAAAATCACCTAATTTTTTTTTAGTTTTGATTGTACAAACATTTACAACATTAAGTACTTACTACATTCATGCTCATTTTAGTATCGAGGTAGCTGCATGTAACTTTATATTTATTTCAGTATAATATTTATTTCAGTATAACTTTATATTTATTTCAGTTTATATTTATTTAAAATGATTGAAACTCTTTTACTGGATATTTCAATTGATGTTGTTCGATAATAAGGCACAGTACATGAAACACATCAGAAAATCCTAATGAGAAGTGAAAGGATCTGAAATGGGTAACATGAGGTTTGATACTTTGGTCTTCATGTTACCTGTTAGACTCCTTTTCTTCCAAGTATGAGTTACAAGCATTGAGGAGATCGAGTGATGTGTTCTAGACAAGACACAAGAAGAATTACAAGAAAGAATATGTCTAATGTTTGCTGAACATGGTCTGAGGAGTCATTTTTGATGTATGGCAGCCATTACATGACTTGAGGACCATGTTTGATGTTTCCATAAGTTTTGTTGATGAGTTGTATATAGTGTATGTTGTTGTGGTCAGTTTTGACTATAGTAGGATGTTTGCGTTGGCCCTAAGATACTTTTTTGTTCTTCTGCCAAGAAACGTGTATGGAAATCGGGATTTGGCTTCAGGTGTATCAATGTAAATTCATTGATATAATTGTAGGGTACCTACTATCTATCTCAAAAAGTATTCTTCTCAATTGACATTGGATGCTGCAATTTATTTTATTATTGCGAACATATTGAAGGTTTTTTCGTTTTGTTAGTATTGTTTTGGATTTTTTTACTGCGAACATGTTATCAATTAACTGAATGACGCTATTGTAACTATTCTAATGTATAAAATACAGTACCAAGTCAATTCAATTTAATGATATAGGAACATGACTTGATCAACTATAATTTATGAAGTACCTACTTAGTCTTGAAAATGGAAACTTATGAAAGGATCCTTTGAGGATAAGGGAAATCAAAATTAAACAATGTTCGATTATGATAGATAATATTAGCTCAAGATAATAATCCGTGGAAATACTAATTTTGTAAATAGACGTCATAATGTGATCAAAATTGTGCAATTCGGTCTTGTTCATCAATGAGCTTATTCATGTATCACTTTCACATCGAAAATGATTCGACTCAACGGACTTTGATTGAGAAGGTGGGTTAAAATAAAACAATCTGTTCCAATGAGCTTCTTGATAATTTGAAGAGGGTTGATATTTGTTCAGCTGAAACCAACTTTAAGACCCAACAGTGTTGATGGCATTGACAACGGATCAACAAAAAAGACTCCGAATCAGGAAATTGGAGTTCATGTCCTTGTCATAGTCATAGCTAAGGCATTCGTGACCTATTAAAGAGACCATTCCGACGAACATTCGTGTTGAAAACAATCAAATCCCTCTTCGTAGAGCAGCGGACCAGACTAGTTGCCTAATAATTCTAACAGTAAGGAATGTTTTCGTCAGCCTTCAGATGATGCTAATATCAGGCAAACGTGAGAAGTCAAAGGACGAGAGACAGACAGGCCAAGCGCCACTCGCGGCTGAAACCCCCGACAGTAATTATCCAATTGACCGTGGCGGTGAAACACTAAGCACAACTGATACAAATAGCGTCCAGGGCAGAGAGCTAATGGTGATATTTGGTGTCAAAGGGAATTCCAGGAATTGCCGACATCCGTGATGATATCAGTATTGCTGGTGATGATGAGGCTGATAGTGAAGATGAGGTCAGTTGTAATAATAGGCATGATGACGATGGCATTGACAAGATCCTCAGAAATATGAGGAAGGAGGAGTAGGGGGGGCTACTCAGAAATATGAAATATGTATTAGCACAGGAGCAGTGGCACAGCTCTGTATTTTGGAGAGGTGGTTCGTCCAGTTTTGGCAAAGAGTTTTGCATAGAAAATAATAGTTTTCATTGAATATTTTGAAAATTTGGCTGGCAAATGATAGAGGAAGAGTGGCATTTTGGGGCTCTATAACTTCGAAATTAACTAATTCTGAATAGACATTGAATTTGAAGACGGGTTCTGTATTCTACTGGTTGACACTACCATACGCTACTGGTATTTTGAAGAAGATGCTGCTCAGAAATATGAAATGATATTAACACAGGAATGTGTGCGGTTTCTATCTCGTTCTTGTAGTAAGGATTCAATTGACAGAGGGCAGTGAGAGGAGCGTGTCAAATTGGCCGATTATGTTGGCTGGCGCCTCCGCGGTCTATTTGACGGGATGTAGTGGAAGGGGGGTGGGGAGGATATCTCAGGTCTCATCGTTTAGAATCAAGCTCTCGAGCAGTATGTTGTTGTCAAGATATACTCATCAGCAGACCAATGGTAACAAGAACCAGCTTTTGTTAGTCGAAATTCTATACAAAATTCTCACAGAAATAATATTATACATATCTGCTAAAATCAAATGTCAACCTCCTTGCTGTCACACATTACTATTTTACTGGAGAGGCTAACGAAAAATACTGACCAGATTTGAACATTGTAAACACAAAGGCAGAAACAAAACCTACAAAAGACAAGACCACAATGATCTAACGATCAGTCTCTTTCAATACAGTTTTATATCTTGATTTTTAAGCTAGAGATTTCTACAATTCATTTTCTCTGACCCAAGCAGGACCTCTAGCATCCAGGTGTTAGAAAAGTGTTAATTTCTATAGGATTCATAACTTCTGAAACATGTTCAACAGACTTGCGATTTACGATTATAACTTCTATCAGACTTAAACGACTAACACTTCTAGCAGAATTAATATCAAGACCATTCAATACATTTAAATTTCTGCACAATATTGCTGATGTTATCTTGAAGTTTTTTTTTCTCCATGCCTCTCAAAGTGTTCTCCGCTTATGAAGGCCAATTCTTTTCCTTGTGAGATATGGTTCGTATCAAAGGAATTAGATTCTATCAGTAATACACAAGACACGCCAGTAAATCAATAATGGCTGGTATTCTGTAGGTAGGTTTGAAAAAACTCGAGTCTTAAGTTGATTCTTGCCATGTGAGATATTGCTCTAATCAAAGATACAAATTTCATACATGTTAGTAAATATTGTACATATATAAATCTGGTATGTACATCAATGCATATATTATGTAGGTATCTGCTCCAATATGAAATGCCGTTATATATATAACTCTGTCCTGGACTTTGAAGTTATGGATGTACTCAATTGTTAATCCTATGTCACACCAATAATGTGGTACTTGCACAAGTATTCATCCACTCAGAAAAACTGTTTGTACCTACAATTTCGCCTACCTTATAGTTATAGGTATTGCCATTACTGAGATACATTGACCGTTAGTCATAAAGATAAAGGATGCTGCTTTTACTTGTTAAGTATTTGTATACGTGCCCCTTTCGTGAAGCAGATGGTATTTCTTGTATGCGGAGCAATTACATTACAAGAGGAATTTCCCCAATTTTTTTTTATATAGTTTTAGCCATCGTGGGGATATGTTTATTGTGAATTTTATTAGTGAACACATATGTACATATGTACGAGTATCCCCAGGTCTCTGTCTTTTATCCCAAGTTTAGCATACATATACGCACATACAAATGATTTCAAATGGTAAAACACATTACCAACCTTAGATGTACGGTAGATCACCTGTATACTCTCAATAACCTACCTCCGGTAACTACCATCAGCTTAACCTTAAGATTATTCCATTCTTATTATTACTTGGTCTTACATTTTTCCATCATTATTATCAAAATTGCCAGCATTCTTATTATTCTCGAGATCTAACTTCACTCACAAGGAGTAATTTACTTCTTGTTGAGATCCTGGTTTCCGATAGTTTTGCTTGAACTTCACAGTTTTCAAGTTTAAACTTAAGTGAAGGTGAATTCGCTTCGTTACAGAAGGAATGTATCTGTCCATTGTTGAGAAGTGGTGGATAGCTGGACTCGGCCTCTTCAGCATCAAGATTGGTTGCCTCTTAAAGTAACGATAGCGTTTATAGTGCTTGGAATGGATCAATATTTATGATCAATTTTCCTGATGAATATCACCTTTTTCATCAATGACCACACGTTTTACACCTTGCTGGAATAACAACAACAACATTGCTTAAACATATTAATATCTTTGACCAGGCAGTTCTTTGTGATGTTATTCCCTGTCATGTCATAGGACCTAATTTGCAACAACTATACTAACTTTTTTTGTAAGTTCATATGGCTGCATACTATACGAGGAACATGTTTTGCAAGTCCCGCATCTTCATTTTTGCAATTTTATTGCGTCACATGAAGTCACATCCCCTGAAAAATATCTTGAAAACGCTTGGCATTACTTTAGGTTAGAAAAATCTATATTCACGCCATTTTGGTAGCGGAAATTTTCTATCCAAAAAGTCCGCCCGGGCTGGGACTTGAGCCCGCGACCACCGGGTCACAACATTGTTGTGGTTAGCTCTTGCCTCGGAGGTCGGCAGTAATTATAAGCTAGAACCTTCTGGTAAGTACTGACGGTAGCTCACGAGTGCGTTAATAATATACATTCGTGAAACTTACTCCTCTATACAGGATGAGCCAATGATTGGTGCTTGCTGGAACCTTTTCTTCCACAGAATCTTTCCTTGTTCTAATAGAACTTTTAAATAATGACAGATCCAATGCTTCGGATAAACTATAATTATGTCTGTTTTAAGAGCTAAATTTTTGGGTCATCTCCGTCCATTTTATTGAAAGGTTTCTTTAAAAAAAAGTTCAAGCAATTGGATGGTGGTAGTTTGTTCTGTAATATTCTCAAACTTCACATCGTTATCAAATAATTTAGTGGCACTTCGGATGACCGTAGAATGATCCCATGACTGTAGACTCAGATAGTTTGATCCATGTATTGTAAGCCCCAATTATAACATGTTCATTGTTACACCCTGTAGACCAGTAGACAATATGGACAGCTAGGTACGGGTACTCAAGTGGGCATTCGAGCGCCCATTAGAGATAGCTGGGTACTGGCTATAGATAATTCAGTAGGTAACACTTAGCTTCAATTATTGTAATCCTGCAACACTTACTACCATTGGAAGTGTACTACCAGTTAATGTTGTGTTTATAGGTACAACAGACGATATGTTATGTAGTGCAGTAGGTACAAGGGATAAAATTTTATTAAGTTCACTTTCTATTACCCTATAAAATTATTTTACATTTCAGACAAAGAAATTATTCCAACTAGGTCTTTATTTCTTGCCTCTTTCTTTAGATGCGTTGATACTGTTGATAGAACCTCTTATTGTTACTAGAACATATTCAGAAATTAAATTTCATTTTTAGACCATTATGTTCAAATGGTAGAGAAAAGAATGCTGATGTTTTCTCGGATATTATTAGAAAACCACACTTTTCAGTAAGTACTTAATTCATTGCAATTAGATTAAACATTTTTATTTGAACACTGACTTATTTATATCTTAAGGTTTCTTTACAAGATGTCCTTCACACTAAACATACATATTTAAATTTTATGATAGTTGTGTGGTTACAAATGACAAACTAATTGGATAATACGTATCTTCTAGTAGGTGCTTCACCTGTTGCCAACTCATTATGTTACCTTACCGAACTAGAGCAACTAGTGTCCTGATAATTATTACAATATCTATTCATTACTTGGATATTTTGCTATGCAGCTAGCAAGCATTGCAAGCATGTATGTTGGCACCGCCATGACTATTTCTAATTTACAAATACAAGAAATATCAGTAGTGTAGATACATTAGTCTACAAACATTACTTTAAAAGTATTTGTATATTTTCAACACATACCTATCACTCACTCATGGTTGCAAGACACTAATAGGTGTGTATTGATCATAGACAAATAGACACTTGACCTATAAGACATGGTTAGTAAGAAATGTTTATTCATTGGTATAACTTGGACAACAGAAATTTCGGTCCTTGCCAGTAAAATATTACATCAATTTACATCTGTTGTTGACTCTTTCGTACCGTGAAAAACAAATTTCAGCTGACAATAGGATAGCAGAGGATACCTAGACATTGAATCTTTCATAAAAATCTCAACCGATTCTTTTCCTGATCATAATCCATAAATCAAAAGTGAAATTCAGCCACCAATTTTTTTATTTGAATACCCACCAAAATAGAGTTTGTAATGATATACAAATTTGTGGCCTTTTTAGTACCTTCTAAACATTATTCACAACAATGCTAACGTTCTGTTTCCCTAGGTGACTTTTTCTCATAAAAAACCTCAAACAAACCACCGTAGAATTCTGCAGATCATCATCTTGGTTTCTACGGATGTCTCTTAGTGGCACAGGTGTCATCATTACGCAGATTCCTGTGGTTATGTCCTTTGTAGAAGACCACAAATTCTGAATTATGAATGGAAATGAACCTGAGATAAATTTTATCATTATTTATATTTTATTGGGTTTTTGTGGACATTTTATTGCGTCTAGGATACTGTATGGGATTCTTATGTTACCTATTTCTTCTACTTTGGCAAATATTATTCTTTGCCTTTCACATTATCTATTTTCCTTTGTAAAGAAAGTATAGATATTGTAATTCCCACGCTTCATTGAACAACCAATACATATGTTATCATGTTATGCAAGGTGACAAATGATACTTGTGTGATATTCCTTTTCAACAAAACCTCCAGAATAAATCATTATGATTATCCTAAAAGATACCTATTGGATGATGATTATTCCTGTTATAGTAATACTTGTAATGAAAATACGAGAAATGATGGTATAGAAATAGATGATAATGATAAAAAGGTCAGTGGCATACTACAATGCTAATTCATAGATATCAAATTTTATATTTTGTTTGGAGTGATATGTTTTCATCTTATGTTTACATTACATTCATGTTGCAGGTACAAAGTTTGTTAAGTAATTTCGGGTGAAAATCGGGTAGACCCAAACTATTTCAAGACAAGGGAAGATTTGGCCATTGTAACAAAAAGCTGTGCTGCTTGCCGCATTTAATGTTGAAGTTTTTATTTGATTTTTGTAAAAGTTCGAGGAGCTTAGCCATTTTTATTTTTAAACTTTTCTTGTCAACCTACCCCTCTAATATCTGCCCTGAGAAGTATGATTGAAAAAGTTTTTATAAGTTACATAATATATTTTACTTAAAAAAATTGACACTTTGTTTCACAAAATAATGTACCTGGGCATGAAAATAAAGCCTTATTCAGGTGCTTATCCTGTCCTTAGAAAGCGATTATCCTGGTGTTACATTACAGGATACAAGACTGTATTGGATGCTTGTGGTATAATTCATTGTTAATCTTGAAGTGGATTTTGGATTTTGTGACATTAAGAATTTAAGAATTTGGGTGCTTCGGATTTTGACGATTGTGTATCTTGAAGTTTTCCGTTTAAATACAAAAGACAAAGTATACTGTAAGAAATATAGTTTTGATTTATTAGTTTAAAGCCATTTGAAATCACTGTAATCATAAAAGTGGCTGAAACAAATCTTAAGAAAATATTTACACACTTGTGCAAAGCTATTGAAATGCTACTTTTAAATTTTTCCTCCTATTGAAACACTGGTTGCTTAGTTGTGTGAAACCTAATAGTATACATATTATGGACATCACCTTTTAACTTTAATATTCAAACGCTTGCATATGTAATAAACAATCTCAGAGATTAATTACTTTTGGATCATTATAGTCAACGATTCAACATTTTATATATTATGAATACATTATGAAAACAGGACATACAACTGATACCACAAACTTCAACATTGAAAACTCGGTAGTTCTTGCCCTCGGGTTGTACTTTAAATCTCTTGCGTTAGGGTTCAAATGGTAGCTTCAATTAAAATCTTTAAAAAAAAACTCACGGTAGACGCTTAGGTTCCAGGGTTTTTTTTCTAATAGGTTGCTCTTTAAAGAAAACATCCTTGAGATTATCCTTAGCCAGAAGTAGATTGTTGGGAAATAAAGCACTACTATCTCATTCAGTTAGGTGAAGATGTGAGCGGTGGGGACGTCATTTGGTTCTTCATAATACAGTATGTTTCAGAAAAGGTGGCCACCCCCTCGTAACTTTTGAACGGGACGGAATTTTTCAATTCTGTAAAGTCCTAAGTATAGGAAGTGCCCTATGGCCCATCCTGTGGTCATATTTATTTTTGGCCCCGGTCGGCCCTTCCGGCTTTTAGGCCATATTTTTTCATTTTTCTCGAGAATTTTAAATGGAATGCTATATTTTTTATTCCTGTTAATTAAAGTCCAAGTTAAGCTGAGTATAATGAGCTTTTAAAATATTCAAAAACCTTATCAGGGGCGGAGCTAGTAGGGTGCAAGTTTCAAAACTGTTACACGCTGTATTTCACCGTTAGTTAGATTTTTTAGTACTTTTTTTATTTTCATTAGTTCAAAATATTGTTTTACACCATATGAAATCAAAGAAATATTCTTGTTTACTTCTAATCAGGGTCATAGTAAGGTTTTGTAAAAGTACTTTTTTTCTCACGTCAATTTTTCCGTAAATTGATGGTGTTCTCGAAATTGGCATTTTTAGAGGTGAAAGTCTGCAATGACATACGTTTTTTATGCTTGAAATCGAAAGAAAACTTAACGGAGAAGCGATTAAGATCATAAAAAAAGCCATTTAACCTGCTAGTTTTTTTACCACAGTGTCCGGTAAAGTCGGTGAATTTCGTATTGGATTTTTTTTGTTGAGGAAACACAATTGGCATAGAAAATAAATAATACCTTATAAGGAAATAATACTTCAATAAACATAACTAAATGCGAATATAAATGAAGATTATTTCTTCTAAATCAGTGCCGGATATTTTTTTTTTTCTCCCTTTTTTTCACTTCTCAAAGTTCAAGTTGTATCAAAAATAATTATCGGATAATCCTGCTTCTAAAGTCGGGGGGTCCCCTCTTGAGACAATTTTAGTTGGTAAAGTCTGTAGAAAACGCATTGTCAATCATTCTGAAGTCAGTCCGATGGCGCTTTGAATGCAACGATTCTTGTAGGATCACCGAAGTTAAGCAACGTCCAGCGAGGAGAAGACTTCGTGATGCTGGCATTCCGGCCTAACCCAGGCTGGGTGACATAAATGTGTTTAGCAGGTTGGTGACTTTCTTACGAATGGAGGGTAACACCCCCGTTATGATGCGACCATGCAGTTGAAACGCGATATTCAAACCAAATTAAAAAAAAAAAAAATCATACTGGTCTCTAAATAAAAATCTAATTATGTCGAAATTTAAGAGAAAAAATACCAGGTCAAGTACCAAACTCTTGAGGGTGAAAATTAAACCAATTCAATTATTTTAAAGAGGAGAAGAGAGAGAGAGATAAAAAAAAAAAAAAAAATATCCGGCACTGATTTAGAAGAAATAATCTTCATTTATATTCGCATTTAGTTATGTTTATTGAAATATTATTCCCTTATTAGGTATTATTTATTTTCTATGCCAATTGTGTTTCCTCAACAACAAAAAAATCCAATACGAAATTCACCGACTTTACCGGACACTGTCGTAAAAAAACTAGCAGGTTAAATGGCTTTTTTTATGATCTTAATCGCTTCTCCGTTAAGTTTTCTTTCGATTTCAAGCATAAAAAACATATGTCATTGCAGACTTTCACCTCTAAAAATGCCAATTTCGAGAACACCATCAATTTACGGAAAAATTGACGTGAGAAAAAAAGTACTTTTACAAAAACCTTACTATGACCCTGATTAGAAGTAAACAAGAATATTTCTTTGATTTCATATGGTGTAAAACAATATTTTGAACTAATGAAAATAAAAAAAGTACTAAAAAATCTAACTAACGGTGAAATACAGCGTGTAACAGTTTTGAAACTTGCACCCTACTAGCTCCGCCCCTGATAAGGTTTTTGAATATTTTAAAAGCTCATTATACTCAGCTTAACTTGGACTTTAATTAACAGGAATAAAAAATATAGCATTCCATTTAAAATTCTCGAGAAAAATGAAAAAATATGGCCTAAAAGCCGGAAGGGCCGACCGGGGCCAAAAATTAATATGACCACAAGATGGGCCATAGGGCACTTCCTATACTTAGGACTTTACAGAATTGAAAAATTCCGTCCCGTTCAAAAGTTACGAGGGGGTGGCCACCTTTTCTGAAACATACTGTATACCTTGCCTTGGGCTAAGTTATTCCAAATTGAACCAGGTTTCTCCAGACACTGGTTGCACCCAAATTCATTAAATATATGAGAATTTTAAAAAGTCCTTTGTAAAATACTCAAAACTGCCAAAACCACCAAGTACATGTATATCTAACATTCATAGCTCTTTGACATTCATTAAATTTTTGATCATTTTCATTAAAAATTTGTTTTCATGAAACCATTTCTTGAGAAGAGGTCATCTTTTTATTTATTCACTTACCTGCAGACGTTTATCCTACGAGTCGTCCAAATGCTACTGCCTCTCTCTCGTTTTAACAATATGATTTTACTTCTTCTCTTATTTTATTGTGTACATATTTCATTTTTATTTCCAATACTTAATTGTGCATGAACCTAACGGTATCAGCGCGGGGTGGGCGGTAGTCGGGAGCTCTGGTCGTGTATTCCAATTTATAGACTTTGTCATGTCAATAATTACCAGTTACTCTCACTTCTATCGCATTGTGTACTTGAGTAACAACTACTGGTAACTGGAACTAACTAACTACTGGTTTTGAGCGTTCTGGTGTCCATCTGGTGATCATTCGTTTCAATCCTTTTGTATTTCTCGACCATTGTATCGTGTGGGTCTACCAACATTATAATTACTGCTTCAACTACTCTCGAGTTTGAATTTGTTTACAATGGGAATATAGATCTGAGTAAAGCTTTTGATACACTAATAATAGACAGCTTACCCCTCAAAGAAGGAGGATTACAAATAAACATGTTGTTTTGTTCGAGTAAAATTGTCAGTTGTTTGGGCTGTTGCGTTTGAAAACCTACTTATTATTGAAGACAATGAAGACATGAATGGGAAGTACCGCAAGGTAGCACATTAGGTCCTACCAGTGGGTCAGTCTTGTGCATACAAATTATAAATTTTACCTACATATTAGTTATTTAACTCTTGTCAGGATAATAATTGCTACGTTATGAATTTATTGATTATACATGCATGGTAAGACTGTTATTTTTCTTGAATATCCCCATCCATATTATGTGAGTGGGATAACCCGGTGTGTAATTATTTTTATTTCTATTGAAATTAAAGATAACGGGGAAGTTTTCCACAGATGCTACCTATGAACTTTTATTGAAATAAATGAACCATTTTTTTATCTATTATTATAAAATATATTATTTATTGACATACTGTACCTACTGCTTTAGGTTTTCATTAAATTTATTATAATCGGCAATATAGTATATATGTTACTGTACTGATTTGCAAAAACATTCATCAGCTTTAGATAAATAAAGTAGGTATAAAATATTGTGTTCATTTTTTCTAAAAAATTGACTTGAATGTTTTCCATTAAAAAAGATATCACAAAAATATTCCCATGTTTACTATCATATTTCTACAATTTTACATTTTATATCTAGATTATCACATCCTACATTATTATATTGCATACATGATTTTAATTAGTCACGAAGAACTAAAAATTATGTTTTTCTAGTCCCCTTTATTGTTATTTTAGTTTTGATATTATATCTGCATTCAACAATCATTAGAAACTAAAAATGGTTTTTTTATTATACCTACATAGAATATTGTATAAGATCAGCTATACTCGCCGTTGTACAGACGGCATGGGATACTAACGTATAAATAACTATATCGGGATGAAATGGAAGCAATATTCTTAAAGCCACTTAATAATATTAAGATTAGGTAAGGGCATGCTAAAAAAAATACTTGTTATAAATTTATACTTTAACCCCTGATTGATCATGATATCACTTTGAATATTATTTTTCTTTAAAAAGTTGTTTATGATTTATGAAAAACATTGGAATATAAATTTTTCAATGAACTTTCAACATTAGTATAAAAAATTTAGAGAAGCTGAAAATAAACTTGCACTTTTATAACAATGATGCCAAGTGTTATTACATTATATCTTCAAATTATTCCCATGAAAACAAACATTTGATTGAACGATTGAATTTGATTGAAGAAGTATTATGTGGCAGTTTTATTTTTAAAAATAATAAGAATCAACTTCAAGGGACATTTTTAACACTAAAATAAAATTAATCTTAGGTAATTTTTCGAGAGAAAAAAATTCGAATAAAAAGTTTTCACTTGAAAAATAAACTTCAATTCAAAAATGACACTCTCTGTCAAAAATGGCAGAGAATATCACCTAGAAGTGATTCTGAATTTTAAAAACTTAGATCCCTGGTATAGTGTGGTATACTCGTATGTTAATTTTGATCAAAATACTATAAACATCAAGGGTTAAATCGATTTTTTGTTACATATGTGTAACAACTTGTACAGACATGTTTGGTAGAGAAAATTAAAATTTCATTAAAAATCCAAATTAGTCTCCTTGTATAGTTTTAATTTTAATGGTTGCGTCGACCTCATTTGAAGTGTAATATTTTCGGAAGGTTGAGGAGGTATAATATTATCAAAAACTAATACATTGGCTGTTAATAAGAAACCCATTAAGATTATGGTTATGAGGTGGATAAAGATAGGCAATATTATGAACACGCTGCGCTGTAATAATGTAGGTACAGGGTGATTTAAAACTGGTCACACATTCAGTATCATTCACAATTTGTAGATTTAGGGTGGAATAAACGTTGGTAACTATATGACTCATTTTCCATTATAGTTGTAGTGTAATGATTCCTGAGAATTCTATTATAGTTTATTCACTTAGGTAACTACAACACAACATATTATTTAGTTGACTAACCTAAAAAAACCAATGTCGGAAAAGTATACTGGTAAGAACAAACACGCTAAAAAATGGCTCTAAATTTTTTAAAAAATAAAATACGAAAATGGAGTTTTAAATCAGAAATAAAACATACAGAATTGGGGTCATTTTCTTGGGTGCGTCTTGGGGAAAGAGTTATTGCAAGCTAGTATTAATGTCGCAAATATGGGGGTTTGCCTTTTTATCAGGGGCCAATTTGAATTTAATTATCAACATATTAATTTTAAAATTAGTTTGTAAAAATAATTACGTAAGAAGGTTATTTTTTTATAACTATATTAGATATAACATGGAAGTTCAAGCATTTTAAATATGAAGCCTTAAAAAGGGGAAGGTGGTGCTATAATGTTATTATTATTCACACCTGAGTACTGCAAACTTCCAGCTACTAGGCGTCATATAAATTAGAACAAATGAATTACAACAACACGGATTGAAAAAAATGAATTATTAACTGGATATGTTGAAATCATGGGTAAAGTACAACCACCCGAGGAAATCATAGTAGCTGAGTCTGAGTTACTACCAGAAATGAAAGAAATCATCTGTTCCATTCATTTTTTAATGTAGAAAAAATGTTTATTTTGTACCAAGTTACGAAATAATAAAGATTTTGGATTTCCCCTGAAGAGAAATAAAGTTCACTTCATAACTTGAATAAGAAATATGGAAGGACCAAAATTATGAACCTACGTAATGAGGTTCACAAATTTGTGCTTCTATTTTATGTAAATTAGATCAAAATAGACCACGTGCATGCGTGGTGAGACTGTTATGAAGTAAATCTAAAACGTTTGAAACATCTCCTTGAACTCAAGAGAATACTGAAAATTGCCCCAAGTAATAATAATGAGGAAGAACCAAATTATGATGATTCTTCTACCTCAGAAAAGCCCAAGTGATAAATACTTTTTAAAAAAAAAAAAAAAAAAGCTGTACGCAGCTCTCAGGAATACCCTGAAATGAACACCCATAATATTTGCATGTTCATACTTTCATAGTTCTTCATTCCTTTCTTATTTTCTTTACGCCATTTCACTCAATGTGTCTAAAAACACAACTGAGGGAAATACACTAACTTGAATAAAAGTTACCTGAATGTGAAGGTACTAACAAAACCTCACAACTTCATAATGGCATTCTCTCTACAGAAAGCAAATAAATTACTATCACTTCAGACAACAACTAAATCAATAACCAATGTGCTTATCAATGATGAACTTGTAGTGTCCATTAACAAACGAGCCTTTTTTCCTCGAACTCGTCATCAAGACAAATGAAAACGTATCAAACCAAGCCGCAATAAATAACAATAACAACAACACGGTCTGAACTTTTCGAAACAACAACTGTAGAAACAGAAGTTCTTATTGTTAATAGCTGCGGGGCAAAAAATATTAATTTCAAAACCCATCGGAATTGGGTTTCAACACAAGAGGGCCCTGGGTTTCTCACTACCAGATTTCTGACTACGAGTCAGATTTGTGTTTGGTACGGATTCCCATGTCAGTTGTGTTTGTGGTCAGTCCATTTATGTGGATGTAATAATTGAAACAAAGAATATAAGAAGCTTGCTCACCATCCAGTTTCGTTCTACTTCTTATTTAACCATCACACACTTTGAAGATACACAATTTCCATTTGGTGCGGCACAATATCTTTCAACAATAGTTTAAATTAAAATTGAATTCAGCTTAAAAGAGAATCGAAGCTCACTTGAACCAATATACACAAGTCTCTTGAAAACCCTTGATGGACTCATTTCTCAATGCATGCATAATGTCCATGAGGTACATGGAATTTTTTTTTTAGAAAGTTATTCTGAGGAGTAAAATTCTGAGTTATCATATAATATTTTCATGTCTTTTCGCCGTTAATTTTTGATATCCTCATTAATCTTTGATGAAAACAGAAAATCAAGCAGAAGAAGGGTTCTTCTGGTTTATTTTTGGCACCTCGTCGCGATGATTTACAAACTTGCAGAGCGGTATCGGAATCATTTCCGACCCCCTGTCATCATCCATCATCCTCCAATTTCTCTGCACACATGCTGTCCTGGCATGTCTTGCTCATTAAGATGGATGGCTGTGCAGTTGCAGTATTTCTCTATGGGAGTGCCTTCACTGCCGTAGGTGGGTGGCTTGCGATATGAGCCCATCATGCAATACGTGGGTTAGGAAATAGGAAATATGTACTTGTGTAAGTCACACGCCGCAGGTAACCCATTCATTGATATAAAAACATAAAACCTTCCGTCTGCAATGTCTTGATTTTTCAAATGGAATGTCACCTTCTGGGATCATTTACTTTTGATTTGAGTACGTCTTCTGATTGCAGTGTGTAATCCAAAACCACCAGAACACATTTCTTGTTGTGACTCTGCATGCTCAGAGTCATCGCGAAGATTTGAATTACACACTTAATTGACTTTGTTCATTAACACTTCTGTAGCACAGCGGAATCCCTAATAGACTTGCACACATGTTGGTTTGGTTATTTTACCGTACATACATTTGTAAGTGTCTCATACAATAGAAGACACTTATGAGTAAACAGTTACGAAATAGGTTTGAGGCTATGTGCATGTTTTCATAAGTTCACCAAAATGCAACGAGAATAAGAGTTGACCTTTTTTCAACTCTCTGTGGAGGAGTCATGATATATTATGGTTATAAACTTGTAAAGAAGGAAAGCTGTCAAAACAAGTTAAGAGCGCAAATGAATCCACTCCAGTGTGGTCGATTTCTCCCTTCACATATGAAGTGCTAAACAAAAAGGGCAATAAAACTTTGTTGTACAGTGGAAAACGCATCAGGGGAAAAGTTACACTATTGACTTCTCAATTCTCAACTTTCTTCCCCCTCCTTGAACCTCGAGACAAAGCAAACAAGAATGGCGACAGCGCCGTGCCATGCGGCGCTCCTGCGGCAAATGGGGGAAATAATTCACAGGCAAACGCTTTTCGTACATCAACGAGTGGTGTACTTGAGAAAGTGGGCGTGGTTTTCGACGTTTTTCATTTCCTTATGGGAAAATCAATATTGATGAGTAACTATGTACGCTGGGTGACGTCAGAGTTTCTTCTCATCCAATGAAAGTTACAAGCTATCTTTTTTCGTGTCTTTTCCCTCTCTCTGCACAACGAGAGTTTCTTTGGCTTTCCTTTCCCCGTCCTCGAAATTGCGCTCTTCAGCAGCACATGCTTTTTGTGAATTATTTCAGATCCCATTTAATGACTTTCGGGAGGTTCACGAGCAGAAGAAAACCCTGCGCTTTGTGGAACAGACAGTTTCAAGTTTCTTGACAAAAATCATTTCTTACATTGGGGGCTGTGTAGAATGTGTATCATCATTAGGGTGTATTGTTTCTTTCTTTGATCTCTTTTAGTTCCATCGGATCTTGGATAGGCTTAATTTACAATTATAGTTGATCCTACCTTTGTAGAATTATGAACATCGTAAATGTAGTACATAGGTTTCCTGGTATTTCCTAGAGTTCATTAAAAGAACTCTACAGCATCATGTGTTATTTTCAATTCTGTGGAATTTCTCATTGAAATATTTTTCAAATGAGCTCTTTAGTCCTTTTATGAACGATTCATAAGGTATCAGCAAAAAAAGTAGTACGTCCACTGAATTTTCACCCCTTATCTCTCTGATGTTTTCCTCTATTTGATTAAATCAGACTACAACCGCAATTTTGATTACAAAACAAATTAATAAATTGGATTACACTCGTTATCACCCTGCAAACCTGCCTCCACGGCCTACACCCTATAAATTTCAAACTTCCATGAAGTCTAACAATAAAAAACACTATGTAGTACACAGATGCGTGTCATACTAGTAATACGAGCTATTAATAGTAGTATAATCAATTTTGCCGCAAGCTATGAGTATAATACAAAATTAATAGGCAATAACTTGATGGGCTTGCATTTTTCCTTGAGTAATAAAAGAAATCCATCATTATTATTATTACTATCAAAAGTAGACACACACACCATGACACACCAACATTCAAATGAAATCAGATTGACCGTGCCTTCACTGCTTTTCATGTTTAGTTTCTATATTGAAGTTTATCATTGATGTTAGTTTTATGCTTTCTAAGCAAATTGATTTAAAAGCTTCGAGTGAATGAGTGGTTTTTAACAAAAAAAGTGATTTATGTAGATTAAATTTATCAAGAATAATTTAGTAAATTAATGTTAGTGTAGGTGATGCTCTACAAGTTTCATCGTATGAAAGAAAATAACTAAAGCCAGTGCAAATTTAAACCTAACTTTATTACTAAAAAATATTTTAAATCATATGAGATACGAATTCATAAAATTTCTTTGAGAAAATAAATAAATAGTTAATATTGGTCAGCAAGTGGTCCAAAACCAAGTTCACCCCAAGAAGATTTGATTCCAGCTTGAATCTAGAACCTATATCTTACCAACCCTCTGCCGAGCCACATACACATACATACTTGTGCAGCAGTTGAAGTTACTAGACACAATCAAAAGCTTAGCTGATTCAAAAGCCCAAGCAAGACCCGCATACTCAACGCACCAGAACAAATCAAGTCACACAACAACCGTACATCAAGCTCCGCAAAACTACAAACCCTCTGCCTCTCACCATAGAAAGAGATAGAGCCATAGGGAGCTTGATGTACAAGACAGAGGTAGACAATAATACAACAGCGGCCGAGTTTCTGACAAATGAAAACACTTGGGTCGTAAAACTCGTAAACATAATTGATACGGCGCCAGAAACCCCAGGCTCAAAGCTGCAAGTTCTAACAGAACGATACAAGAAAGAGATTAAAGTCACAAATGAGAGCTATACGAAAGGACTGGGAGAACAAAGAGAGAAACACACCTTTGTGAACGAACAACTATTGGGAGAGTGAAGCATTCTGGAACCAAAAAGAAGATAATTTGATTAGTGACCACCAAAGTTAACTTGCTTGGGTAAAGAAACTTTTCAAGGTTTATGGTATTCCAAAAAGTGAAGATGTTGTTGTCGAACAAAACGCAAAGGTAAAAGTTGTTTCACGACAGGAAAGAAACATACGTTTGGTACACAAGTATGTATGCGTTCAAAAGCCTCCAGAAAGATCTAGTAAGACTTCAATTTTGAAATAAATTATAGTTTTAAAGCAGATTTTCTTTCGAACATTATTATATTAGCTAATTATTTGCCCGCTATGATAGTGTAAATTATAGCGGAGAGGTTTATATCTTTAGAAACAGACTTCTTCAGGTTTGAGGTTTTGTAGTTCTAAACACTGTCATACGTGTAACATTTATTTTTTTGTCTCTTTCCTCGCACACTAAATGTTTCAAAGAAATTTTTATTTAAAAAAATAGAATCTTCCATGAAACACACACTGGAGAATTGATGAAATTCACTCTCGGAGTACATAACAGATAAAAGTACTATATTAACAGATTGTAATAGCCTATTTTATACTTCCTAACTACAAAAGATTCTTGATTACAAATAGATTTTTTTGTTTCTTGTAATTTATATTTAAGAAATTAAGACACATTTTCATATCACTGTGTACCTACTGCACAGATTTACTGAATCCAATCTACGTTCCTCTATAAATATGTGTCCTTGTAGCCTTTTACCCGGTTATCTAACTACATAGGTATCCGATGACTTTTCTTCTATTAGTTCATCATATGCCAAGCACACCGGTATATTATCTGCCAAATAAACAGAAATAAGAATGGACTGTGCATCTCCAAACTTGCATGTAGTAGACATAACTCACGTCACAGTGTCTCTCAGCATTAATTCTCTGACCCGCCTATCTCCCATAAACTCTCACGCAAAAGTAGTCGTTGTCATCTTATCGTTTCTCTCGCAGCCCATTGGCTGGAAATCCGATGGCAGTTCCCCACACACATTAATTATAATTTAATCTATGAACCGCGACGTCCCAGGAGTTTGGGATACGGGGTCTCGCGTGTTGTACATTGTACCTCAACACAACCGCAACGAGATCGCGTGTTCTACACCAAACGGACACTCGTGTGATTTCTGAGGTAGATTCTCATCAATCTCATCATTAGTGGCTTAAAGGGTCTACAACAATCTACATTCGTCAGACAAAGATTTGCTCTCTCAACCATATGCTGAACAATTGCGTTTGTATTTTGAATCATTTTAAGTATGGGTTCACAAGCTTTCTTTTCTACCACACATGTCTGTCACTATTTATAGATTTCATCCTATATGACCATCACAACATATCCAGAACTCATATCATTGAATAATTCTGGTAGTAGTTTCGCGGGTCTTACCTTGGTCTTCCTCGAGTAACCCTGTAAGCTCCATCATGCACATTTTCATATCATGTTTGTCTATGTTATTGTTGTGTGTTAAAGTGTAGGAATAGACGAATAATAAATTGCTTTTGTATTTCTCTGTTTCAAGCGATGATATTTATTATCAGCTTTGTTTATTAAATTCTCTTTGGAAAGTTGTTCAGTGTTCACGTATGTTGTCTATCTTGTCTCTGAGAGTCTCAGAGGGTTTTGTTTCTCCATTGCTAGGAACAAAGTTTATTTAGTTATGTGAATTACGAAATGGTAATTAAAGTTGATTGTTAATTTTTTCCTGCATGCTTATTTTATCGAGCTGAATGCACATGATCGTATGATTGTGTCGGATTAGAGGTGCGTGGTTTCATTATTCAAATGTTATGCTAACCTCAATGAACCCACGTAGTTTCTTGCGTCTCTATCATGTAACGTGTCATTGAGTACTTCGAGTACGTGACTCTACTCTAAATGAGATTCAAATGGCGAAATTAAAAGACGTACCTGTTGTGAACCAAGCTCTTAATTGCAAAAAAGGAAACGTTATCCTAACAAACGTAAACACGGTTCATATTCACAACTCGGTTGTCTTTCAATTTCATCCTTTTGATACAGGACATTATGCAAAATGTTTCATTACAAAATTAATAATTTTATTGTTGACATTATTTCACTGTAGAAATAATTAAAATGAAATAACTTTTTATCATTTACTACTTTCAAAATTCCTACCTTACAAAAAAATGTACAAAGTAGTCATTCCTTTAGATCCTGCCTGACAAAAAAAATTCTAAACCATTTGTTTACTCTGTTCATTGTTTCAGGATCACCCAGGTCTCCGAGGCACCCCACTCGCCATGCTAGCTGCTCAATGCAACAAACTCTCCAACAAGTCTCCGCCACCCCTCGCAGACGCTGCAGTCGGGAAAGGCTTCCATCCGTGGAAGAAATCGCCACAGAGTAGCGGCGGAAACACCACAACACCCGCTCAGCTCGGCAACATCAGTCCTACCTCCCAGCGCAGCACCAACTCCTCCACCCCCAACAACACCTCCTCCAATAACAACAACACGACCTACACCTCCCGAGTCATCACCTCCTCATCATGTGCCGTCACACCTACCTACTCCAGCTCCGGAGATCTCTACTTCTCGGGGGCTCAGAACGATAACGCTCATCAGCTGCTTGGCAAGGCAGTGGACAGTCACCACCTGGGCTCCATGTACTCTCGTCACCCCTACGAGTCCTGGCCGTTCAACACGATGACAGGCTCCACCCATCACAAGCCAGTCGATGGTATGAACACCGGCTGGTGGGATGTTCCTGCTGGTGGCTGGCTTGACATGAGTGGCGGCATGCACGCTCAGATGGCGGCCAACTACGCAGCGAGCTCAGACTATGGTCTGTCGCATAGCATCGCGTCCAATCACCTGCTCACCTCCGGGCAACATCTGCTCAACGATACGTACAAGTCCATGCTGCCTGCCCAGTCCAGCTTCAGCATACCTCACCCCACGCCCCCCACCCCTGCACCCACGACACCCACACCCCGCACGCAGCGGCGCTACACAGGAAGAGCGACTTGTGATTGTCCCAACTGTCAAGAGGCTGAAAGACTGGGCCCGGCCGGTGTGCACCTACGAAAGAAGAACATTCACAGCTGTCACATCCCTGGTTGTGGCAAGGTTTACGGGAAAACTTCACACCTCAAAGCACATCTGCGATGGCACACGGGCGAGCGACCGTTCGTCTGCAACTGGCTGTTTTGTGGGAAGCGTTTCACCCGCAGTGACGAGTTACAGCGACACCTACGAACACATACGGGGGAGAAGCGGTTTGCCTGTCCTATCTGCAACAAGCGGTTTATGCGCTCTGACCACCTAGCCAAGCACGTCAAGACGCACAATGCAAACGGCACTAAGAAGGGTAGCTCGGAGTCTTGTTCTGACTCTGAAGAAAACAGCAATAGTCAAGAAGTGAACTCGCCAGGGTCCATGAACCACACACCTCCCCCCCACTCCGTTCTGGAGATGGATGTGAAGCCAGGCATCGTCTGAGCCAGGTGGGGTCCGACGCTGCTCTATCAGTACCCGCATTAGCGTCCGGCCCCTCCACACCCTCACGAGTTGTGCCATGTGTTTTAAACTAACAGGACCCGTTCATATCCATGCCATAGCCTGTCATGTAATAGAAAGTAGCATAGTGGACAACACCAACTTCTATTTCTCTTACATGTTATCGTACGGACATGAAAGGGCCCTTAGGTTCGGTTTATAGCTCTCTCGATGTAGATAAAATAAAAAATTGTTACACTCTGTACATTTAGTCTTGTTTAATAGATAAATAAATTGATTAAAAGTGGGTCTAGTTGATTTAATTACCAAGCCTAATCTTAGATCTTCTTGACATATCAACATACTCCTATCTAATATACATATTGTTTAGGTTACTTGATTTCATTGAACTTGAAGTTTGTAGGCATTCATGAGCTCATATAATATATTAGTGTAGTTTACCCTTACACAGAAATAGAGGAAAATACAATCTATAAAATACTAAATTTGCAATGATATGGAGAATAACTTCGATGCAACGTAGCCCCATAGTAATCATAGAGGCGGTTGTGTCTCCCCAAACTCATTAGCTCTTTGTTCATCGCAACAGGTGGCCTTGCTATTGCCTACACACGCAAACCTGTCAACAGAACGTGCTAGTTTGAAGACTTGCTACTCAAATGTGCTGAAAACTCAGGAAGCAATCGTATTGCAAAAAAAGTGGGTCATTATTGCGAAAATAATGCCGCCACATGTCCTCCCTGCTTTTTTTTAACAGGAGTTAGATTTAGTTTTGACCATATGTTCACTTATTTTGTTTACGTCTACATCATTGTGGTTTTCAGATAGGTCTGTTGTGAAAGTTGTGCCTTTTCAACAGGAACATTTCTTTAGTTCACAAAGCCATTGGGTGTTTTGTGAATAGATTTGCCATTCACAAAACGCCCAATGGCTTTGTATAAGTTTCATCTTGGAACGATTATTTTCCATTATGTGGGAGAAAATTGCGTGGTAGTTCTTGAAAAATTGGGTTATTTATTCTCTTTCTTTGTTTGTTATAGATATTTTGCCAATTTTTTCATTCATTCAAGTTTTGATTCTGTGGTTGGGCTTCTTTATGTAGGTCATCTTGTTCTTTCTCCTTACTATAATGATTGACTCTTTTATGGCACAGCTGTTTTCCATTCAACTATTGTACCCAATTCTTGTAGAAAATCTCTATGGTTAACTTATTCACAATACTTTGCAGAGAATTTTTATGGTATAAAATTGGATTCAGCTCTTGTTTAAGTTCTAAGCATCATGTTTTTGTTTTGATAATATTCAATTTATTAATTCTAGTTTTGATTTTAACATCTTTATGTACAATGTTATTTACAATACTACTACACAAAAAGTCATTATAAAATTTATTACATTTTTAATACAAAACATACAATATTTTCTCCATCTTTGAGGAAATATTTTACAATACACTTGTAATGATACAATATCTCTACTAGTAACAATAAACTTTCAAGCCTTTTTGATCAGTTAAATTTTGATTGAAGTTGAATTAATTTACTTTCAAATTTATCAAGATGCCTCAATACAAAGGAAATGTGTTTTTTAGTACCTATCTACCCAGGACTCTTAGATTCAAATAGGTACAAAGTATTTACATGCCCTTCCAAAAACCAATATTTCTTCAATATAAATAGACTAAAATCATTTTTATGTGCCTACCATATTTTGTATGACTACATTAACTTATTGTTACTTTGTACTTACCTTACCCAATTTTTTTTCTTCTTCAACTTTTGACCTACGTAAGATTTATTTATTTATCTATTTCCTAAGATCTCATAATATTTAATTTCAATTGTTTTACTACAATATACGTTTAATAAATTGATTTCACAAGTTTATTTTCTACATTTTTCTCAATAAGCAATTTATCATGTTTTTTTTTTTCGTGTTCATTGCCTAAAAAAATTAATTTATAGGTATACATACCTGCCCTATGGACGAGGTTGAAATGAAGTAACACTGAAACTCAAGTTCTAATGTTCTACAACTGTAAAAGTTGACAAAATATTAGGTATTGGCTCCTGATAGTTTCATAAGTTGATTTTCAATAATTTCACTTCAATTATATGTCTGCTTGTTACTTATTAGAGAACATTTTTTTCATGAAAAGGGTTACTGATGTTGGTTTACGAGTACAGCTTAATTACTCGAATGATAAAAAACGAACATTTATTCTTTCGTGATAATTTGAAAAGAAAAAAAAAAATTATGAAAATTTGAAATCTTGAATTTAACTGAAAATAAACTTGTGAAAAATTGTTTACCTAATTATTATTGTTTCTGTATAAAAAATATTAATAGATGTATGAAACTGATATGTATGTACTGTCCGGCATGTTTATACTGTAACGCTATATTTGATATGCTGAACTACCAATTACAATTCAAATTTATCTTAATAAGCTTTAAAACTGAGTTTTTTTTTTAAAAATTATTCTGCTTTAGATTTGTTGGAGTTTTTTTTCTTTTTTAAGGAGGAGATTACAAACTATTCTAACTACTTCTTGCTCTACAATAGTGTCTATCCTGTTGCTGTTACAATACAGTTGCATCACGCACACGTAATGCTTGCTGTTGGGGTCTACGCCACCTCACAACCCAATACTATTGTCAAAAAGTATCACACCAGGACTCAAAATTAAAAAAAAAATCATATTTGTGTTAATCACTTTCGTGATATCACAACTACTCAAGCTCGCTTTGTTGAACCCGGGACTCGAAACACCGACCTCCAGGTTGCAAGGCCGCCGCCTGATCAATCAAGCTACTGAGGTCGATTTATCCCCAAAATTACATATTATTATGTACGTATAATTAATAGTTACGCGTACGGTGCCTCATAATGGTGCAACAACTCTCTTCGTCTCGTCAAAATAACTGAATAACTTACATCGTTACACCCTGTATGCAGAAAATTTACTGAGACTCATTAGTACGGCAGTTTCCCGTCGATATAAAAAAGGAAGATAGGAGGAAAGGGAGGGGGGAGAGACAATTTTCCGAAATTAAAAATCAAAACACCCTCTGAGAAGAGGATTGAGAGGAAATGAAATTTGCTGGGGAGTCTCGCTATCATAACATTAGAGCGGTAATATTCTTGCTCTTGTTCTGATGCTGTGTGGTGGGTAAGCACTTGACGTTCTGCTGGATTAAAAGCATTTGAAGAAGCGATTAGCGTCGGATTTGTTGTGTAAGCTCTTTAGCTCCCTCTCTTCTGTGATAATGCATCCCTGTGGATTTTGTCATTTGCGGATCTGGAGTGAGGGCCTCATTTTTCTTTCTCCATATCACTTTCTTGTAGTGGTGAGGGTGCTGTTGTTGTTGTAAACATCGGCTAAAAGCTCAAACAATACCTTGGTGTCATATTAGGACACGGGATGGATTCAAATGGAATGCCTGTATTTGCACCAAAAAAAAAAAAAAAAAAAAAAAAAAAAAAAAAAAAAAAAAAAAAAAAAAAAAACGAGAAAAAATCGCTGCACTCGGAAATAAATATTTCCCAGTATTATACAATGTTTGAATAATAGTTTCCAATGGGATTTCACACCAAATACGGGAGGTAGTTTTAAAACAGAAGCTTTTAAATCTTATTCAATAACCACCTGTGTTGGTTATTCTTTTAGTAGTTTGAATATTCAACACTCACATTTATCTCTCACAAGTTCTTCGGTCTTTAGAGGAGAAGGAGCTAGACAAAATCCAGAAGCTGTTTGAAAGGAACATCAATCTCAACATACCAAACACAACCCCGCAACCCGCTTTGAATAGATTATGATAATTTTATTATTTACACGATTAGAACATGCTAAAACTTCTCACTATTGGAATATATTAGGAAATGTGACGGACACCCTGCTGGGAGCAATAAATATCTTGGTCCGACATTTAACATCCCAGAGGAAACGGTTCTATCGTGATCATTTATGTAAATTGATAGACTGAGCACCCTATTGTCCTCATTAGACCACTGTGCGTGGAGAGGAGAGTAGTCTTTTTCCTTTTTTCAAACACAGATTTAAATAAATGGTAGCTATCCATGTTAACGGCTGTTAATACGTACATTGTTGATGTCAAAAATGATGCAAAAAAAGAGCGTCCAAACAAAATTGAGGGCATGTATGTAACCTACAGTTTACCCAACACCAACAGTTTTAAAAATTGTTCAACTTGCAGACATGTATGCTAAAGCTGTAAGTATGGACATTAGCTTCTTCTTTTTCTTCGTCTTCTTATTCGTCTTCAACTTTCACTTTAACATTTCCCAAACCTACTTGGGGTCGCCATTGTTCAACCTCTGGCTCTTGGTTGAGGAAGAGTTTGAACAATTATTTGTGTAATTTTCTTTTGGCCTAAAAAGCTGGTACCGTATCTATTTAACGTCTTCCAGCTTCCAGAGAGTTGACGTTTGAACGGAAGCTAATTTTTCTTAAAGCATGACTGACAAACATGACTGTCTAATCTACCTTTGCCTGAAAGAAGTTGCTTCCAAGACGGAGCAAAGCAAGTAATGTTTAAGTAACGGTTCCGGATGCACTGTCTTTAAATGAGAGAGATAAGTTCTCTTAGTGGGTGGAAATCCTACTACCCATGTTAACCGGGTGTCTAAGATTTTTTCCCCGATCTCCCTCTCAAAAAAGAAACAAAAAGGGCAAAGCCGAAATGCAGCCATGAATTATAGTCGACATACTCATTTAATATGCTGCAATAGGAACTATACCTGATGGGTTTTCAGACTAGCGCCTTATATAACCACTTGACCACCAATGCATGGTGACGTTTCAGACACAGACCTAATAGCAATGGCTGATTGGCTGGTGTTCCACAAAAATTACCTAACAAACAACGGAAATCTTCACGGTGTAAAAAAAAAGAAGCCTATAGAATCAACTCTTCCCTTCCAATTGTATTACCCACCGGCGAAAAACGGGGCAAGCATCCATGAACATTGAACAGTAGGGCTTTAATTAAAAACAAAATCAGCTTAATCAATTTACAAAAATCCTGATTTATTTAGACTTGATCATTTACTTTGTGGCATATTAGTGTCAACATTGCTCAGGATTTATGTCTTGTTGTCCTAATTCAATCTTCACTTGAATGATTTTCTAAGAGTGGGAGGGGGTGGGGTTGTTATGAGGGGAAGAGATACAGTGAAGGGACCTCACAAGATTAAAGTCGGGATTATGGAGGGGATGATGATTCAATTTGAGCGAAAATTATCTTTAAAATTCTGGGGATCTGATTATCACGAGTTCATTTGATGAGATGTTTTTAATCTAATTGTTCCGATCACATACATACAGCGTGTTAGAAAAAGACCTCTAGTTCTCTAGTGATTCGGGAATGTTTTGATTTTTGAAAGATTTTTCGAAAAGAAGAGGAATTAAAAGTTATCATATTTGTGTTAATCGCTATCGTGAGATCACAACTATTCAAACTCGCTTTACTAAATCTACGCTGAAACCGGGACTTGAACCACCAACCTCCAGCTTTCAAGTCCGCCGCCTTATCGATCAATCCACTGAGGTCGGTTAAGAGAAAGAGAAATCAAAAGCAATAACGTGTAATCCTTTCACAAGTTTTGAAAGTGCAAATTGCATTAAATGGGGAAAGCTCGGGATGAATATATTGTATGCTATTACATGGTATTCATAGCTCAGTGGTTAAGTACTCGCTTGCCATACGGAGGATCCCGGGTTCGAAGCCCCGCGTCGACAAAAATTTGTATTTTTAAATTTGGTTACAATTGTTTGTAAGGGATACCTTCCAGTGCGCTCGTGTTGACCCAGCACGTAAATGGGAAATATTGTGTCACTTCTCGCCCATCAGAGGGGAGGCATACTACGGGATGGGCAGGCTACAACACAGACCACAAGCATCTGCAGTAGCTCCTGTTTCATGGCTACAAAATAAAAAAGCCAGTGAAACACTCATCTTAAAAAATAAAAAAAAAAAATAGTAAAGGTAGTACGTGCCTTCTAAGAATTATCGCTCTCTGTGTTAGGATTAGCTCGGGGTTGCCTCATTATTTATTCAGAACCCTGATCCTCAGCATCAAGTCAGGGTCGCCCTGGGTACTCAACGTGCGCCTAATAAATTCACGCTTGACCCCGCCCACCGCAGCACCCCTGCCAGATCTAGGACCCATAATATGTTAGCAGCACGGGTCTCTCTTGTCACCCCTGAGTAGTGACACGTTCCCGGGATAGATCCTGGGTCATTAGGGGGCATCTGTTGGTTTCTGGACTCTGGCACCAAATCCTAGTAAAAAAAAATTCTACTTTAATCTGATATTCATGTACAGAGAGAGAGAGAGAAATGGTAATTATATTTTTCTACAGACTGACATCACTGTGATGCTTGCCGTGAGACACAGTACTGACAAACTTTAACATTTTTAAACATTTTTTTTCTTCTTTTTTTGTTTCTTGGGATAATTCAAGGTTTGTATAGATGGTTGTGGATGATTCGACTTGAACCTCGAATGGCTTCTGACTTTTGTGTTAATACTCATTAAAATAGAGAAGTTAGTTGATGGCATGGTTATTCAGAAATATTACCTGCTGATAAGAGAAAATCAGCTCAAAACAGCTGTCCAGGTATGTTTTGATATTCATGTACTTCTAATACAACTTCTCACTTTTCTGTTAATACTCATTAAAATAGAGAAGTTAGTTGATGGCATGGTTATTTAGAAATATTACCAGAAATATAAATAAAGAGGTGCTTTGTTAAACTGTTGGCATAATGGGACACTCTGTCTTGCGCTGACAGTCTAAATAAAGCACTACTTACGTACCTGCTGATAAGAGAAAATCAGCTCGAAACAACTGTCTAGGTATGTTCTGATATTCATGAACATCTAATACAACTTCTCACTTTTCTGTTTATAATGTTCTTACTTCTTCAAAAAGGTGACCGAGATCACATTCCTGTTATCTTTGAATGTGTCTACCCAAATTTCACAGGCAATTCGGATTCTTCAGAGGAGTAACAATGCCAGTGTTTTGGGTACCATTCCAACACTAGCTGTTTAGGTGAAACCTTTTACGTATAAGGGCCGAATTGTGAAACAGGATTAGTTAATCTTAGTTGACACTATCCCTTAACTTTCACCTTGACAACAACTGTAGAGGTCATATCTAAGCCGGGCTTTGCAGCTGTATATTACCACTGTGGCACAACGGAGGAAAATATTGTTTGAAAATACCTCCCGGTCAGCTGAAGGGTCTGCTTAGATTTACTAATCCTGTTTCATAATACAGCCCTAACAATAAAAAAGTTATTAATACTGCAGATAGATTTTTGTGTTCGTTTTTGTAAAAAAAAAAAAAAAAAATTTTTTGCTCCGATTTCAATATTTTTCATATTTCTGGACGTTTCATAACCTCCTATTTTTTATTTGTTGCATGGTCTGCCTTGTTATTTAACTTTAAAGAAAACGTGAATGGCCTTTTTCAGTTCTAATAGGTGCACATCTACTTTGAACATAATAATTAATAATATTCAATTTCAACAGAACGCATCAACGCATGTTCATATTGTTCATACTTACATTTACACGGCCACTTCTAGAACTTACAACATGTACGTACATACATAAATAAAAGAAAATGTTCATAAATATAAATACGGTAATTTGCCAGAAAAAAATAGTTGAAAATAAGCTGACCCATGAAGACTTAAGGAAAACTATATCCGCCGGCGACCTCGTCAATTTCCTGATAATTGGGGACAGGCAAGTGAGTGGTTCCAATTTCATAATTAAATAATAAGAACATCCCTTTGTTCCCCAGAAGAAAGATAATTACGGAGGAAAGAAAAATTGAAGTTTCTGTTCTCATAAAAAAATAAATGAAAATTCCCACACAACTTTTTCGTGGGTTGAAAAGTTCCCAAGTTTCTTTAAAATTTCTTTTGTAAAATTCCAAAAGTTCTTTCCAAGAGGTAGCTCTCCTTAGAAGTGGAAGTTATTTTTTTATTATTATTAGTTCGTTCTTTTTGTTGTAAAGTTTAATGAGTCCCATTATAATAATGGTAATTTTTTGGTAAAGAAAAGTTTTGTGTTCAAGTCTTTCTAGGTTATGTCAGTCTGGAGGAGAAGGAGGGGATGGGAGGAGAAGATAATAATATGGAGAATTAGGGAGGAATGTAAAAGGAGGGAGATAGAAAAGAGATGAGAGAAGGGAGAAAGAGAAGGAATATAGAATGTAACAAAGAGAAGCAGTACTGTGGAAATAGGGAATACCTATACCCTATACATATAAAGTTTATGTTAATACGAGAGAGAGAACAAGAAAGAGAGAGAAAGAGAGAACAAAAGATATAAGAATTCGCAAGGGTTAAATGTAGGAGGATTGAAGTTTGACTTTTATTTATCTATCAAGTAAAAGGATCAGCAGATCAGCACTTCTATTTTGGTTCTGTGCTCATACTGTCGATAAAGTAACTTTAATCATAACTTCGATTTATTGTATTTAAGGCACAGTTTTCTTCTTACAAAATCATACTACCAGACAAATGGAAAAAAACGTTTTTTTTTTTTTTTTGTCTAAAATTATTTATGAGCTTGAACGTATTTCTATTTTAATTTCACGACTTCTGGATCATGGGATTACGCTCCGGAAAACTTCTAAAAGAAAGATAGAAGTGCATCAGATTCAATTTCATGGAATGGGGCAGTGTTCAAGAAACACATACAGCTAATGAGAACACCGAATTTTCTTTTAAACAAATTTCGAATTGATTTTTTTCCATTTGAGAAAATCCTACTGCTTACATACGATGCCGTGAAAAGCGCCTCAGGCTGTTGGCACGTGTTACCCATTCACTTTTACCCTTTAATTTAAACTTTCCTCCAACACAATGAGCAGTAATTTCATTACAAAGGGGAAAACCACATTATGTTATTATTAAGATCACTTGCACTCTTATTATTTATTTTAATCCTAGGATTTGTCTTTGAAGCTAAAGGTTTCAATCAGTTTATTTTATTTCCTAATTATGTTTGATTTCATGAACTAGTTTACATGTGTCTGTAAATACTTTGAAGTAGGTAGGATCAAAGTTCTCGATAATCTCATGTGGGTATGTTTAATTTGGCGTTGTAAAGGGACAATTTTGTCACGTGATGAATTATCCAATATCTGGTAAGTATTTAGGATGTAGAGGGTAGAGGAGGGTAAAACCCCTGTCCTGAATATCTCAAATCAGGACGTTAAAACCAAATAAAATTTATAGACAAGAAAGAAGTCTAGACATGGGATCTAAGCGTCCATATAATCCTCTCACCACCGTGATATAGGTATCTGTGCCTATCTCACGGATACAGAATTATTATTTAAATTGACGACCAAATACCTCAACAAGTTGCCTCTCTCTGTGAAGATCTAGCTTCTGTCGTCAAATATTGACGTATATTATCGTTCCACTACGTTCATGACAGCATTCTGCATTCCTACTGATCTGGTTCAAATTGGTCTTGTTACTGACGATTACTTTAGATATGCTGTCTCTTTCCATTCTAGTCATATGTTCTGCACATTTTAATCTCACCTGCTTCAATATTTGCACTATATTTGGTTAGTTTTCGATTTTATAATGTCATTGGTCTTCAGGGTTCTCCATACTTGGATTTTTTTTTTTTTTTTTTTTTTTTTTTTTTGAAATATTTCATCAAGAGAATGTAAGTGTTGCTAGGGTGCCTAAAACACTGGCACTGTTGTCCCTCTGTATTGGCCAGTTTAATATTTTATTAATTTCTTTCAGAGATGTTAGCTACTTTCTTTCAGAGATGTTTCTCACACAATAGAACAAAAAACAAAAACATTATTCATTTCTCAATCACTTTTTGTTTTGTGAACATACGAGTTAATATTATAAAAAATGCTGTGTTAACATTATGCAGTTTCATTCATAGACATTTTTTGCTGGCTAATCTTTAGGTTTTTTTCGACATCCTCATCCCCTGTCTACATTTTTCTATTTTACTGATCAGAACTGAATTCGAGAATTCAGCACTTTCCATTCAGCAGGGAGGAAAGTCAGGGGGGGATTTAGTATAATTTAGGACATACTGTTCTTGTTCTCTCCATCCGCGATCTCAAACAGGAAACATGAATAATTCATAGCATGAAATATTTTGCTCAGAAAAGGAAAAGAAATACGCACAGAGACTTTTTTGTTGCATTTTTCAATGATGTTGGTTTTTTATGTTCCAATTCTGCTGTTCTGTAAATTTTATTTTTATTATTATTATTATTTTTTTCTGAACTGTCACCGTTGCCTAGTTCTGAGTTTCTATGTTGAAATAATGAAATGTACCTTTTATTTGTTTTCGGCTTGGTAGTTTTGGCTGATCGACATGTTAATTTTTTTTCATAGGTAGGTACATTGTAAAGGTACCTTTATTTTGATTCTTTGAGGAATGTTTCTGCGTCTTCTACATTTTAGTCCTGTAAATTGTGCTTTTTGTGTTTTCTTTACCATCTATATTATTTTGTGCTGTGTGTTCCCTATTATTTATTATATTGATTCCTTGTGTATTGATTATGTGCTCTGTTGTTTTTATAAATTATTTCACATCTTCAGGTCATGAATATTTTATTTTTGATGTTCATTGTGTCATGAATTTGTTTTGTTTTTCTATTTCAACTACCCTCACATAAATGTCGTGGCGATTTTTTTTTTTTTTTAATGTGAAGAAACATGAAAGATGAAGAATTTAAAAAAAAAACGTGAAAATGAATAAAGGCAAATGAGGAAAACTTATAATTAACACTGAAAATACAGTCTTGGAAACAGTGTACTCCTAACTTAACATTTATGAATGTACATTACAGATCATAAATAGAGCGTGCCTTGTCACTTACGAGCACAAACACAAAAGCCCTATAACTAATAGCCGATCAGTGAACAGTTTCAACTGCTTGACGAAATGCAATTAAGTAGTAAGCTGCAGGTATTCTGTATTACTGTGCCTCTGACTACAGAAATCATATGTCTAACCGCCCCGAATTACATATCATGGTAATGATTCCTTAGTCTCATGAATGATTTTAATAAAGTCATATAGATAACACGCCCATGGTTGAATTACAAAACTCTTTCATCCAGAAATAACAAGCAATTTCGAAAACCAAAAAGCGTGCTACAATTTTTTCCAGATCTCTGAATACTATTATGTGTATATTGTACTAAATTTGTTAGGACACACACCTACTTTCTACTACAAAAGCACAATACCACAAAATAGTGAAAATAATTCTGCATAATTGATATTAAAAATTTAACAATCGCTAATAATTCTTGCTTCGTGTTTTTGTCTGTAGAACTAAATTATGATGAAACAAATTAATAATAAAAACTAATTGAATAGGTAATCAAACCATACAATGAAGCTTGATACCATCTGATTAAGACCTCATGCAAATTATGCAATGGTGAAAGTCTATTTAATAATAATAAAAAATATTGAAGATCTACATCTTAAAAGAACATCATAATGATATCTTGGCATTTAGTTTTAATAAGATATCAATTTTTGTGTTACTCACAAGAGCAATATTAAAATTACTCAAACTAGACTATTAAAATTCTTCATGGCATTTTTTACTATTAAAATGTGTACACTGTACGTAAAGCTTGGAATGCAAAATAACTCAGTTGAATATGGAGCTCTCTTTTTTATTATTAAAGCTAAATTACTGAAATGATCTTGATTGCCGATATTAATTCTCAAAAACAATGTGGACCAATTGCACCACCTTGATGGACACCCTGCTCATGATTCTGACACCCAGGAGTCGGTTTGATTATTCAATGATTATTAATCATCTTAAAAAGAGCATATACACCAGAAGAAAAATAGAGCATGGCAGTCTTTAGTTGTCATAATTTTTACGATGAATTTTCTAATGAAATCAAATGCATTCGAGTTATTAATATAATTAACGTTTAGCTGTCATAATTTTATGATGAAAATGGTCTTTTGAATGGTAATTCAGATGTGTGTCGAATGATATCAGTGCATTCACCTGAAATCAATTGATAAAGGCGTGTAGAAGTTCGCAGGTGAGACACAGAGTGATTCAGAAGAAAAGAAAACTGCCTTACCTCTCTTTTTTTAAATATTTTTTCTTGGTTTGAACAGGGCTTTCCTATTACATATTGGTAATCTCTTCTAGTACAGTATGAACGATTTGGTACAGCTCGACATTTGAAAATTTTGTTACCAAAAAGTAAAGTTGAGACTGACTTTATAGCAGTTTCGTGGTGACGGTGGTTCGGATTATTCGGCATTATCTCTAACTCTAAATTCCTTCTTCAGAATATCAAGAAGATTGTAGAGATGATGGCCATTATTATCTGACCTGCTTGTAGGGTTTTCAGTGAGAGCCTTAACACTTCGACCTAAGTAGATCTATGGCCATAATATTAAATAATTAGAATTGAGAAAAAGCAGCCGTGGATAGAAAATAAAAATAATAAATGGAAGCTGTTCAACAGTCGTATGTGACGAATAGGCTGATGCCATCTTCTTCTTCTTTCACTTTCCTTTTCCCAAACCTACTTGGGGTCGGTATCGCTCAACCTCATGGTTGAGGTTGGTTGGTTGTGGCACATTTTTTACGACTGGATGCCCTTCCTAACACCAACTATTTGATTTTAACGTCCTGATTAAGACGGGTTGTTTTCTTATGTAAAAGTAAGGTGTTGATATTGGCACAGTTGGTTTTGGTCTATACTTCTATACTATAAGATCAAAAAATTCCTGGATTCATGTTTACTTCCTATATTTCTTTTAATTTAATTATTTTGCATGTAAACAAAACCGCCCAGTTCAGGTAAGGTGAAAAACAAAAGGGAATCCCTAGCATGCTTTTTGATGAAATTCCATGATTTCTTTTTGTTGTTGTTGTAAATAATGTAATATTAATTCAGCACAAGCTCTTGTCTCTCTTTTTTGCAAAAAATCAAAGGTAGTTTTGTGCGAAAAATTATGACATGTGTACTACACACCTCATGCTGGTCTTTTCATCTTTCCAATTTTTTCGCAAAGTGAATAGAAAGAAAAGAAAGTAAAAAATAAATAGGGAGCTGAAAAAAGCTTTTTTGCTCTCCCTCTCTCGTATTCGCAGTTCGTACTGACTGATGTTTATTGCGGTTATTGGCACTAATTGGTAAAAATAATAGTAGGAATGGAAGGGGAATTGCGTCTTTCATTAATCTTCAGTCTACAATTTTAATTGTGATTCATACCTAACCGATTTAGCTTAGTGGTTAGGCACTCGCTTGCCATACGGAAGGCCCCGGGTTCGATCCCCAGAGCCGACAAAAAAATTGTATTCTAAATTTGATTACAGTTGTTTGTAAGGGATATCTTCCGGTGCTCTCGTGTTGACCCAGCACCTAAATGGGAAGTAGTCGGAAGACTCGGAAGTATTGTGTCACTTCTCCTCCAACAGAGGGGACACATACTACGGGATGGGCAACCTATAACACAGATTACAAGCGTTTACAGTAGCTGCTGTTTCATGACTACGAACTAAAAAAGGCTGTGAAACCAGATTATATCTCCCTTACCTTTATCCCATATTAGCCTATGTGGCTTTTGGGGTCGGCATTTGTTCAACCTCATGGTTGAGGTTGGCTGTGTTGGTTGAGGAGGCTGTGAAACCAGATTATTGAAAATTAATAAACATAGCCCAAACAGCTAAAAATAATTTGCCTAATTCTCACCTCTGTTATGATGAGAACCAACAAGACACAGGAATACAAGAACAAGAAAATAGGTTCACGTACTTATGTACAATACCGAGTTATACTTTATTTTTATGGTAGAGGTAACAAGTAGCTTAATAACAATGATTTTCATTGTACAAATATTTACCAGATATCGACACTCTTCGGTCAATACTTGCGTTGGGTGGAAACTTGGTAGGAAATTACTATTATCTTCCAAGTTGTAAGTAGATAAGTTATAGTACAGCACCTACAGGGCCGGAGCAGAAATGGAAGGTAACAAAATTTTACTCAATGTTTTCCCCCCCTGATCTGAAAACTCATATAGCTAGGGCATCTATTTATTTGATCTATTAATTTAGTACGGATCCTACTCAATGCTTGATTTTTTTCTTTTATGATTTCAACCACTTACCTAAGGATGACACCATAAAACTACTTAGTTCGAGCAGACGGTACCTATAAATAAGGTATATTGTAATTTATTTATTTATTTCAACTTTATTTTATAATAAACTTTTTTACAAATCACACAATAAGTAGATATAATTACGAGTACAATTTTTAATATTTATCTACTTTTCAAGCACCATTAAAAGAAGAGAGAGAGAGAGAGAGAAAAGGAAATAAAACAATTTTACTCATCCAAAAAGTTTCAACAATTTTATTTATTTGTATCAATAATGCATTCAATAAGTATCAAAAAGTCTTCCTGTTTTAGAGGGAGCATGATTTTAAGAATAAGATTTGACCTTACCTGACATTCTGTTAGAGGAAAAACTTTACTGTTGCTAGATAAGGTTTATGTAGCTTTCTTTGGGATGTGGCTCCTGTTTTTGACTTACGCGCAATCTGACTAACCATAAACAAGTATACACATGTATGTGTTGAGTATTTTAAGCTTTTGCAGTTAGTAATGAGAGCGAGAGTGTGAAAAACTTCTTCGTTGCTTGCTTCAAAGTTAGACCGAATTTTTTCCCCATGTGTTCACTCAGGGAAAGGGACTAGTTAGCGCTTTGCTCCAAAAAAGACTGTCAAATCCGCACCTGATTGTCTTTTTATAGCAGAATTAAATAAATAGAACAATTTAGATATCCCACAGTTGAGCATCATGGATTGATAAACCACAAGTAGTACCCATATTAAAGTTCCCAAGCAAGATAACTCTAGAATCTGCCTATCCGTAAGATGCGGAATCCGAAAGCATATCATTTGTTAAAGCTCAATAATTCAGGGGTTCTTAAGGTACAAAATATTGAACAATCCTAAGAATAGTCAAGAAATAAGTGTTCTTTCGTAATGTCTCTTATATTTCGTAATGTCTCTTATATTTCGTAATATCTCTTATATTTCGTAATGTCTCTTATATATCAATGAGGAAAAATGCATGCACTGCGTGGGATTCAAACCAACGGATCCCTACGCTACGCGCTACCTGGATTAATAGACTAGCGCGTTGACCACCACTTGACTACCAGTGCACTATGATAGTAAATTATAATCAAATAATAGTCAATAATGTCAAAAGTTTAATCAAAGCTCAAACCCCTTTAGGTATGGATAACGCGATAATATAGGAATTACCCAAATAAAAGGGATTTATTTTATTTTTTAATCATTACTAGCCGTTTGCCCGTGCTTTGCAACGGGACTAAATTTCAAATTTACTTAGTCATGGCCGTACTGCTGGACAGCAATGCTTTTTTGAACTTTTTATAATTTTATTGGACAAAGCGATAATGGTTTTTGCGGGGGTCAATTCTGAGACATTTTTCGCTATCTCTTACCGTTTTGGCTAAACAACTCCGGACAAACAAACAAACTAGGTTGGTAGGTAGGTAGGTAGTCCTTTTTTCTGTTTTATATATAGAGATGTGGTCACAAACTCAAATTAATGAAGAAAATTCAAAGTATACTATTGATGTTGGTATCACTCCGTATGCCTGCAATTTATGTAGCCCTTATCATACAATCACTTGGAACTTTTATTTATATGAATAGCTATTTCAGCCACCTCATAGACCTAGGATAATGGACAAGTAAGTGTTGGTAATATGATTAGGTACTAACTGCGGCTACACCATCTGACCACACTGCTCTTCAAATGTAGAGCTAATGATCAGTTGGATAAACCACACATAGAACATAGAAGAGATCAGACTAATAGACAGGACATGAGCTGAGGAATCTAGGAGAAATAAGAGCAAAACATCGGTGTTCGTAATGGTTAGGCGTTATTCCGGTGGTTAAGGCACTATTCCGGTGGTTAAGGTGTTATTCTGATGGCTAAGGCGTTATTCCGGAGGTTAAGGCGTTATTCCGTAGGTTAAGGCGTTATTCCAGGCAGCGTCGATGGCGCGTTTAAAGCACCGGTTCTCGTAGGATTACCGAAGTTAAGCAACGTCCAGCGAGGTGAAGATTTCGTGATGCTGGCACTCCTGCCCAACCCAGGCTGAGTCAGGTCAATGTGGGTAGCAGGTTTGTGAGTTTCCTGCGAGTGGAGGGTATAACACCCCCGTCTCGAGATGACCTAGCTGTTGAAAGGGAGGTAAAACCCAAGAAAATTAAAAAGGCGTTATTCCAGTGTTCAATTTCACCCAAATTATGAATTTTTCTTCTTAGTTGAGACTATAATATTATAACAATGAATATTATTGAAAACCGAATAAATTTATTATTTAAAAAAAAAACAAATGTTGAAAAAATGGAATTCTTTAGTCCAAAATGGATAGCATAAATAAGTGTCTATCGTTCTCTCCGGGTTCAAATCCCAGATGGAACAAAATGTTTAGAAATTATTCAACACTAGTTACACCCCAGCACTTCTTAACCGCAATTTTTTTCGTCCAACGACGCGACACTGATTAAAAAATAAAATAAATCCCTTTTATTGAGTAATTCCTAAATTATCGCGTTATACATACTTAAAGGGTTTTGAGCTTTGATTCAACCTACAGGTGTAGAATATTACATTAACATTAACTGAATGGGTGAGTAGAAGAACCAGGAATGTCAAAAATCGATTTTTTTTTTTTCTTCGTAGAATAAGAAGGAATGTATCTCTTTTCTATCATCTCTGTGAATATGAAGGAGAAATACCCCTTAAAAGTATATTTTTTTTCGATTTTAAAGTGGGGGAAGCGAAAAAAAAATCTGATGTAAAACAAAGAATGTAACAAAATCACTGACCACTTTTGCTAGTGGTATTAGTACCTAGTTGTGAGAATCTTGTCGAATAACAAGGAATGTAAAATTTAATTTTATTATACTCATTAGCATCAGGAAAGCAAAAATAAGACAAATCTGCTTTCCTGAAAAGTCGAATTTTGACATTCCTGGTTCTTCTACTCACCCATTCAACTATTATTTGATTATTTACTATCATAGTCAAGTGGTCTGGTAGTCAACTGTGGTAGTTAAGTGGTTAATACGCTAGTCTGGTAATCCAGGTAGCGTAGGGATCCGTTGGTTCGAATCCCACCCAGTGCATGCATTTTTCCTCATTAATTTGAGTTTGTGACCGATGTGACCACATAATAGTAAGACTCTGAGGGTTAGGTGGTAGAAAATGCTTTGAGCATTAACCTCGCCTAGTGGTTATTACTATCATACGTCGGTTTGCCATTTCCGAGTTGGATATTTGCTCTTGGCAAAAGTTCAGATGAGTTAACAGTTAGTTTTCTTTCAACTCATACACAGGTATTGGGTTCGTACCTAACAACCAATATAATCTCTAGTAGCCCTCCTTACAGGACTACGTAGTATGTACATTTGGGATTGAAACCGATGAGGGTGGAGGGTGAAATTTGAGCTAGCTGGTGGCATTCATTAATTCCAACTGCCCCATTCATTCATTTCAATGTCACCCACTACTGTTTGAGAGCAAGAGTTTTGTTTTGGTCAGAAAATACCTTGCTTCCTCTTAACCTTTGTTTCGCGGGAAGAAAGCACTACAAAGTCTGTCCCGGTCTGCGAGAAGAAAGTCTGTCGCGTAGTTCAGTGGTGAAGGCGTCGACGCGGTCTGGTAATCCAGGGGTCGCGGTTCGAATTCAAACTGGGACACGACAAGTTATAGTACCTCTTGGAAATGACCATTGACCACATAATACTTGGCGTACTGCTTGAATAAGGGGACTCATTAGTCCTAGTCGGGCAGTATAATAAGGCGATATTATTAATATTTGAATTGTACAATATTGCTATCTATTGTACTAAAGCATGCACTGGTGGTCGTAGTGGTAAGGCGCTGGTCTAATGATCCAGGTACGGTAGGGATCCGTTGGTACAATCCCACCAAATGCACGATTTTTCCTATTAAGTATTTGAAATTTTTATGGTTTAAAAGAATTATTATTTACTACCTACATTGTCTATAATGTCTATAAAGGTAATTTGAGGGAAAGACTGTTGTCAAAGTGATTTACAGCTATTTGATTACGAGGTCCTATTTGATTTTTTTTTATTCTTCCCTAGTACGCACGTACAAACGAAAAAGGGGACTCCTCACAACTTCGGAGTCATTTGGTCTAGCCGTTTCTTCCTTGGGTAGGTGGAGCAATGTGCTAGCGGCCGCTCTACCGGAGGGAGTACTGTGAGCAATCCACGCATTTTCTCCTTAATGAGCTTTAAATAAAGAGCAGGAGGGTCCTTTGATCCTTAACGCCAGTATTGTTCCTTAGCGTTTCCTTCAGTGGAGGTGCTGAGGGGTAAAACTGGAGATGGAAATTTCTTTTTTTGCCTGCTCTAAATAAAGGTACTCTATACTTCTAAATATTCTTAATAATGAAAGGTATTTTTTAAAATTAATATAGGTACTTACATGTAAACAGGTACCTACTTAATTGAAGGTATTTTTAATATTCTAAGTAAATGGGAAGTACAAATAATATTGAGGCTGCCAGCGAAAGATTCATAGGTAATCAGATCAGACTTTATGAATGTTAATCCATTTACTAGTTTACTCAAGCAGTCAACTTGGTTTTATATATTTTATATCGGAAAGACTTTTTAAGGAAGGGGGAAGAAAATAATAACACTCTTTAGTAGAAGGTAACCACCAGACGAGGTTCATACTTAAAGCATTTTCTACTACCTAACTCTCAGAGTCTTATTATTATGTGGTGATATACTCAAATTAATAAGGAAAAAATAATGCATTTGGTGGGATTCGAGCCAACGGATCCCTACGCTACCTGGATTACCAGACTAGCGCTTTAAACACATGACTACCAATATGTACCCAAGCTTTTGTTGAAAGGCCGCCACTGGTGTCAGATATCCTCTATCAATGCAGAGGCTTTTGTTTCCATCTCTAATGTCCCCCTCCCCTCCTCCTCCTTCTCTTCTCCTCCACAGTTGATTTATTGGCTCTTCATTACGAGTGTCTGACTCCTAACCACAGCTAACACGGGCCCAGAAGTCCAGAGCTGCAGTGTGATGTCGTTCCCTGACGGTTACCAAATTGTGGGTCCTCAGCGGTCCTCTTTGCAAATTTGAATTGTTTTTTTTTTTTTTTTTTTAAAAAAAAAATCCAAGAAATTAGAAATTTTAGATAAAATGATAAAGATTTTTTTTTAAGATTTTCACCAATTTTGTAGGTTTGTAGGTAATAATGTAGATGGGTGTCGTGTGTTAAATTAAACAATCAAAGGGTTGTAATTAAACATACAACTGATGTGTATTGATGAGTAAATTATGTTATAAATAAGAAAGCTTGATCAAACAGGGTGGACCCAAAGCTGTGAATTTTGATACAAAAGTTGTCAAACTAATACATTGGTATTGGTATAAGGAAGGGCTATCGGCACATTTTTTTTTTTTTTTTTTTTTTTTTAATGTGACAAATTTATTTACATCAAGAAAATATACATTTTGGATTACCTCCTAAGCTAAAGTTAACCTTTTGGAGGAAAGCTCTTTGTCACTGCGACCTAACATGAGTCTTTTGTGACATATATTGCATAGATTTATTTTGATTTCATTATTTTGTGAATTTGAGAAGATATTTTACAGTACATTAAGTAATGATGCATTGAATCACCTAATTAACTTCTGGTGGAGATTTAAGAAGTCTTCTGTGATTAGTATAATAAACAAGGCTTTGTGTAACAAGATGAGGACCGCTGTTGTAGACATCAAAGAAGTAAAATCAATCCTCTTTACTTTTACCCAAGTTTTAGAATCAACTCCCAATTATTTTCCATTGGTCATTATCTCGAGAAGAGGAGGGGGTAGGTGTGAAATTTCAGATGTTCCCAATGAGTGTGGAGATGCTTTTCAAATGAACCTAACGAAGATAGGTATCAATTAAAATTGAATTATGTGACCATTTCTTGGAATGTTTTAATTAGATCAGAGAGAGAGAGATGACATCTTTCTTCTGCTCAAATTCCACAAAGATGTACAATTGTACACCTACCTATTTGAACAAACGCAATAGAGGCTATTGGTCAATGTGGAATTTCGTTTGTCAGTCTGTTTGTTTGTTTGCCTGTCTCTTCCACGAAAAAGGAATGCTTCAAAAAATGGCCGATCGTAAATCTTAATTCTTTTGTATTTTCTATAACTTACAGGTAAATTATGTATTATAATAATAATAAAAAATAGTTCCTTTTTTATTACTTTCTTATATCTGTAAGATATAAAATATAAGATATCATTTGAACATAATGTTGTCTTCTGAATCAAATTAGTTGTAATATCACTTTCGTGATATCACAACTACTCAAACTGATCAAACTCGTTTCACTTAATCTATGCTGAAACCGGACTTGAACCACCGACCTCCAGGTTACAAGTCCGCCGCCTTATCAATCAAGGTACTGAAGTCAGTTACTGAGGTCGGAATTAGGTATACCTAGCCTATTCTAACTAAATTCTAAGGGCGAAATTAATAGACGTTTTTGTAATACCTCTGTGACGCTAAGTCACGGATTGCGTACGGTGTAAGATAGGGAAAACCGACACTTAGCAAGGACTTAAGTTTTTGATGTTGTCTATTAATTCCGCCCTAAATCTTTCAAAAAATGTTCTTGAAATTTTTAATTACCGTAATATATAAGCAATTTAAGTTTTTTTGATTCCTAAATGATAAAACATACCTGAAATGCAGTTAACCAATAAAGTCCGAGGTAAGTCTGGAATCATTCTTCTCCTCACAGTGTGTTCAGAGCAACAGTGTGTAACATACAGCGCCACCTAGCGAAGAGCTTTACAAGCTGAACCAAAAGTACCAGCAGTTCCTGTCTTCTTTCCAGAACTCGGGTACTGTATGTCCCACAAGTTGTGCAACTGCCAATAGTGACAAAAACACTTTTTTTTGCCAGCAGTGCCGTTGGCACTTTGAATGCACTAATTCTTGTTCTATCACTGAAGTTAAGCAACATCTCGCGAGCCCAAGACATATTAGTATGTGGTCAAAAATCCCAAATGAGAGGATAAATTTTCATTCGAACCCGCGACCTCTCTCTTGGATGCTGAATATTCCCAGCCCAACTCAGGCTGGGTGAGGTTAATATGGGTAGCTTGGTAAGTTTCCAGCGAATGAAGGAGTAAAATCGCCGTCTCGTCTTTGCAGTTAAAATGGACGTAAATCCCGAAAAAAAGCCACATTTTTAAATAGCGCTCGTGTCTGAGAACCTTGAAGAGAGTGTTCGATTCCTGTTCAATGAAACATTTCTGAGAACAAAAATCTTCCTAGGTCGAAGTTTTTTTTTCTTTAATTTCAAAATACATAAGTTTTTATCCACCTAAAAAAATCTATTAAAAAACCCAGGTGAAATTTAAAAAAGGTCCCCTTAGGTATGTAAATATAATGGACCAGACAAAATAATGGATGGAATCTAAGTATTAGAAGTGATCAAAGAAGCAAAAAAAAATTCTAATTGATTTATTGCATGTTTTCTTGTGCCTACATTTTTTTTTATACAACGGCTATCCTAAAATTACGTAACCTTCTATAAAAGCGTGGGGGATATCTACAAAACCACAATGATACGCGTTTTACTGGGATCTTCAATTTATTGTGTGTATTCATTTTTAATAATAAAAAACATAATAATTCTGCGTAAAACTTTGTGACCACCAAACATAAAAGGCTGGTTAGTTCTCCCTTTATCCATGCCTTGTCCTCTTTCTTTCTTTTTTCGAATGGGGTTTGGTTAGGTATGGTTTTGCACGTGGTTGAAGATGGATGGACCTTTTCATATATTTCCATTTCCGTGCATCGGACTGATGCTTCTTCTTTAAGTTATTTCTTGTCATTTATGTAGGTTGTAGATACCTATGTATGTTGGCTGAGGATTATTGCTGTCTTTGAACATCTAATTTTTTACTTTGGACCCCAAGTAAACAAAATACGTCATAGATACTGATCATCTGATGGCTGGGGGACGTTAAACAGGGAGAAGACCAGTGTCTCGCTAGAGGACTATAAACAGAGAACAGACTAGCCAAGCCAGGCTAGCTTGCAGTTTTCTAAGGGTTTAATGGCCTTATAAAGAAAAGTCTATGTCCTCATGATGGTTGATCGCACATAGAAATATGTGGTTCAGGACGAGCCAACTTTGAAATAAAGTTGGCTGGAGATCATCACTCAACCCTCCAGCTGTAGCCAAGCTGGCTACAACAACAACAACATCATCTGATGGCACACACAACACACCATGAAAAACAAAAGGAGCTAGCTATCATTATGTAATTAGTAATATTAAAACATAAATTAGTCATATTAAATAATCTCAAACGTCAAAGAAGAAATGTATTTTTTTTCTGTCGCGATTTTCTTATACAAAAAAAAAACCTCTAAATACCTACCCCGTACATTTTCATATCATAATACAACATCATTTGACACATTTGTATAATCTTATTCTGATCATTCAATTTGAAAAATTGTTTAAGGCGCAATGTGCTATATCCTTCCCCTCTCTGCACCCACCACTAAACAGTAAATCCTCACAATATGAGACCATCGAGGAGGACACACTACCAGAGTAGATAATATAATGTGTGAATTGATAAACAAGCAAATCACGCAGAAGTCAAAGGAAAAGATCATTATCCCTCATGAGGACAAATTGATAATGGGTTTCGCCACATGGGGTTCAGGAGGGCGGCTTGGCACAGACAAGCAAGAGGGGTGGACTGACACTATGCAACCTTATAGGAAGCGTTCATCAATAACATTAAGCAGGACGATTAATCCCTAATCAACTGATTAGTGCTCCTACTGTGTTTATCAATCACGTTAAACTGTTGGCGTAATGGGACTCCCTGTCTCGAGCCGACAGTCTAAATAAAGCACTTCTATACTATACCTACTATGATTAATCCTCTGCCAACATACATATATTAAGTAATTCCTATCATCAAGACCTGCATTTTCAATCTCAAGAGCCGCGTCGGTATTACCACATCACAAAGAGAAGACATCCCCTAGCTGTGCGTACAATATACTTTGCTATTTTTTTATGACATAATGATATTCAATAAAATAAATTTATGATAGTGACATAATAGTGTAAATTTAATGTATTTTTACCGAGACTTAGAGCCAAGTCAAAAAGCTGTTGAACACTAAAAGTTCTGAATATTAACTCACATAGAGGGCACTGGATACATGAATTTTAAGAGGAGAAATGAGACGAGTAGAAAGGAAGTATCATCTGTAAGACTTGGTGGACACAGCAAATTGCATTTAGTGGAGAGATTAAAATCACTTTTGTAGAGACACTTAACTCACTTTTTAGTGAAGATACCAAAATCACTTTTTTGTAAAGACACTTCACTTTTCAGTGGAGATACCAAAATCACTTTTTAGTGGAAACTCAAAAATCATGAGTTAGTGGAGACACAATATCACTTTTAAGCGGAGATATCAAAATCTTTCATGACCATTTCCAATAGTTTGATTAGTTTGAACCGACTACAAGCAATGGAAAGAGAAGGGAAATAGATGAAGAATTAGAAGAAGCAGTTGAAGAAAAAGTAAAACAACAACAACGAAATAAAAAACAATTTAATTCTGGTGGTTCGTTACTTGCTACAATTATTGTGATTATTTTCAGATATTGTTTTTAAATTATTGTTCTCTTCCAAAACAATAACCGAGGGGAACCTTTACACCTTGGTTTCATTTCTGGTACTTGATTCTAATATTAGTAAGAAGAAGAGAGTAAGACCATAGTAAATGGGAAACTTGCAGAGCCCAACCCATGATACAGGGTCCACCATTATATTATGCTTTATTAGGTAAGACAAAAATATATACAGACAAATACAATGAAATTATAAAGAAAAAAAAATGAATAAATAAACAAGAACAAAAAAGAGAATAAAACTAATGTCCTACCTAAAGGGCGCGGTTATTGCTTGTGGCAATCTCTTCCACCCAACCCTTTGTATATGGACCATTCGGAATTGAAAATATTTTCAGAATTTAAGTTTCAAAATAAATTATTTTGATGCAATTCTAGTAAACAAAATGTTATTTATTGTAATTCTCACCAATTCACGTTTTGAAGATCACATGAATCACCATGAAGATGTTGGCCTTGATGCAGAATGTATGAAATCAGAAATTCTCTCATCGCGATTACTGAAATGTATTTGTGGATAGCATTAATTTCATTATTTCACTAGCCAGGTACGCGCCGGTATGGCAGCATAAAGTCCTGCTATAATTTTAAAATTTTAAGCATCAAAATTTCAAGTCAAAATTCTAGGAAGACATGATATCCAAAGAAGGCGTTTCTCTTAGAAGCTCTTCAAAGCTTAGGAGAAGTACCTTTGTATAAATGTTCTTTATAAAGAAAATAAATAAATAAACTATTATTATTATTAAAAAAAAAAAAAAAAAAAGGACAAGCTCAATAAGAGCTGAGTGGAGGAAAACTGATTTTTTTAATAAAAGGCAAAAATGTTTGCGAAATAATATAATAATAATTAATTTCTTGTATTATTTATTGGGGAATAAACCAAAAATTCGAGTTGAGGATCAATGCTATCCCCGAAAACATGTTGGTAATCGCGATGAGTACCTAACGCCTCAGCTCTGAAATCATGCACTCTGCGTTCAGGCCAATATCTTCGTGATGTGATCTTCAAAACGTGAATGGTGAGTATTGCAATAAATGGCATTCTCTTTTCTATAATTCCATCAAAGGAAATTTCATTATAAAGCTTTAGTTTTTAAAATATAGAGCATTTCACTCGTACATTTATCATAGAGAAGAACAAAAGAGGTATTTTTTATAGTAATAATAATAAAGAAAGGGAAA